>OX457086.1:7013011-7613011 GCA_949752835.1 Empis stercorea | reverse complement strand
TATACATAATTTAGATATAGTAATAAATGCAATGAGTCTCTAAGGCTCTTTTACATCTATATAAAAATTTATTTTTGAACCGATAATATTCTAAATTATTTTTACATAAAATTGTGTAATGATGGAAAGTAGCTTTTATTTGCGAAACTAGATTTATTTATACCTAGTTTCACTCGATAGAAATGACAGTTCTTGTTTTAGACAGACAGACACATGTATAGTATAAATGAAATCAACATTAAAAACTTTAAAATTTGATTTTTCTAATTACAATTGATCGTTTCTCACAGGACGATTATTAATTATTTCGTAATTTTATTGGAAAAATTTAAAATCAAAATTTGGTATCAATAATGTATTACCAATTTCTACTTATTAACACTCAGGATCATGATACATATTACTATTACACTTTAAGTATACATATTTTTGAAACTGCAGAAAATCATAACAAATTTCTAGTTATCTTATGGGCATTTCTTTTCTAACTAACATTCCTACATTTTCACTTTGTACGTGTAATATTAAGGGTGAAGAAAAGCATAATAGCAAAGGCTATGATAATACTTCTAATATACTTAAGAGAGTGTAGCTCTCTACCTCAAAAGAAACTGTCACAATTGTATACATGTAAGGTGTAATCAAAAAAAGGACGAATTGTTATCTACCACTGTGTAGGTCGTAGAAAAGTGGCATAAGTCAAAAGAAAACTGTATACATACTTAAATATAATTAATATACTTTGACTTTGTGTTTTTGTTATTGCTAAGAAAACAAAACCCAACGAAACAATCTTAAGAATATCTTTAAACTTTAGAACATGATTTTGTAAACATAATTTTATCCTTAAAAAAAAAAATCATTTTTTTCTTTTGGTTATTTTTCCCAAAACGAAAATATTTAAATAGGTTGTTTTTCAAAAGCATTCTCAAACATATGTTAATTTTACCTTTAAAAAAAAGCACACACGCACAAAAATAGCACAAACGTTTTTTTTTTACCTATGAAGGATAATTTTTAACACCTTTTTCGACTAAAAAAAAAAACAATTTTTTTCATTATATTCTGTTTTTTTTTTTTTGTACGTCATGTGAAATATTAATACACTTGGGAATTTCCTTTTTTGTTATTTAAGGAATATATGTAAATAAAAAAAGGATATTTTCAAAAAAAGAAAAACTTCTTTAAAAAAAAAAAAAATTCTATGTTGAACAAGAAAACATAAAAACTTTTTCAATAACAAAAAGAAAAAATATTGATTTGTTTTGTTAAACTTTCTACACAAATTTTTCTTGTGTATAGTTATTTATGTATTAAGTTTTAGATTGTATTCAAGGGACGGAATTGTACCACTTGGTGACTGAAACCCATGCAAAGTTCAGTATATTACGACGATAACTTAGACTGGCCAATATATATAAGTACTAAGTTATGGCCATAAAGTTTAGTTGTCAATGATATGCCAAAGACTTGTATAAAGCCCACTGGTACTATAAAGGTTACTGTCACATAAGGATGGATACAAGGACAACTGGCACACAAAGACTAACTGATGAGTAGATAATGACAATTATGTATAGATGCTGCAGCCTTTCTGGTTATCATAGAATCTGAAACCAACACAGAATATATTCAGCTTGTTTGTCATCTTGTTAGTCCTTAGTGTACCTACAAAAATTTACTAAGAAAAATGACCTGTTGGGAAAAACATCAGTGATATTTTTAAATCTTTACAAGTTTCCTTTAAAAGAACCAATTTTCTATAATAATGAAAATTTCTTAGAATTTCTTTTAAGGACTTTTTTTATCCTTACCAAAAAAACTATGAATATTCAAATTAATTTTTGCCAGGATGATAATAATAAAGAAATAATATAACCGCATAATTAATAATAATAATCCATAAAAGAATATAAAAGGAATTTTTTATTTATTTTTTTCAAAAGGATCAATTATTGTCTAGACATTTAATTAATATTTGAATTTTACATTACCACAACAACAACAACAAAAGAAAAATGGGGAAAATAATTTTCTATTAAATTTGATTGTTTTATTAATTTTATTATTAATTTTATATAAATATCCTTTTAATTACAATCACTTTTTATAAAAAAAAAATGATTTATGAAGGGAAAAATAAATTGTTGTCCATCATCCAGTAATTCAAACAAATAATATCCAATAATGAACAGAGAGAGAATTTCAAGTATATAGTGTATAAAATTTATAAAAGGATCAAATAAATAATTTTTATATTATAAATTATTGATTCAATTATATTAATACCATAAACATTTTTTGATCAATTCATTATGATAAATTGTTTTATTTTCGAATTATGATGGTGCATACAAAAACAGAAATTGTATTGACAGAGAATATACATAAATAAATATTTTACAATAATTTTTAATTAAATTTTATTTACATTTAATATTAATTTATTATTCATTTTTTTTTATTTATTTATTTATGTTAAGTTATGTGATGTATACTTATTATGAAATTTGGTAATGAATTAATTTGCATAAAGCAAACTTGTATTACTTACAACAGAACTTTAATTATTTTAATTATAGAAATTAAAATATTATTTATTTGATGATAATAATGTAAATTCTGATTAACATATAATATTACACACATTTTATGAATATATTATCCTTGTCAATCCAAATCAAATTGCCTCGAAAAATAATTAATTTGAATATTGAAAAAGTGGAATTTGTTTTGTAAAAAAACGACTTTGAACTGAAAATGCTATTTATGCATGTAGTTTATGTATCGTCGGTCCCATGCCAAAACCGTGAATGTGCGTTTTTTATGAAATTGAGTTTTTAATGCCAGAAATTGTAAAATTTAAAAATCTACAATATGCAAAAACCACAAATGTGCAAAAGTTTAGCAGAGTATATAGTAGGTATGTCCTACGGTCATGTACCTAGTACATAATCATTGTTGTATTATATAGCTATAGTTTAAAATAGTACACAAGTTGGTAATGGTCAGATATATTCTTTGTTATTATACCACTAACACATATCCTTGAAAATATTCAACAGATCTAAAACAATTTAAAATTTATGAACTAATTTCGATGACTTTTACTTAATTAAATACCTGATTATTCAATATAATATAATAAACAGCTTAAATCTTTAATTTTATTGATATTTCTATTACCAAATTATCAATTTAATCAAAAAATAATAAATTGCTAAATTAAATTTCACTAAACCTTGTTTTTTATTATCTAATCTTATATAAAACTAATTGATATTTCTTGAAATACAACTTAATTGAAAATATTTGTTGTTAAACATTTTATTAAATTTAAATTAATTTCAACATATTTTTTATTTGTCAAAATTTTACATAAATTCTAACTTTGATTATATAGAGAATTGGTTCGCTGTTTTTGAATAATAAATTTTAAAATGTATTACAAAAAAGCAATGTCCAACTGAGAGCGTGCAAAGATTCAAATTTCTGATTATATTTATATATACCATAAAAAGAAACCGCAACGTATGATGATGCACCATTATCGACATTTCCAATCAAAACTAATGTGCACACACACCGTAAACTCTGCTCAATTTTTCTCAAATATTGATTACAAATGTAATTTTTGTTGATCACACAATCATTGTAAATTAACCTTGTGCATAAAGTGCTACTGAATCCATTAAATGCAACTACACAGATTGGTGGTGCGTCTTTCTTCGTAATCTTGAATCTTAAAAGAGATACTTTTTATGTTAATATATTTAATTCTCTTATGCACACGACGACGCAATTTTGATTTCATGTTGTGATAGTAAATTGGATTTCAAACAAAACAAAAACGAAAAAAAAAAATTGTTATTAATAGAAAAGATCTCAGTTATGGATGAAGGTGAACTTCATTACAATATGTCGGGGCATATTAAAAGGATATTTTTTTCAAAATTACAAAATAATTATTTATAACGAATAAATTAATCGACATTTAAAAAAGATTTTTTTTCTCTCAACCACAGGTAAGAAAAAAATTATGAATTTTTATTCACAATTTTATTTAAAATGCCAATTTTTATAAATAATTTTAAATTAATGATGATAATTTTTCAAAAAAAAAAAAAATATAAGTACGTATTTGAAAACTCATTCACGGCGATGCTCAGCATGAATTTTGTGAAATTCATGTAAAAATTATTTATGTAGAGGGAAATCTAGTTTTAATTTAAAATTACAAAATATTTAGAATATATTATTATGAAACATTATAAATTTATATATGATAATCTTAATTAGTTTTATGTCTTGTTATGATTAAATTTTTATAAGGTGTAGAATTTATATACCATTAATTATGTTTATACAATAAATTTTGTGTAGTGTTTTTACCAGAATGTTAAGAAAAAATAGAGAATTTTAATGAAATTTTTATTATAATTATTTGAAGGAAAATTTACTATTCATATATAATTACATTACATATGACACTAAATTATTACTAATATCAATTTATTTATGTATAATAAAGTATTTTTTAATATCCTCAAATATAAAATTAAAACATTAGCCATTAATGGAGAAAAATTTAAATCAGGATACGAAAAAGAATTTATGACATTATATAAAATATTTATAGAAAGTTGGAGGTGATATTGACGATGATATTGATGACTGACTGATAATTTGTTCCAATTTTTACATAGGGTGAGAGATTTCGCAATTATTTCACAACATTTGAAAATTTGATTTTATGGTGAAATTAGCAATTTCTGATTCGTTTTACCACAAAATTAAATTGTTTTCCCACTGATATACAAATAATGGAAATATTATTGCCAGTATTCGTATATCAGTGGGGCAATATACTTTTGCTTGTTCAAAATCGGATTTAAAATTGATATTTTGATTAATTAGTAATTGGACTAATTTGACATTTTTGACATAATATTATATACGGCTTTGGCATTACCCTATTACTATTATGTATATATTTAATATTTTCATATAATTTTTTTACTTATCCTTAATTAATTTTTGAACATTAATTTTTTCCTTTAATAAATTATAATAAAATAAAAATCCTAAATGAAATTATTCATATATTTTCATAAATATAATATAATAAAGATAAAAATATCAATTTATATTCTAACAAAATATCAAATCAATATTAATTCTCAAAATTTATTCATCTCATTAATGCATAAAATTTTTTTTTTTTTTTCATAAATTTAATCCTGAATTGAGCAAATAAATAACCGAAAACAAAAAATTTTCTTTCTAGAATAAATTTATTTAATATTATAGCATTATTATTATTTTATCATTATAGTCACAATCGTCAATCGAGCTAAAAAATTCTGAACATACTCGAATGAACATTTTCTTTTTCGATTAATGTTGAAATCGTTTCTCTTTAATTTTATTGATTTTCCAAAAAATGAATTTTAATAATTTAATATTCTCAATAAATTATGAAAAATTTAATTTTCTATATTTGTATACAATTTATCGAAACGTATAATTTATATTCAAATTTATATAAAATATATACTATTAGAAACCAATCATTTAAATATTCAAATTATAATTATATAAATATCCTTGATATAAATTATTTTCCTTTTATTTAATATTTCTTCCTATATATAAATTTTCCTTTAAATATTTAAATTATTATTATTTACCCCACATTGATCAGATTTAAACCTTGAACCTAAACACTTTTTTTAATGCCATAATTATTTAATCATTGAATTTAGAAAAAAACATATTTACTTATATTTTTTTTTTCCTGAATCGAATCAAAAAAGAAAATAGAAAAATGAACAGTAACTGAAGAAAAAACTACCGAAGTGAACTGAAACACGAAATGAAATTATATTTAAATTTTCTTATTAAAGAGGAAAGAAAAATATGGTGTGATGTGGTGTATATAATAAGAAAATTATTGACGTCCGACATGAATATGAGAGAGAAAATAATTTAAATAGAAGGAAAAAAAAAACATTGTAAAGAAAAAATATTTTTAGAAATTTTTGGTTTTTTTCTTTTTTTTTGTTTTTGTTTTCCTTTTCAAGGATATAAGGATATTTTTTTTTGTTATTTGTACTAAAATGTTTAGCCGGTCGGAAAATAAAGTGAAATCGTAAAAATTATATAGTAAAAAAAAAAATCTTGTTTTTTTTTCCAGAAAATTAAAAGTTGTAAAATGAAATTTTTTTTATTAAATGTAGGTAGTATCATTATTTCGTTTGTAAACAGGAATTTCGAAAATTATTCGGTTTGTTAAATCTTGTAGTAATTTGAAACATAAAAAGGACTAATTTTCTATAGTAACGTTTTTAATTTATTTTTTTTTTGTTTTGTCTTAATGATACAGAAAAAAAATTATGTCAAAAAGTTCTCAGATCTTTGATATCTACAACAACAAAAAATCATTTCTTCAGAAAACTTTGAAATGTATCAAACTTTTCGCAGAACCATAAGTAATTTTTTAAAATTATTTATTAAATTCTTAATCGATATTCTCCAATTATACAAGACAAAATTAGTATTCTTTTCCATAAGTATCATAAATAAATTAAAATAATCATGGTTAAACATTATCAAAATTATTGTCCCTAAAGACACCAAATTTTAAATGATTAATTACTTTTTCTCTTTCCAATCAAAAAAAAGGAAATCAAAATTTAAAAGTTCACTTACTTTACTATGTCAAAAAATTATCCCTTCATTATAATTTCTAATATTTTATGGTAATATTTTGGGTTATTCTAACAAAATTCCCAACAATATTAAAAAAAAAACACTTTGGAATGACACAATAATATTATATTTATAATAAAAAATTTAATGTTAATGTAAATTCTTTTGCGGCGCCATTCATTATTATGTTAAAATATAAAAAATGTCGAAAAATTTATGTTACTTTAACACACACAAAATTTATTATTATTATTATTCATCATCGAATAAAATATTTAAGTTTCACCAATAATAAATTTTTATTTATATAAAAATTGGAAGAATTTGTTATATTATTTATTTATTTTTGCCCTTTCAACATTAAAGATTGATGGATAAAAATATCTAAAGAATTTATCATCAATGTTAAAAAGGACTAAAGGACATTCTATGGAGAAACCGTTTAGACATATGTAAATTTTATTTGATCGTTTTGTCTATTATTTACTATTATAGTGAAATAATTAATGATGACTGATGATATGTATAAATAAATAAGAAATTACTTGTAGGATTTTGTTTACTAATAATAATAAATATTGTATTAATATAAATTCTTTAAGAAATAATATTTATATATACAATAAATTTATCGATATTTTCATGTGAAAAGGTTTCATAATTCATAGCCTTTTTTTGTTAATTACTAAACTAGCTACAAAAATGCAATTTCGAAGCTAAATTCTAAATTACATTTTAAAGATTAAAATTAAGATTTTTTGGAATTCAGCGCCTCTAGTGAAGGAAATTTGCAATATACAAATTCGTATCGTATTGTACTGTTAAATACCTTTCCAACAACTCGTTCCAACAACACTTTATTATATGTGTACATTTACTATATAAAATTACAATTTTACACGGAAAAACATGTTATGTACGCCGCCTATCGGATGAATTTTGAATTTCTGTTAATTACTTTTGGTTCTTAAAATTCAAGCTTTTCAACATATTTTCAATCATAAATTTGTGTATCTCTATTTACTATGTTAAATAATTGATCCTTGTTGCTTACATTGGACGGACAAGACAGACAGACGAACAGTCGATGCATAATCGTAAACATAAAGGATTTTTTGTAAAAAAAAACTAAAAAATTTACCATAATGTAAATCCACAAGCTTGAAAATTGTAACAAAATGAACATTTTATTATTAAATTATTATAACATCGACAACTTTTATATATAATTTCAATATTGACAGCAATAAAAAAACGATTTTATGTTATATTTTTAAATGTAAAATAAAATTTGGTTTACATTATGTATATCTACATAGCTAGAAGCAATGATTAAGAATATATATATATTTTATGTTTTTAATCAATGCTAGAAGTAAAGACAATTTGTACGAGTCTAGAGGGCAGCTAGCAAATTTAATTTGCACAAATAAATATGTAAAACTTTTCATACTTTATACTATCTCAATAGACCTTGTTATATCTACAATTGAACGTTGAAAACTATATAGTCATTTAATGACTATTATTTGCCAAAAAAAAAAATTAGATGAAATTCCCAATTCAATAAATTCTAATGATAACAAACAAAACATAAACTTTTAATATATATATTTACTCAAGTTACATATGCATAAGAAAATATCTTATGTTACAAATAAAACAAAAATGTATGCTTTCAAAAATATATAATATAATGATTACATATTTTTTTTTACTATATCTGTAAAGTTTGCAACTCTCTAGACACTTCACTAGTTTTTTTATAGTTCGGTCCTTAATGTTAGGTTATTAAATTTTATTATACTCAAAACTATAATTACATTTTATTACTTTATGCATTTTAAAACTATCCAAAAAAACTAATGCTGTGCTGCTGGCGCTGATGTTAATGCTATTTAGTAAAGTGTATATATGGTCAGTAAAAAAAAAAAATTATATGCTTAAAAAGAAAATTTATATAATTTAATGGTTTTTTCATTTTGGGTAAAAAACTAAAAATATGTTATATATAATTACAATGGTTTAGTTTTTCACAATTTTTTTTTAGTAAAATTGGAAATATTGAAATTGAGATTTTGAAATTAATGAAAAAAATATAATTAAATTGTTTAAAATATTAAGTGGAATGCAAAAGGTTCTCTTGACAGTATTCAACAAATTAGACATATAGGTTAACTAGCAATCGTGAAATTAGTATCCAGGATGTTTTCGAACTACATATATGTTCAGAAATTATAATACTGAACAGTTACAAATGTTAACAATAGATAAAATCCCATCGTAATATTGTTATATGTTCAATGTAAAATTCATTCCAGATGATTTTCTTCTTCCGGTGATTTGTCGTTTCGAAATGATGGAATAGAGATATTCTCTTTTATGACAATATAAATTTAGAGGGAAATAGGAAATAGATTATGGCATGTGCGAATGCGTAGGTAGTTAGAATAGTTCAGAAAGTGCAATATAAAGAAGGACATTAATGTTTGACAAGTTATGAGAAAATTATAAGAATTGAGGAAAGAGAATAATAAGGGAAGTATTGGAAAGGAGAGACAAAGTAATTGACAAACAGACATGATAGAAAAAGGAAAATAAATAAAAGGACTCCTTTTATAAAAAGGAGCATTCAGTCGTTATCTCTACTTCATCGAGTACTTATAGACAAATGAAAGGACGCCGGAAGAAGTTGATAACATATTTGGAATGTTATAATATTAATTATCTAATTATTTAAATATTAAAATTTTGGTGTTTAATACAAATGAAGTTTCATGTGTAGTGCCATGAAACATTTGAGAAACTTGTGCATGACGATAGATTTTTTTACCAATATCTTAGACTTAGACCAACTCAACTTCTTGCCTTTTACGCTGATAACTTTATATAAAAATTTAAGGGGGCGTCCGGCAGGGGGAGGGGAGTCCGCAGGGCTCCTGACGAGAGGCGGCCCCATATATAATATATAATATAATATACTAAAGTATATCTATATTAATATAATATATACAACATTAGTATATATAACATAGTAAACTATAATATATACAATATATAGAATATATTAAAGTATATAATATGATCAATTCATAGTTTTGAGCTCAATCGGTCAAGCCGTTTAAGAGTTATGGCCAGTTGAGGAGATATATATATATATATATATATATATATATATATATATATATATATATATATATATATATATATATATATATATACTGGAAGTGTGAATTCATAAAAGGGAAAGTAATAATAAGAAATTACTTTTAATATGGTATCTACTCGAATACTAAACAATTTATTTATTTATTTTTTTGATGAAAATGTACAAAATATGAAAGGAAAATTTATTTTTATTTTGCCATGAGTATTTTCCTTTTTATTATATCCTTTTTGAAATAAACAAATACATACATATATGTACGATAATAATTTTTCAGTAAATTTCCATTGGAAACACAATATTTTATATATAAATTATAAGCAGTAAAGGAAAATAAGAAAAAATTCTTTTGCAAATATTTATATACAAAGAAAAATAAATTATATAACTAAAAAAAAAATCATTAAAGGATATGGCAAAGAAAACTCTTCTTAAATAGATAAAGAAAATATGTGTGATAATAAAATATACGTGCATCCTTGCTTGTGTTTATTAAAATATACGTGCATCCTTGCTAGTGTTAAAAAATATGTGTTTATTTGTTTGTTATATGAAGCACAACTTTTATCACTTTTGCTGCTTTTCTAAAACTATTCGTACTTTTAAATGGAAAAAAAATTATAGAAAAATTCCAAAACAGTGAAATTCAATATATTAAAATAAGTTTTGTTGTAAATGATTTCCACTGAATTCACAATTATATCTGATTTCGAAAGGATATTAAGTTTATGTTCTTTTTTCTTCAGTAATTTGATTTTTCAATCTCTTTTTTTTTTCTAATTTAATTTTTTCTTTTCTTGCCATTGATTTTATATATTTATCTCCTTAGGCTACCAATAATATCATTGAAAAGTTTCATAATAAATAATATATAAAGAAATTGATTCTGTCAATGGCATTTTTCTCTACACAAAAATTTTTTAAAACAAAAATTTTAATGGAAAATTTGTTTTGTTTTTTTTTTTTTTTGTTTTCCTTATTGTTGATTTTCCTCATTAAAATTTTATACAACCAGAAATATTTCTGTTTACTTCCTGACCTCGAATTGATTGCAATTTATTATAGATATTTCCTTGTAATATTTTTTTTTTAATGTAAACATAAATTTAACGAAAATTTTTTATTGATCCCAGAAAATGAAAATAAAAAAAAAAAAAAAGAAAATATTTTTTTAACTTTTTTTTTTATTTACCATGAATTTATTATCTGAATCACATATAAATTTTATTGCCAAAGAAATAAAATCATAAATTTATGTAATTTTATTATAATAGTTTACATAAATGACAATGTTAATTTTATGATATGATCTTTGTATATGATGGTAAAAAAATGACATTTGGTATACAAAATTTGTTTCTCAATTTAATTGGATAAATTGTAAAAATTTTAAATAGAACATGAATTGAATATAAAATAGTTTTTTATGAGTAGGTTTTTATTTATGTGATTTTAGATGAAATATAAAATTTATGGTAGCATAAGTCAATAAATTTAATCCTTGAAATTTAAATTTGTGGACAAAATTACGCGTATAACTATAATAATACA
This sequence comes from Empis stercorea, assembly GCA_949752835.1. Classification (NCBI taxonomy): domain Eukaryota; kingdom Metazoa; phylum Arthropoda; class Insecta; order Diptera; family Empididae; genus Empis; species Empis stercorea. Next base: position 7,601,583 of record OX457086.1, on the reverse strand, counting down.
ATTTGAACATTGGAATTGATTAAATTTGGGTTGGTTAATTCAAATTTCAACCTATGGTTCAATAATATTTTATTAGAGCCATTTCGTGGCATTCATGAGATTGATCATATTCGTGGGTGATTTATATATCTAAGATTGTAGATGTATAATATAACTGGCATTTTGGCTAGTTCTGGACACTTGCATGTGAACTGTAACCATTGCCGCTTTTGCGCTCAATAACGAAATTAATACAAAAAATTTTAATTTTAGAATTTAATAGAGAAATTTAATTATCTACAGAAATTTTTTTAAAATTAATTTTTTCCTATTTTTATATTTATAGCTGCGCCTTGGAGCGATGGAGGTGGTGGTTGCCGAAATCAACGCGCCCCGCGCATTGGAGATATACAACGGTATGATATATCAAATTATGTAATAATAGGATAATTAATTAAACATACAAAATTTCAAAAATAAATTAATATTAAAACATTAAAGAATTTTTCTTCATTTTACTATTCGAACTGTGTTATTAAAATTTTTGAAATATTATTGAATTTTGCCTTTCGGGTAAATTTATTTTGTGGTATATTAGTAGTATAATTTTAATTTTTATTGGGAGAAATAAAATTTCATGTTTTCCAAGAATTTATATAATTTTTTTATGTACAAAAATAAATATGCAAATTTCAACCAAGGAATTTCCAAAATTAATATTCTACTTTTTTTCTATAGATAAAGTTTTTATTTGCTATTTTGGGAAATAGAATTTATTTTTTGGTATAAATATAAAATATTTAAATAAAACGATAATTGTTACAAAAATATTTTAAAGTTGTAAAAGGAAACAATAATTTATAATGCTGAAAAATCCATAAATTTTAAATGTTTATTGACAGGAAAAGTAATTGTTTATAATTTAATTACGCCTAAATCTATGCAAAATATAAATAAATAAATTATAATAGTGATTAATTTTGCTAACAGCAATTGTTAATTTGAATTAATATAAATAAATTTATAATAAATTATAAATAATTTTTCTAAATTTAAACAAATTAGAAATAATTATTTCTAATTTCAAATTAATCAAAAATAATTTTATACCATAATTGGAATAAATTATATTTTTTTAGTGATTCTAAAAACTAAACACAATTAAATATTTAAATTGTAATGTTTCTTATGGGAATTATAAAATTTATTGTCAATTATGTACTTTTTAATTTTCAAATTTAGATAATTAATTGGAACGAATGGAAAGCAGTAAATAAAACACGAAACATTGAATGCTTTTATGTGACTAAATATTTTAACAAAATTGTATAAATTATAGTAATGAATCAATTGACCTTTATACACATTTATCCATCGTCCTTTTGTGATTTATTCTAAAACATGTTTCCCTTTCATGTCCTGAAATAAATCAGTTTTTCCCAACTGCTGAATTTGTAGTTTATAGGTGTTGAAACGGTCAAGGATATTCTAAGTGTCTATGAAGATTTATTAAGTACTAGAGACTAAAATGTGAATTAAATTTCGTTCAACCTAATTATGTTCAATCCAAATGTAAAGGTTTAAGCCCAAGGTACTATAATATGCCAATTTGTATTAGTTCTGACCAATTCTTATATTATAGTAGAAAAAATTCAGAATTATTCTAAATTATAAATATAATATTTTAACTTTCCTTCGACATATTTTCACAAAACCAAAAAATATAAATGATTAATTTTTATATTCACAAAAAGAGAAAAACGAAAAATCATATAATATAATAATAATTCGCATCATCTTATCTAAGTTAATGCCTACTCATAAAAGTTTTGAAGAAAAACTTTTACACATTTGTTACTACTGGCTTCGAAAATGAAAATATTCTAGAAAATTATATAATATTTTATTATACATATATATGTTGTATATATTTATTACCAAAATAATAATTTTGATATTATCATATTACTCCAGTAATATAAAGAGTAAAGTTATGGAGGAATCCTTATGTTTGTTTTAGAAAAGTTTCGTTTTATGTTCAGAATATAAAAGTATATTTTATATTATATATTTTTACGAGACATATGTATTACTTTAATATAATAATTTAACATACATATTACTTTAATATTGTCATATAGAAAATATTTTTGAATTCAATGTACGAAATAAAATTTCAACTATATAGGAGTAATATTTACTCTTTGGTAAAACTTTTATAGAAAAACATTTTTCGAATTTAAATTTTCATGTAGGTAAAATTGTTTTATATAGTTTATATACCAAAATAAAAGTAATTAATTTCAAATTTAATTAATCTTAAGTGATTTTTTTTGCGTAATAATTTTTCACATCTAATTTATTAATTACATACAAACTTTGATAAAGAAATTTCCAATATTTAACCATAAAATTTTCTCAATTTCAAATATATTTTTAATTAATAATTTATTTATTTATAATTTGTATATAGCCATAAAGCTGTTGAAATGGATAATAGTTCATCAGGAATTGCAACAACATCTTTTGATTCAGATTTACAATCTGAAATACAATTTGATGAAACAAAAACAATCGATGAAGAAAAACAAACAAAATCAAATGAATCAATTGGAACAGCAACAAAACTTAATGAAAATAGTAATATTAATGATGAAATATCAACAAATAATTTTAATAAAAATTCAAATAATACAAATCCTTTTATTGAAAATAATTATAATAATAAATTATCAAATAATATTGAAATATCAACGAACAATCAATTACAATATAAAAATGACCAAAAATTATTACAGTCAACAATGGATCAAAATTTAGATATTATAAAAAATAATTATCAAGATCAAGATAATTCAACAAATAATACTCATCAGAAATCATCATCTAGTAGTAGTTGTTGTAGTAGTAGTAATAGTAATATTAAAAATATGCCAGAAACAATTTTAAATAATTTATCTAATAGTAATACGAGTACTACTACAAATAATAGTAAAAATATAGAAAATTTATGTTGTCCAATAGATGATAGTACAAATAGCACAAATACTAATAACAAACAGGAACAACAACAAAGTAATAATGAAACTGAAAATATGAAAAATTATTATATGATTAATAATTGCAATACAAAAAGTGATACTAATTGTATGAAATGTAAATGTAATAATAGTAATAAAACAAATAATTGCAGGGATATAATTAATAATGAAGGTATAAATTTATCTAATCCATTACAATCAATGCAATTAAATAATCCATTTTATCATCAAAATCCTAATTATAATAATACAATATTAATAAATCCAAATAATACTAATTTAAATATAAATAATCCTATGCTAACATTTACCAATACCACAACCGTAAATCCATCATTACAATCATTATGTCAGATAACTGCGACAGATGATATTAAAATGAAATTACCATTAATTATTGTCCGACCAATAAATAATAATAAATATTGTTTATCACAATCATCATCAAGAACAACAATAACATCATCATCAACAGCATCATTTGAATCTGTTGAATCAATAACAACATCATCGTCTGTCGTTAGTTCTCCGTCAACAATACAAAAACCATTTATATTACTAGATCCATTATTATCTTCACCACCACAACCACAACCCTTATTACCACCTCAATTGCATTTGCATCAATCATTTGCTAAAAATAATTCTAATTTCAATTTGAAACGTAAAAAAATTATTCCATTTAAAACACAATCATTAGATTTACCATCATCAGCTAATATACATGAAGAAGAGGATGTAGGTGATGATGCCGATGATGATGATGACGATGATGTACGATTACAAAGATTACGAAATAGTAGACCAAATAGTAGAAGTGGTAGTTTTAGTAGTAGTACAAATAATCAACAACAAAATTGTCTTAGACGTGAAGTACTACAGCGAAATAGTGAAGAAGCATTAATGACTGAATTTAATCAAACTGAAATGTCATCTGGACTATCAACAAATTCATCATTATCATTATCACCATTATCACATTTAGTTGGTAGCGATGATATATTAGAAACGAAATTAAGAAGAACCAAATTAACATCAGCAAATTCTACTGATGATAATACAGATGGAGCAGTTGGTATTACAATTCCAACAACAACAACTGCTTTAAATCCATTTTTCCGTGGAATGATGCCAAAGACACAATCTGTTGATTCACGACCAATTTATCCAAATGTTCCATATAGCCCATATGGTAGTCCGTATAATAGTCCAAGGAGTAATCGTCGAAAAACACCACTTCGTGAATCACGTAGAATTTCAATTGATAAATCTGGTAGTTTCTTACAATTAAATCAATATAAATTATTGGATCAAATTGGACAGGTAAAATAAAATTACTATCAAATTATATATATACTTAATTAATTTCAATTTACTTGAAAATTTTGTTTAGGGTTCATATGGTTTAGTTAAACTTGCATATAATGAAGAAGATTCAACACATTATGCAATGAAAATATTATCAAAACGTCGTTTATTACGGAAGGCTGGTTTGATGGGTCGTGGTCCAAAAAAGACAACATCATCACCATTAGATCGTGTTTATCGTGAAATAGCTGTATTAAAAAAATTAGATCATCCAAATGTTGTTAAATTGATAGAAGTTTTAGATGATCCATTAGAGGATTCATTATATTTAGTATTTGAATTAGTTGAAAAAGGTGAAATACTTAGTATACCAACTGATAAACCACTTAGTGAAGAACGTGCTTGGTCGGTTTTTCGTGATGCTATTCAAGGACTAGAATATTGTAAGTACAAATAGTGAAAATGTTTAAGTAGCATGTACATATTTTTTTTATATTTTATATATTTTGATTAAGTTTCAAACCTCCTGGCAGTAAAAATTTGAAATACTTATATAACCACCTGGTAATTTTCCTTGTGGTGACATAATTTTTTGCATATATTTATTTTATATTATGATGTGGTAATAATAGTGTGCAAACTAATGATATCCTTATTTGAATATTTTAATAGAGGAAAATTTATATTACTTTTGTGGTTGTTGGAATTTCTTATTCTTGTCATGGAATAAAACAAATATGCAAATATTTATATGAAAGCTTAAAATGGTATTTAGGACAGAAGAATAATATAAAAATAGATATGTATAGTTAATATTATTTTATAATATCTGATTTGTATGTAATTTTTCATTTATAATATTCAATATAACAGATTAGTTTTAATATATACTCGTAGATTGGTATACAAATTTTAAATAGTACAAATCAATAAATTTTAATGTTAATCAAATTGATAAATATAATTTGTTTAACATTCTATTTTTCTTCATTATTTTCTAGGAATATTAAAGCAAAGCCGTATATAATATTATATACGGCTTTGATTAAAGTTTTTGAAATGAAACTCATTTTAGGAATTGAAACAAAATCTTAACTTATAATTTTTCGGTGAATCCTTTTTCTAAAAAAAAAAACTAATTAACATTTTTTCTAAATAAATTAACATAAACAATTTTACAATTTTCAATTCTTTAAAAAAATTTTGTGTTAATTTTATATTTCAAAAAGATTAAATGGAAAATTATATATAAAAAAAATTCAACCCCCAAAAATTAAACAATAACAAACAAATAAAATACCAACAAACCAAAGAAATTATTCAGAAAATTTTCAGAAAATTCCATTATTTATATTTTCTTGTATTATTTATGTGAAAGTATCAGTAAATCCTTTGATCCTTTTAATCGGAATGCTTTTTAAAGGCTCACTCCTTTTAATTCATTGAATAATTTTGACAAAGATTTTCTTTTTCTGGTGGAAAAAAAAATAATAAAAACGTATCAAAGTTATTCAATGTCAAACAAAAATCCCACAAGTTGACATAAAGGTATATAAATTGGAGTAAAATTTTGACTAAAAGGACTAACAAATTCTTCTAACAAATTCTTTAAAAATAAATAAATGTTTGTTTGGTTGTCTATTCCTATTTAAATAACTATTTCCGTTTCCCGGATCTTGTCTACACTGAAATAGTAAAGAACAGTGTATGTCATAATTTTGATTAAATTTATATCCTTGTTTGTTTGATTCTGTACGAATCCATCTCGTGCAAGTTCAGGATTTTTTCCGTAGAACGCTTCCTGGCTAGATCGTTTAGTTGGTTAAGTAAATGAATTTCAGACAATCCTTACAGTCACACGCACTTAATTTGGGAGTCTCCATCACTGGCCAGGCACAGCTCATTCATTAACATCCTTTAAATAAAAGCAATCAAATAAATTAAATATTCTATTTTTCATTAGCCTTTAATTTAAGGAATTGTACATTTTTCTTAACCGTTTTTACTTAAAGATTTTTTTTTTATCTTTTTAATGGAGAAATAACAAATTTTTTTTTTCTGTATTTTATAATGATATGCCTTCTTCCTTTTTGGGATATATTTTGTTGAATTTGCGAATAAAAGGATTATTTAATTGAGATATGATATTCAAAAAGATTTTTTACTTTTGTCTGTAAAAAAAAGGATGCGACAGTGAAGTGTTTAATCTGGGGGTATTTGCAGTTAATTTATTTTCATGAGAGTTTTTTCATTGTTTAATGTACGGGAGCTTTATGAATTTGTATATTAAAAGCTTTTTTTCATATTAGAAGACAATTTTAATTTTATATTAATTTTAATGATTATTGTTTATTAAGATGGAAAAAATTATATTATTAAAAATTAACAAAGTTAAGAAAGATTAACTTGAAAATTATTTGCTTTTGTTTCTGGTTTTTGAATTTTCCAAATACTTATAAAATCGTTAAATTTTATTTACATTTAATAATAGATATTAATGAATTGTCGTTGGTTAAGTAATTAAGTGCAATTTTAACAAACGTTTTTGTAGTAAAATTGTACTTAATAATATTTATAAATCTTGAAAAATGAATCGTCCTGGGGAATAATAAAGCCAATGAATTTCAATAATTTTCTTAATTTAATTCCACTCATTTAAAGTATATCAATTTATTTTTATTTAAAAATAAATATTTATATGTAATCAACTTTAAATCCTTGTCCTATATGTACTATATACCGTTATCCTTATTGTAATTTTGTCATAATTGTTAACCTCTTTGTAAAACACGACAAGAATTCCTTAATACAAAACAACAATAAAAAATAACCACACCGCATGACATTAAATAATTCTATTTTATGCCCAAAAAAAAGGACTCTTGGCAAAAGGATAAAATTTTAAATATTTTTTTTTACCTTTTTTTTTTGTGTAATTTTATTTAATTGCTGCTTCTACTCTTTTTTTCTTTGTCTTTTATGTTCGAACCGAAATCATAATTTCAGATCCTTTTTTCCACCTTAATTTTTTTTTTGCATTTTTATATTAAAATATTTCATAATAATCATTAAAAAAAAAATGTGAATGTTCGTGTAGAAAAACTTGTTAAGATTAATTGCCAATGGGAAAAATGTTGAAAGAACCATAAATAAAGTAAAAATTATAAATTGTAAATAACAGAATTTTTTAATTAAATTTCATTTTAATTAAAGGGACGAACAGAATTAGTTTAGTTTTTGGTGTTGTCTTAATTTTTTTCTGATTATTTTAGATTTAATAGAGTGACGGTGGCTTATTTTGTGGTATAGTGTAATATATTAAATGCAATGTAATATACTAGTCTTGCGTTTGATTGACTTCCGTGGCCCTAATAGTTTGAATTTAATTGAGTTACCAATATTAAAAGGTTTACAGTAATGCAATTTAATCTTACTATGGGAACATTTTAGCGGTCGAGTTGACTGACAGTAATAATAAACTGACTATTTAAAACGATTATCCTACATTGGTTCTCCTTCTCCACATGAACGTATAATACGGAATTGAAATGAAATTTAGCCGGTTTTTAATTACAACATAAAGTTGAAGGAATTTTTAACAGCAACTATCCATTCTGTTCGACTATTAAAGGAACTAATTTACGGAAAATATATTTATAGATTTACTACCAAAGAATTTACAAAGAGCCAGCGGCGGCTCGTCATATTGGGCAGGGTGGGCTAAGCCCAACCTGAATTTAAAGGAAAATGCTACAAAATATTCATTTAAAATATATTATAAAAATGAGCAAAAAAAATTTAAATTTTTTTTAAAATAAATGTCATATAATATAAGTGTATATAATTTTTTCCATCGAAATTCGTACACCACCGCTGCGATATATAATATGTATATAAAAATATAATCTAAAATCTTAATATGAATATGACCGCTAAAATACAAATATATTATATACTAACAACTACATAACTTTTTCATTATAAAAAGACAACTACTCTTTTCTCTTTACTTCAGGGGTTAATTGAAATTTGCCCACCTTATTATACTAATTTTATACAAAACAATTTTGCGTATGTGTTGAATTTTGTATGGATCAGGCTGGGCTAATTTAAACTAGCCCACGAAGACCACGTGTTCCCCATAGAAATGCGAAATATTTGTAATTGCTATATGATTTTCAGAATTTTATTATTTTTTCTATGGAAGAATATTATTAGAAAATTTTCATTATATGAGCAAGTAATGTCAATTTTCAAATTTTTTAAACCAAACTACCAGGCGCGCATATTTTATAATCAACACTATTGAGTTGAGTTATTTCTTTCTCCTATATTAAAAAATTTATATTGAGAAAAATATATCATGGGATAGAAAACCTCTTATCCATAGAAGAAATATTCCTATACTGAAAATTTGCATGAAATATTTTTCATTAAAAAAAAAGAGAAATATATCATCGTGGGCTAGAAAATCGCAGCCCCTAGAACGAATAATTCCTTTGAGGAAAAATTTGCATGAAATATTTATTTCGTTATATAAATATTTTGTATTAATAAATAAATAAATATATCTTCATGGGCTGGAAAATCGCAGCGCATAGCAATAATTTTATCGCTTATATTTTAAATTCCCTCAGTAGACAAAAAATTATTTAATTATAGCACACATTAGAACCAAATTTTTAAAATTAGTACCAGGCGATCATAAATTTCAGAAAGTAACAATTTTCTTCTTAGTTGAGAAAACTTAAGACAATTGCATTCAAATATAACTATTCAAATATGTATGGAGTGTGCCATGATTTTCGTTTATTTAGATCGATTTTTTTTGAATGTGTCTAATTCTTTTTGTGTATAATATGTGATTTATTTTTCTTGTGTGCATAGCATATGCATAATGATTTTTTTTATTGGAAAGAAAATGAAAAACATATTAAGATGCCAATGTGATTAACTAACTAATGATTAGCTTAGATGCCACTGTGATTAACTCACTAAAACGAAAAATTCAAAAGGTTGTATTGTATTGTATATTTAATAATTCAAAAATTCAAAAAGGTATTGGTTGTATATTTAATAAAAAATCTTTGCTTTTCATAACAAAATTTTTTCCTTTAGCCCACCCAGAACTTTTGATCACGGTCCGCCACTGCAAAGAGCTCCAATTTATTACATTAAAATTATTACAAATAGTATTGAAAATAAAAATTATGCACCCCCTTACCAAATGGCATACAAAAATAGAACTTTTTTTTACTTATATATGCATAATAAATATTGAAATATTGAAATATTTTATTACAAAAAGCCTTTTTTTCAAACCTACATAAATAACCAGGCAAACCTATTATTATACTTAATTTTAATTAAATGCTAAACAGAAAATAAATTTTACGTTCATTATGTGCTTCAATTAAATTTTATTTACCACCTACTATTTTTTTTTTCTTTTTTGATATTAAAGCAATGAAAATTAATCACGTCTCTTAGTATCATTTATAATTTAACTTCACAATAATATAAAACACCCAAAGTCATAAATAAATTAAGGACACCAAACGCAGTAGAAAAAAAAAATTATATATATATTTTATTATTCCTTACATTTCATTAACTAATTGCCATCCTGTGCTGCACTATAATAGACTCTATACACTATTATAAAGGATTCAATAATCATTATAAAAATTTATCACGTATAAATTTCACCCACAAAATATAATTATATAGAGAAGAGAGAAAAGAATAAATATGATTACTAATAATTTTGTAATAATAATTATTATATAATTTTTGTTATGTTTGCATAAAAAACATTTATGTATCGTACATAAATTTATGTATTTCAAACATCAATTCAATTATTTTTCTTATTATACTTTAATTATTTTTTATTATCAAAGTTTTTCTTTTTATATGAAATAAAAGTTTAAAAATAAATAAATAATAGATTAATTTCTGGAAAATTGAGAAAGATAAAAGAAAAACATTTCACAAAAAAGAAAATTTAGAAAGACACAAAAAAAAATAGTTTTTCATTGCAAAAATAAAAATTGCAATAAGAAAATTAATATGAATTGTAAAGTTGAAATGTAATAGGAAAGAGGAAATAGGATGAATACACTATGTCGGGTATTTATGAAATAACAATTAAGGATAACAGAGAAGAGATAATTAACTTTTTTTTATTGTAATGTTTGTGGAAAACTTTTATCGTTATCTTAACAGGAAAATTAGAAATTTTTATACTGAGAAAGCATTAGATTAAATCGAATTGTTTTAGATTGTAATCCCCAAAGTAGTATGTTACCAAAAAAAAAACTATTAGTAATCAGAAATTTTCATGGATTACCATAGAGCAGTGATATTCAAATGGTGGTACATGTACCACTAGTGGTACATTTAGAGTACCATAGTAGTAAATGAAACCGAGCATAAAAAATATTAATGTAATATAAAAATATTATTCTAAAATAGAATTTCATTCTTTCGTGACTAAAAAGTGAATTTTAGTTTGTTACATTTATGTAATAGAGGCAATTAACTTTTTACCAATACAAAAAAATACAAAAATTAGTTTGGTCCTTTATTGTAATAAACAGATTTGTGATTTAGGACACGACATAGTTCAATATTATATTATTTTTTGATTAAATTAATTTATAAATAAATGTGACTAATCTAGCACACAATTATTAACTTGGAAAACTAAACCCAAAAACATAATATTAACAACCATCATCACTTCGTATTCGTATACTTCAAAAAAAAAGTATGGTTATAAAATTCTTATAATACTATACGAAAAATATCTTCTCATTTCTTTGTTCGATACCATCATAGAAATTCCAATTTACTTCTGAAACATTTAAAAGAACCAATAAAATATTAAATTAAATTGTATATCAACGTCAATTGATCTACCCACAACTCCCAAAACCCTATAACATATATACATTACAAATTGTAAGACGTAAGAATGATATTCTTTTCAAACATTTCAATTATTTTTTTTTATGTTTCAGTACATTATCAGCGAATCATTCATGCGGACATTAAACCTGGTAATTTATTACTTGGTGAATGTGGACGTGTTAAAATAGCTGATCTTGGTGTATGTAATGAATTTATTGGTGAAGATGCTACATTAAATAATGGTTCAACAGCTGGTACACCAGCATTTCGTTCACCAGAAACTTTAATACCAGGACAAGTAAGATAAATTCACAAATTTTAATAGTAATTTTAAAATAATGAAATATATTTGATGCCTCATTTTTTATTATAGCATTTGTATAGTGGCAAAGCATCAGATATTTGGGCATTAGGTGCAACATTATATTCATTAATTTATGGCAATGTACCATTTGTTGCTAATAATGTACCTGCACTATATGAAAAAATTAAAAATGAATTATTAGAATTTTTAGATGAACCGAAAATTAGTGATAATCTTAAAGATTTATTAGAAAAACTATTGACAAAAGATCCATCAAAAAGAATTACATTACCAAAATTAAAGGTATAGATAGATAGTAGTACTTTTATTCTTATATATATTTAAAAATCTTGTCCATATTTACGAATTTACATTAAATAAATATTATGTATATTAGGAACATTCTTGGGTAACATCAAATGGTAAATATCCTTTACCATCTGAAGAGGAAAATTGTCGATTAGTACAAATTAGTGATGAAGATATAAATACTGTTGTTAAAAGTATACCAAAATTGGATACATTAATATTAATAAAAACAATGTTAAAAAATCATTCATTTCAAAATCCATTTGCACGTGGTGGTATAACTAGAAGAGCACCACGTTTTACAAGAGCTGGTCGTTCAATATCAGCACCAGGTGCTTATCATTTACCACCGGACAGGTTAGAAATAAATTTACATACAAAAATTAATTAAAATTTTAATATTTTACTGCGATTCATTAATTGGATTATAAACAATTTATTTTTTTATATATCCAGGCAACTTTCTAGTGAAAATATTTTACCAGCTTTAACTGAAAATGTTGTTAGTTCATCTGGTAATGAATCGTCAACAGAAAAATCTTCTTAAAAATTTTGCGTAAAATGAATAAGAAACAAATATAAATTGAAAGCATTTTTTTTATTAGTCAAATTTTACTTAATTAATTGAATTTCCTTTTCGGTGTCTTTTCAATGACAATTTCTTTATAAATACTCGTGGAAATTATTTAATATATTTTTTTAAGTTTTTCATTATTTTACTTAATTTTATTGATATTTTTAGAAAATTTTAAATTAATATTAATTTTTATTTATAGGTTAATCTAATTTGGTCGATTTTTTTTTTTAAATATTGTATACGAGAAATAGAAAAGATTGTATAACGAAATTAAAAAGTAAACTTTTACCTTTTAAAAGTTGTTAAGTATATCCAACAGCCAATTACAAGAATTTAATTATTTATAGTGTCGGAATAGTATAAGCACAGGCATTTATAAGTATATTTTTGATATTAAATTAATAATCTAATATCTTGTAATTATAAAAGTAAATACATACAAAATTAATTTCATAAATTATATAATAATTTTTTAAGGATATTTTGTAAATATTTTCCAGAATGTCCAAAAAATTTTCCAATTTGATCAGAAAATGAAATTAAATATGTATTGCAAAATAGAAAATTGTAATTTTTACAATATAGTTCTTCAAATATTATATATACCAACCTTCAACATTTTTGTATGAGTTCATCATTAGGTCTACGAAATAATTAAGCAATTATATTGAAAAAACATTGGTCGATTAAATTACATTAGTTTTCTATTAATAAATTAATAGTAGAAATTAAGTTATTAGTTGATCAAATAAATTAGTAGAAAATTTAATAGTATCGCGACAAATGTTTCCTAAATAATTTTTTTTTGAATTACTATAGTATAGAATCTCTCGGTATTTGAATATATTAAAATATAACTCAAAATATATTACCATGTTACTTTGATGCAGTCGTTTGCAATATAAAATATGAACTAGAAATAAATTTAAAACCATAATATCATATTCTCTCTATTATTATATTAACACAGATACTAGAATATCCTAGTATATCTGTGATACTAAAAACTATTTAAATTTCCTGAATTTTTGTGTTAGAAAGAAATTAAAGTAATAATTGTATAGTTTGTAAATATTTACTGTGATATTATTACAAAATACTATAAATGCTTTATCTATATTAAAAATTATAAAAAAAAAATTACCATTTAATTGGCTTTTAAATAATTAAAAAAAAATTAACTTTTAACATTTCCATATCTTTCAATTATTTTTCCAATATCTATCTTCTTATTAATTTTACAAATGGACTTATACAAATTTACGTTTATGACTAAAAATTTTAAACAGTATTCTTATCCTATTAAAAATGCACTCAACTTTGCCTTTTCAAATAAAATAAAATTTTTGTCCAAAAGTTAATTAGATTTTTTAATATTTAGATTTTAGTAAAATAAAAAAAAAAAAAACATTTAAAAAAATATTATAGTTAAAATATATAAGATAAAAAAAATATATTAATTTAAATTTTTAAATATTTTTTTTTTTGGTTTTGAAATTATATTTTTTGCATAATCCTTTTTTTTTATTGAAAAATATAGGAAGTGCTATAAAAAAATGCGTAAAATATTCTTAAATGCCATTAATAAATATATAAAAAATAATTAATTAATTTAATTATAATATAAAATAAGTTTAAAATTATATAATATATTATAAATATTTTTACAGGGTGAATCAAGTTGAAATTGTGGAATTTCTTAGTATATAAATAATATATAATATGGTGGGCCAAAAGTGATTTATTTTTTATATTTATTTTAATTTAGAAATTATTAATTATAATTTAAATGTATAATTTAATAAATTTAATATAGAAATTTTGAATTCTATCATAGAAAGTTCTTTAGAGTGGTTCAAAGACTTTTATATACCTAATTAAGTATATTGTTAATACTTATGAATTTATTTAAATTATATAATTTATAATTGTTACCCATTTTTAACTATGCTATACTAGAGGCAATTATATGGAATACCAGATCGAGGCAAAAGACTGCCAGACTAAAACTTTAAAATGAAATTTCTATAATTCTGGAAGAAGCTAATAATTTAGTTACTCATTAATTATATCATTTTTCTAACCCCCATGGTGTACATAGTCGCTGTACCACTATGACTGTTAGTGGTGTATCGACTGTGTACAATAGTGTAAAAAGTCAAGTTCAAAAAAATTTGAATCCAATACGTTGTTATAGCGAGTAAAATATAGTGTAGGAAAGTCTAAGAAAGACAAATGAAATTACTATTTAATATCCTTTATAATATATGTAATTCTATGAAAATATATAATTTTTCAATATGATTTTTGGCCCACCCTAAAATAACAAATATAATGTGCAATTTCTATATTTCCAAAAAAAAACACACTGTACTTTAAATGTAATAAATATTTCAAATATATTAATTTCTCAATTTATAAAAAAAATCAACTTTAAATAGGGAAATAAAACATTCTTATGTAATATATAATAAATAAATGTTATAAAAATAATATTTTATAAAGCTTCTCTCAAAACATATCCTCTCTTTGTAATAGATGTAAACTTAATGATAAAAAAAAATGCTTTTACTTTCTTTATATATATATATAATCAAAATGATTTTTAAATCTATATATGTATATATTTCATATATTTAATAATTGGTAAATATTTTTTATTGAATTTAATTAAATGTTATTTCTTATAAATAAAATATTATAAATAATTTTTTAAATAAATAAAATTGTTGTGAAAAATTAATAAGTATTTTCTAAAAAAAATAAAATGCTTATAGAAAATTTAGAAAGAATAAAAACTTTTATAATTCTGGAATTTTTTCGGGGACCATTAAGAAAATTTTAATATATATATTAATTCATTTCTATTAAATTATGATA
Organism: Empis stercorea; assembly: GCA_949752835.1. Lineage (NCBI taxonomy): Eukaryota > Metazoa > Arthropoda > Insecta > Diptera > Empididae > Empis > Empis stercorea. The sequence goes on along the minus strand of OX457086.1, from coordinate 7,586,270 downwards.
AATTGTTACAAAATATAATTATTATTTATATGAAAAATCAGAAATTTTAAATTTATGATTATTTGAAATGATAATGATACAATTTCTATAACAATGTACACTCGTACCTTGTACAGTATGTAGATATCATTTCCACTTGAACCTGTCTTTCTAAAAAAAATTAATGGATCTACATAATATTCTAACACGCCTGTAAATATGCAATAAATAACGACGACATAAAATTTTTGAATTATTTGAATATGAAACCTTTTTATGAGAATGTCATTATTTATTGCATATTTACAGGCGTGTTAGAATATACTGTATACATTTTTAGAAAAACAAAACTAAATAATTTAAGAAAGTTTTTAAATAAATTCAAATATATTAAATTTAATAATAATATAATAAATATGTTCAAAACTTTCAATAATTTCTCTTCAATAAAAAAAAATTTAAATTACATATTTTTAAATTGTCCAACAAAATATATGTATCTCGACAAAAAAATTCCAATAAAAAAAACTAAATTCAAATTAAATTCATAGTGAATTACTAAACAAACAAAAATATACTCAAATAATAAAATTAATTTATCTAAAAATATATCCAAATTCCATAAGAAATAATAATCTCTAAACTATATAAAATGAAAAACTAAATTTTTTTGAATATATTTCCACTTCCATTTTGTTCTTCTTTTAATAATAAAACTAAATTAATTAATTAATTAAATAATGCACAAGTAAAACAAAAAAAAAAGCTTTAAAATAATTAATAAATATTTAATTAAATTTAAATTTAAATTAAATATAAAATTTTATTGACAAAAATTTAAGAATGTAAACAATTTTTTTTTGAAAACATTTTATTGTGTAATTTTAAATAAATAATTGTTGTAATATTTTTATTAGTAGCTAAAATTGGAAATAAAAAATTGTTCAAATATTATTAACAAAAAGAAAATTTGAAATTTAATTATAATAAAATTTATTTTGTATACAAATTTATAATTTCCATAAGAAATTTTTTTATATACTTAATTAGTGAAAAATAAAAATTGGTAATAACTTTTTTATTTTTGTTATTTTTATATAATTATATAAAAATTAAAAATTAAATATATAATTTATTATTCGTAATTAAAATATAATTATTTTGAAAGAAAATTATGTAAAATTTGTATAAATATTCTTTTATTATTGGAAAATTAAAATAAATTCCATTTTTTTTCATTATTATCTTAAAATAATTTTTAAATTTATTCATTTTTAATTGGCAGCTAATAATTAATATGATAATGAGAGACTATAGAAACAGTCCAGTAAACTCTGTGCTTACTAGCCGACTCTATGAACTTATACCTTATTGTTTTTCCCAAAAATTGTGTTGCAGTTTGGAACCCATTACGTTTTGTATTGATTTCGAACCATATAAGTTCCTTTCCTTTAAATGAACTATATTATATACGGCTTTGCTCGTAGTACATACCCAAAATGAATAACATTAATATAAATATAGTATTTTTCAATTAATGATGTAAGTAAGTATAAGTTGAGTATGGCAATGCTTTTTACAATCTATTCGTATACTATACCAAAATGTAGGTATTTTAATAACCTTTAATTCAAGCCAGTATACATGCCTATGCGACACCTGTAGTAGATACCCAGTAGCTTCTAGCCACCACATTCTCTTTCATATATTAACATTTTAACTATTAATCAAAGCCGTATATAATATAAAGATATTCAAAAATTGAAAACGACTTAAAGAACTGAAAACATTAGGTCACCAATATGATTCCCCTGGTGAATATAATATCTTAGTTAAGAAAGTTGAAATAACGAGTTTGTGGATAAGATCATAGATACAATTACCATAGATACAATTACAAAAATTGTGTCTATGCTGCAATACACAAATTAGTGTCATCTATTGTGAACTAATTACATACACAAATAACTGTCATAAGTACCATTTACACGATCAAATAAAATCAATATTTTATTTGAATGACTCATCCATCAAATAAATTTGAACGTGTAAATGGTCCATCAAATATCCTATCAAATAAAATCTCAAATCAAAATATATTTTGTTTATTTCAAATAAATTTGTCAAATATGACGTCACGTCAAATAGATTTGATCGTGTAAATACTTTTCGCTTGTATTTTGACAGAAAATTTTGATTTTATTTGATAGTGTAAATGCAAAATGTTTGACAGCTTCATTTAACAGCTTTTTTCATCAAATAAAATTTTGATTTTATTTGATCGTGTAAATGGTACTATATACATATATTGTAAACTAACTATAAAAGCGATAGGAGTGACTTTCATTGGCCACTAGTTGCAACACAAATCTTTTATCAATTAACCTGAACTATTTTTCGATAGATGGCAGTCATACATTTCTGAAAATTTGTAATATTTCATGAAATATTTCCAAATAATATTTACATACTTTGCAACATTGACAGTTCGAAAAGTTAGGAGAAATGTCATTTTTGACACCCAAAATTGACATTTCAAATTCGACTTGTAGCTAAAATTATAATTTCGCTGTTTTCAAGTAAGAAAATATGTGTTTTTAACAAATTCTCATTGTTTATCTATAGCAAAATAAAGACGAGATTTGTAAAAAATGGGTAAGTAATCAATGAAAATTTTAGCCGGTATATTGAAAATTGTAAATTTTGCAAATATTTATAATAAAATTTTGCACTCGTCCTCTTTTGCAAGGGGCGTAGCACCCAAAAAAAAAATAAAAAAATCCGAATCCGAAAAAAAACTATTGATAAGAAGTTTTATTTACATCAATTAATTTGTAAAGTTTACATCATTTTTTTATTATTAATGCCATAAATAATAAACTTATTAACATTAATACAAAAAAATTTCCATATATAATATTTTTAGCTTCAACTGATTCCGAAAAATTAGAAAAACATTTAAAATTGCTTAAAGAAGAATATACAAAACTTCAACGTAATTATGCTGATTTGGAACGTAAATATAGTAAAGCAGCTGCATCATCAACTGATACAGAAGCTGGTGAATTTAGTAGTTTTGTATCACGATTAGTAATGACAGTAGCAACATTGTATGGTCGTAAAACATATTCTGATATTAATATTAAATTATCAGATAAAACAATACCGGGACATAAATTTGTATTAAATGCACGTTCAGAAGAATGGCGTGAAGAAATTTTAGCTGATATACATGAACTTGATTGGAGTGATTTAGATGCTGATATTGGATTTGCTTTATTACGTTGGATATATACAGATATTGTTGATTTACAACATGACACATTGGCATTAGGTTTACTTAGAGCTGCACATAAATTTAAATTACCTGGACTTTTAGGTTTATGTGAACGGGCATTAGTTGCATCTGTTGGTGTACGTTCTTGTGTACGATTTTATTGTGTAGCTGAAGAAGTTGGTGCATCAAGTCTATTAGAATATTGTTCTGGTTTAATATCAACACAATGGGATGATTTAACACCACAAGATTTTGAACATATGTCTGGACCATTACTGTACAAAATGTTAAAGAGTAAAACAAAATATCCATTGCATGATGCTATTAGATTATTAAGGGAAGATGTAGTGTTTTTGTGTTTAGTGGAAAATGATGGAATGGTAAGTGAATTTTATTTATTTATTTCTTTTTAAATTATCTATGAATTAAATTTTATCTTGGTTTGAATAAATCGTGCATGAATCTTTCGTAATAACCGAAATATTTATGAATGTTGTTCTCTTGCCGCTAATTAATTTATAACTAAATCCTAATTGTAATATTAGATTTAGTTTTAAATCGTGATGGTCATTATTAAAATTAATATACTCATTACTGTAGTACAAAACTATTTTTTATTTATTTGCATAACTTTAGGCTGTTAAAGTAAAATTAATGAGCTCATAAATATTTTTTTTTAATTCTTTTATGATAAAAATCGCTTGGATAGACAATAAATATAAATTTTATTTCCTTCTTGATTTCACGTCATATATGTAAAAAATCAACATCCAAATTTTAATTTTGCAGTTTTCAAGAATTTTCATTTAATTTTATATTATAGTCGAAAGTTTTTATTAATAGGTATATTCTTACGTTATAATCAATTTTGTTTATCCGCATACATTGAATATCCATGGTCAATAGACATGCAAAATAAATTTTGTTAATTTTGTTTACAAATTCAAGTTCAATTAACAAATTTAAAACTAGTAGAAATCTAAAAACAAATTAAAAAACTATTAAATTAAAATTTTATATAATAATATTTCAATTATATTAATTATGACTGCAACAAAAATAAGAAACAACCTTGCTCAAATTTAATCTATATTTGGAGTTTATAACATGCAAATAGATTTTTATTTTAAATTAGAATTATTCTTCTTTAGATCTGGTAAAACCAGAATCTCAATTTACTAATATCAACTATATTTGAAATTTAATTGCGTATATCACAAATTTATAACTTAATTCCAAAAGTAATTAATTTAATTTAAAAATTATACTGAAAACAAAAATGACTTTATTTTTGTAAAAATTAGTTTGATAATTTTGAATTGTAAAATATTTATTCAGTCTTCTTAAATTACAATTTGTCTATGACTTTGCATAATTTGAGGTACTAAGATAAATAAAAAACACCATAAAATGCAGAAATTTTATTCTTCACTTACACTAATTAAATTTATTCATTTTTTTTTTCTATATATAAGACACTTGAATATTCTAAAAATATAATTTGTATATATACTCGTATAATTACATTACAATCTAAATATAATAGTGTATAAAATTTTACATAAATATTTAAACGTAAGTTGTAGACAAGAAAATTGAAAAAAAAAAATTTACGATCAGTTTTTTTATATCACATATAATATCAAACAAAAATTATATATTGAATAATAAATGAATATAGACATTTAATTTTTATAAAAAAAAAATAAGAAATTATAAGCAAAATATTTATGCAAACAAGAGATATAATAATTAATAGAATTTTCCTATCTATATTCTAATATAGTTAGTTATTTCATTTTAGTTTTATTTTTTTAATTTAATTCAAATTTTTTAATATTGTGCTATTCCACTATTTAAATATTTCATAGCATTAAATACAAATATAACAGCCATTGCATCTGTATGTAAACCACTTGTATCTTTTGTTGCTGAATTACATAAATTACCACGACAATGGCAATATGTATTTGTTGAACCAGTTTCAGGTGAATTTAAATCTTCACATCCTTCTTCATATGGTTCTTCAATATTTGGTTCTTCTTCCCAATTACCTTTTCGATAAAACTAAAAAAAAAAAGTTAATACGAATTTAAAGAAAAAATTAAAAAAAAAAATCTATTTTCAAATTTACGTGTTTTTTATTTTTTTGACTAGCACAATTTCTAGTCACAGTCTCAATTGTTTCACCTCTATTTAATTCTAATATACGAACTTTTTTTAAACACATTGTTGAATATGGACAATCAATAATATAATCATTAGATGCATCAAATTTTATACATAATTTTGGTTCTTTAAATGAACCATTTATAAATTGATAATTTGTTTGATCAACATCACATTTAAAGCATTTAATTGCTAATGTTTCATCTGAAAAGATTTAAAAATTTTGTATTAATTATAATTAAATTTTTTGTGTGCGCGCTCAAACATTAACAAAATTATAATCGTAATAAATTTGACTATGTAATTTATTAAAATGTAATCGGGTTATCATAACGTGACCATAATTAATTTAATTAATTAAAATATAATTTTTTGAAACCAACCCTAATCTTTTGAAAGGAAATTATGATGTCATGTTAGAAATTCAAAAATTTTATAACGAAAGAAAAAGACTTACTCTATAAAGAAAATCATATATTTTAATAATGATTTCGTAAAATGTTGAAGATATGTTTAAAATAAAAATGAAATCAAAATTTAAAATTTAATACAATTTTAGATGGTTGAAGATATTTAAAGAGAAATTGAAATAAAAAGCATCATAAAATTATTTACACTTTCAAACTAAATAAAAAAAACCATAATTTAAAATTAAAACTATAATAATAATAAAATTTTAATTAGACTTTCTCCCATTTTGCAAACATGAAAAGTATATTTCATTTAGCACCTGTTTTTCTCTTAAAATAAATAAATATTTTAATAATTCTTAAAGTAAAATTTTTTTTTGGGTCAAATGCATTTCAGATTTATAAGAAGAAGAAAAAATGATAAAGTTTAACAAATTACAAAAAGCAATTTATTTATTATGTGCATTTGCAGACAAGCTGTTTAAATAATAATAATAAAAACATATACAAATTTCACTCAAATGAGATGTATTTTTTTTTGTAAAACATAAAAAATAAATGAAAGTGAGGGACTAGTAGTAATAGTAATAATATAGTAAAACTATATACACAATAGAATTTCATAGTGAGTAAATAATTATGAACATATAAACTTTTCATAATAAACTATTCTTATTGTTTGTGTTTCTGTTTGGGTTTGGTAAATTTAAATAATTCTATTCGCATGACATCTTCGGAAGGTTAATTTCCGTTGAACTTTACTTTTTTCATACTATATAATTCATTTGAAAAATTGAAATTTTGAAATGAAAAATTGAAAAATTGAAATGACATAAATAATTAAATTTCTATTATTTATCACACATTTTCCAAACCTTGAAAAAAAAAAAAAATAAACAATATAATTTCTATTTAGAGAAATTTTAATAATGATCCAACGACACACAATCTGAGGAATTTCAATGATCAAGATTTATGGAATTTCTTCTAAGATTCGAAATTTTTATTCAAAAAATGTGGCATTGACAAATATATACAATTATTTTCTCTTAAATAATGAATAATGCATAGATATTTAATCAATTTAGGTAAATGAAAATGACTAATAATGGTAAATTGACCAATATGAAATATGACGAATCACAAGGGTAGAACATTTAATAAACCAAAACGTATATCTTATTATTGTGCGTCAATTATTTGTCATTTTATGTTGGAAATTAAATTTTTTATCAATGCATTGAGAGCTTTAAAATTATTTACAAAATATTATAAGAAAAAAAAATCAAGAAAAGAAATTATTCAAAATTTCAATTTTTAAATATTTCTTTTTTTCATCTATATGGAATGTTCATTAATTTTTTTGTTTATATTCCAAAAAGATATAATCACAACAAAGATTTAAAAATTGTATTCATGATTCAGACACATCTGCTATAATATACAATAATTGGTCGACTCTATTGGCCACTTCATAATCTGTTTCGGTATTCTTCATGTATAATATATTTTATGAGTCAGAAAAGTTCTTTATGATATTTAAAGATTTCTCTCTAGGAAATTGAAATAATTAAGAAACTGTGTTGTATTTTCGTCTTCAATATAAAATTTTTTTCCTTTTCTTTTCATATCTTAAATGGATTTATTCATTTTATGTACCATACTATACTTGAAAATATTATGTATATTATGTGATTATTAATATTATTGGGTGATGTGAAGAAATACAAAACGGAAATGATTTATGAACAAAAATAAAACATTAAACATGATCTACAAGTTCTTACAACTTTTGCTTTTGAAAGTAAAAAAAAAATTATGATTTCTGAATATTAAATTATATTTACATATAAGTATATACTACTGTTTCATATTTGGAATATAATTCAAATTATGTATTTACGTGTATGTACTTCTTCTATGTACATTTTTCTCTATTTTAATAATTCAAATGTTAGAGAGAACATTTCAATCATTTCAAATGTAATAGAAAAAATGGAAATAATTTATGAATGATATATGGTTACAAAACAAAAATATTTCAATTTAAAGTTTTGTGACCCCATCATGACGACGGTATAAAGTGTAAATGACCTAATTTAATTTTTATAAGCTTATTAAAAAAAATATATTTATTATTAAATAGAATGAAATAGTATTTATTTATATTTTTTGTTGTTAAATTTAATTTTATTAATAATAATCTAATTAAATTTATTAGATAAAGTTTTATAAATTCAATAAAACTTTGAAGAGTTTCACATTAAAAAAAAGTGAAATAAAATATTCTGACTCTTATATTCTTATACAAATTAAAAAGATTCGAATTCAATAAGAATTCTATGAATTTTTATCAGATATTCGAATATTAATTTAGCTATCATGTGTTATTTGGATTAAATTATTAATTAGCTACATATTGCATAGCTCGACTGCTTTGTGTACTATAAGCTCAAAAAACTATCAACAAATAACCATAGCTCGGCAGAAAATACTGTTTAATGGTATTTTTCCCCGAGCTATAGCTATTTTTTTGATAGTTTATTGACTATCATAGTCAACACAATTCTTAAACTGATACAATTATGTATATTGCAGAAATTTAAATTTTAATATTTCATATAAATTTTTGATTATTTTCATTTTTTGAATGTCATCAAGTTCACATTATCATTAAAAACGCTCATAAATGATGCATTTATAAATGGTAATGTTATCTAGGAAGTCCGAAAATATTGAAATTTATTTGATAAGAATATTATTTAAAATTAAACAAAATGTGTCACTGAGTGAATGATGGTTTATAATTATATATATAACTATTAATAGTTTCTTTTCCCAAAAGATTATTTTATCATTAAAAATTACTTCCTTGTTCTAGTCAACAAATTTTATATTAAAACTATTTCAATGATAATGTTAAATGAACAATTATATACATGGACAATTTACATTATTATTATATCATTACTTTACAATTACAAGAAATATTCCTATAGTAATTTGAAATGTTAGATTTAGTGTTAAGTGCTTAGTCATTTAACTAATTAAATTTTGAATTATACTCAATTGCTGCAAGTCATTACCCAAAGTGCTATTCAATATTTCTTACTAGACAATATAAATTCAATATTTTTTTTTTATTTTTTGAATTACATTCTATGAAAATACTGGTCTATTTTTCAACATGCATCCGTAAAATGAAATTTATGTTTTCTCAACTTATTTACAACACAGAAAAATAAAGTTTATTTTTTTTTTTCAAATTATTTCTAATTTAAAAGTTTGTCTTGTACTTTTGTAAATTTGTAAATTCATTCTTAACATTTTCTGTTTCTTAAAAGCTTTTAACAATTATTTTTCGAAATTATGTACAGCTTCATTGTAAAAGGAATTATGTACAGCTTCATTGTAAAAGGAATACTTTTATAAATTTCATTTTTATATATGTCTTTTTTCTTATTGAAATTAAATTCAATATAATAAAAAATATGACTAATAACAACGCCATGAAAATATTCTTTGTCATGAATTCTTTCTCTTCATTTTGTGATAATAAATTTTTAATTCTAGGAATTTCTCTAAAATTATTAAATAACAATAAAACAAAAATTATTAAATTTTTCACAATTTACCATAAAATTTTATATTTTTCAACAAATTTAATTATCATAATTATGTTAATTAATGATATAATTTTTTAAATAAATTAAATTTTCACATAAAATTGAGGCCAAATGAATATTCAATGTCGAAAATAAAATCATCAAAATTTTTTAAAAAATTCTTTGGATGATTTGAATTATAATGAGAAAATTTCTGTACAAAAAAACTTTCACCAAATCTTATAATAAAATGAAATATAAATCAAGTAACTAAAATTTATGTCTTTCCTTCGAAGATTTTGTACTTTTCTTTTAACAAAATAAATTCAATTAATCAAAATTCTACAATAAAATGAAGAATTTAATCGCATTCTTGCATAAAATATAATAATATTTGAACTTTTTTTATAAGTTTTAAAGTCGGTTTCTTTGTATAAAAGTTATCGTTAATCAAGAAGAAAAGTAGAATAAGAGGAAAAAAAATTGATTGACAGATAAAAAAGTTCATCGTTTTAATATAATAAAACCGAAAGAAAATCTAGAAAATATTTTACTAATCAAAGAAGGAACTGCAAAAAAATTTAGACCAGATTAAAAACTTTTTAATTAAAAATACGATAAAATGTAAAAAATACGATAAAAGAATATCGTAAAATGAGATATTAAATTAAGAATAAAATTTCACAAATTTTTTATTTTATGTAAATTTAAAGTTCTCACAGAAACTGAATAAAATTTAAATTCTTATTATAAAAAACTTTAATTTTTTTTATTTAATTCATTCAGAAAATATAAGAATAGGTCAAGCCCTAAATCGATATTACCTAATAATAAATATAACTGGTTACAAAATAAAATTTATTATTTCTTGTTATAAAATTTTCTCTATTTGAAAAGCTTAAAAGATTATTAAACTATATAATATAAAAATTAATGTGATATTAATTAATACCACGTGTAAAAGTGTAAAGTAGGGTTTTTCCATCATCATTCTGATCAGAAAAATAATCTGGTATTTCGATTATCACATATTTTTTTCCGTTATTATAGTTTCCGAAGATCACATTAATAAAAAATCTAAATTTTTTTTTTTTCAATAATATTTTGCCTCCCAAGATGATCGTAATCTCAAATAAAAAAAAAATTCACCCTAAAATTCGGTCATGCTGAAATTATAAAAATTAATTTATAAAAGAACAAAACCAGCAAATTTTGCATTTGAGCAGTCAAGGGGAAATTTTTCTCCGAAAATAATAAGAATTTAAATATTATGAAAAAAAAGAAGAAATTTTTAGTATTTCAATATCGTAAAAATTACATATGCAAAAAATGATGGATTTTGTTGTGAAGAAAATTAACTGAAGAATAATTTCTTTCATGGGCGAATTTTTATTATATGTATACCAAGAAGTAACATCAGATCTATTGCCATATCTAAAGATATCTTAATCCCATGACAGTTTTATCGTAAAATATTAAATTAATAAGCATATATATTATTTTTTTTTTCTCGTTGTGTATCAAATTTGGTATAGAAATTTTAATTTTATCTTTTGGTATATTTCTTTTTTGAGATTTTATTTTTTTTGTTTTTTTTTTTTTGTTTTTATTAATTCCATATGACGAAGTTAACTATTAATAAGAAAATTTTCAGATTTATATTTTTGTACATATTATAAAAAAGAAACGAGAAATGTTACTGACCTCTAAATATTTATTTTTTTTAGTGTAATGATCGACATAATAATATACAACATATGTGCGCGAAAAATCCGTTGTTTTTCAAGAGTCTTAAGACTACACATAATTTAGTTGAATATTATATTTTTGTATTCTTTGGAGTAGAAAGTAGTCAGATCAGTAACGTAAACTAATAAAATGTTGTTTTCTGAAAACTTGTAATAAAAATTGGAACAAATCAAAATAAAACTTGAATTAGAAAATTAATAATAATTTTAAATTTTCTCTATTTAGGCGCCTAATGTTGTATTAATATTAATAAAATGTTTTTATTACAAATTTATCTAAAGAAGAAAAAAAAAATCATTTAACCTTGAACTTGGGATAAAATTTGAATGCATTTTTCTATATTGATTTTACTGGCAATGATTTGTGGTCGTTTACCATTTCATCATTATAATTTTTTTTAACAATAAAAAAAATGTGTGTTTACAATTAAGTGTCTTTTAGAGGCAATCTATTTTATTTTTACGTAGGTGGTATATAGAAAAAATATATGAATAATGTTAGAGGGAATCTCTATACGTCAAAAAGCATTAATATAAGATTATAATAATAATCATAGAATAAAAATAAATTTAGATTTCCATTGAAATTTCCATTGAAAAGAGTAGCTACTTTAAACTTTACAGAAGTTGTTTTCCAAATTTTTTTATGATAATTTTAATGTGTTTTAGAATAAAATTTGTCTTTTTTGTTTTTTTGATAGTGGATTTTAGGCTAAATATGACATTTTGATAAACCATTTTTTTATTATGTTTGTTTTTTTGTGGGCAGTTTTCTAATTGAGTAATTTTTTTTAAGGCGTTTTAATATGATTGGAATGTTATAGAAATTATTATATAATAAATAATTTATATGAATATAAAATTTTCCATTTAAAATTGATTCTACTGGATAATTTATTAATAAAAATTGATGCAAAAATAATACAAACGTCGGGTCATTGTTTTTTAAATAGCGAAATATTGTCAAATTTCAGTTTTTGACAATATTTCGATCTGGAAATTGTAATAATGCCCAAAACCCTCACACCCCATAGCAAAATTCTAAATACATAAATCATTATGGCACTTTAAAAAATTTTAAGTGAATTAATATCAAAATTTACATTTTTACTCTTTGGGAAAAGAAATATAATGCCAAACATTTAAATTTGTCAATATAATATTTGAATATTTCCATTTTTGGCATTATTTCACTGCCCAATTACTCCTAACGTTATGCAAATGCAATCTTTTACATAAATTATATTAGAGAAAACAATTGAAAATTTAGTAAATTCAGATGAGGAAATACTGAAGTAATAAACTGATATATTCATCTGACCCAGAATTCTTATAATGAAAATTTAATTTAATATACTTACTATCAATAACAATTTAATTATCATCTATTTTACCAATTATTGGGAACATGATAATTTTTTTTGTACATATAATTTTCACATAAATTTTAAATAAAAATTTATTTATAGAACATTATTTATTCAATTTATGATCACCAAAAAGTTGATAAATTAGATTTCTATTTTAGTTAAATTGTAAATGAAAAAAAAAACCCCAATAAAAGATAAACTTGAAATTTCATACCATTGGTAAATTATCATTTTTCCCTAAATTTGACTATTTTTAATTAAATTTTGGGAAAATACCAAAAAAAAAAAAATCTTAAAACCTTCTGAAAAAAACCACCTGTAAAATGTAAAATCTCCAAAAATTTAAAATTATTTGTATAAATTAGTTTAATATACAAACCTAAAAACAATGTTAAAATAATTATCACAAATGTCGTTAAACAGCAATAATTTTTTCCAATGTTGTTACTTAAATATGTCCTTGGCTTCATTATAATAAAAATTAAATTAGTTTTTTTTTTTATTTATTTTAATCTAATTATTATATTTTGCAAGTAAATATAATAAAAAATAATGATTTAACTTTAATTTTTCTAATTCACTTTTTTTTTATATATATTATTTATAGAATTAATTTATGTCGACAATTAACTTAAAGGAAATTTTAGTATTAATTAAAAATTTGAATGATTTATTTTTTAACGTCTTATCTATACAAACAGAATAAAATAATGATTAGATTAAATGAATTTAATTTCAACTAAAAAATTTCGACGTGATTTTTATAATATGATTTTTTTTTTATTTTTAAATTTAATTATTACTTATTATTTTTTGCAATTTTTTTGCAATAATAATAAATCACTGACCGGTTAATTTAAATTAAAATTCATTATAATATATAGAAATAATTGTATTATATGTATTTATATATAAGTAAATTGTCTGATGATGTGATTCAGTCTTTAAGTAAAAAGATATTTTTATTATATCCTAGTGAGTAATATGTATATGTACAACAGAAATAATTTTCAAACGTGCCAAATACTAAAATCACGTATCAAAAAATGCCCTTTCCTTCCTTCCGTTCGTTTACTATAAATTTTAGGGTTTAATTTTCAACAATCACAAAACAAAATAAACGTGTTTAAAATTTATTTAAATTAATTTCATTAAAATTACATTCAAAATTAATTTGTTTATCTATGTAACGTTTTTTATGATATTTGCAAAAATTTGTATTTTTGCACAAAAAATTAAACACGTTTTAAATTAAAAATAAATTAATTTAAATTTTTTTTTTTTTTTTTTTTACGAATTTAAGTCATGCCTTAAAAAAGTAATTTTTTTTTATTGATTTTTTTTTCTACTTTTATCAGATGACAAACTGCGAAAAACAAACACTTTTAATTTAATATATCAGAGAGAAAATTTATCGTCCCCCAATAAAACACGAGTTTTTATTAATCAAAAACATAAAAAATTTATTATAAATTTTAATTTTTTTTTTAGTATACCCGGTCAATAATAAAATTTATGTTGTATGTTATTATAAGAATTTAATTTTGTTGAAAAGAATTTTTTGTTTTTTTTTTTGGTTCGTGATGATGTTTTCGATTTAGCAGCTCGTGAACAACTGAAATGTTGATTTGAAGAGACTTTTTTGTATTGTGTTTTGCGACTTTCTGGCAACATATGTTGTTGGTTGTTTTGTTGTTATTAAGAAAAAGACCCCTTTTTTTCATTTTACCACCAAAATTATATTTTTGAGTTAAGCTAAAATAGAGACTGATAGTTGCTTTTTTTTTTTTTTGGGTTTTTCTTCTTTGATAGTTTTTCGTTTTTATTTATTTTTCATTGTGCAGAATTTATAGAATGTTTGTTGTTCAAATAAACACAGACCTGTTCTATCTTTATATAAATAATGAAATGGATAATATAATTAGGGGTAACATAGAATTATTGGATTAATTTTGGAAAATATTAATTTTAAAAACTTTTTAGACTTATTAAATAAAATATTTAAGCTGGGGTGAACAGGAAAAATATAATTTCTAGAAATTAAAAAATAATAATAAGGCATGGAAGTTATCATAGTCTAAGTCTAAGTAGTAGGCAAACTTCATCTCGTATCGTTAAAATAACGAAATGATCTGAAAGATTTGGGACTTTGAGAAAACTTTAGAATTTATCAGGGTTATTGGGATATACTATTGATCATATGATGTAGTGTTTCTTCTATAGTTGAATCACATATCCAATATTGCAAAGTGAAAAAATTCCTGAATATTTTTGATGTTATAGACGACTTATTGAAATTTTGAAAATATGTATGACCTCATGAGCTTGGAAAAATTATTTTGAATTCGAAAACAGGATTTATGAAGCTTTCATAGTCATAAATTCGTCAAATTTTTAAAAAATTATTATACATATTTTAAGATCTGTACCATATTTCCCCACATCACAGTTTATACAAAAATCTTCTAGTAATTTTTTTTAGCAACATTTGTTGTTATAATTTATTATTTTAACGATGTTAAATTTAAGAGATTTTTCTAAATTAAATTTGAGAGAAGAATTATTAGCAATTTTATTTCAATTTGTAATTAATGAGAGAGCTTTTTTTTTACTTTACCAATACCTAATATTTTTTGGTTCTATATTCAATTCATGTTTCATATCATTACTTAAATATTTTTTATAAAGTTAATTTTGATAATAATTTTTATGGTGCCATCGACAAGATAAACTAGATTGGAAAAAGTCTTATCTTTAAAATATTGTAATTTTTATTGGGCCTATAATTGAAATCAGCGATTATATTTATAAAATAATGGTAATTTGATTTGAAATATAAAAACTATACTCTAAATTTTTTCTTTAAAAGATAATTAAAAAAGAAAATAGTCCATGTCCGTGTTAATCGAAGTATACCATCATCATCAAACCTCATAATTAATTTCTTCTCTTCTAATAAGAACTTAATTGTCGATGGACGAATCGCAAAATCACAATGTCTTCAGCTTGAAATGATTTGTATATCATAGTTTTTGACTTATTATAATTATACTAATGGATTATCATATATTTCTGTCCATATATCATTGTATGTGATGAGAATTGAAATATTGCAATATGGTATATGTACTTTCAATCCTCTATATATACCTCAGTAAAATTACTTTCTAACTAAATAGATGTTTATCCTATGGCTCCTTCTTAGATCTTTCCCCCGGCAATTTCTGTTTATTTTACTAATAAACTATAATTATTTAATAATGTTGTTTCTTTTTTAGCTCCACGAAGTAGTAAACAGTTTATCGCCACAAGGACAATTACCATTACAATTAGCTCTGTTAGGACGAAGTTCTGCAATTGCACAAAATTTAGTACAAAATGGTCAAGCAAATGTAAATGCATACGAGGCAAATGTAAGTGATTTATAATTTTAATATTTATATTAATAAAATAATAAAAATCTATTTTATAGGGTTGTACATTATTAATTGATGCTATAAAACGTAGTGATGGATTTTCTGCACATTTTCTTCTAGATAAAAATTGTGATGTTAATTTAACTGCAAAGTAAAAAAAATCATAAAATAATTATCATATAAATTTATATAAATTCTTTTTTAATATTAAAAATTTCTATATAACAGATCAACTTCAAATACCGCCCTTCATTTAGTTTGTACATATGCAAAAGAATCAACCGATCCGGATACATATAAAGATATGCTTTCAGTTGGTAATAAACTTTTAAAATTAAAAGCTGATGTTAATTTACAAAATTCAAATGGAATGACTGCATTACATATGGCAATAATATCTGGACATAATGATATGATTGATGAATTATTAAAAACAACAGGAATAGATTTAAATTTACGAACAAATGATGAAAAGTGTGCCTTACAATTAAGTCTGATGCCACCGCAATGTGATGGGCCACCATTTGAAATAGCTCAGAAATTATTAAATCATGGTTCACGTCCAAATCAAATAAATTCTGAAACAAGAGATAGTCTTTTACAAATTTTAGCATTACATATGCTTGAAGATGCGGCAATTTTTTTAACCGATCATGCAAATTTAAATCATGTAAATACAAAAGGTTTAACTGCCTTGCATATAGCTAGTGAAAAAAAATTATCAAAATTAACGAGAAAATTATTAGAAAATGGTGCTTCACCTAATTTACAATCAAGTGTTGCTAATTTAAAATCACCATTACATATGGCTGTTGAATCAAATGCAATTGATGTTGTAAATGAATTTGCTGAATTTCGTGAAGGTGGTGAAAATAGTAATGAAATACCAGATTTTAATTGTAAAAATGCTAATGGTGATTCACCATTAAGTTTAGCATTAACATTAAGTCGAAATGATTTAGTACCAATATTAATACGTGGGGGTGCTGATGTAAATGCTAGAAATGGTCAAGATATGACATTATTACATCAAGCTATATTAAATCATGATCCAGAAACAGCAATATTTTTATTAGATCAAGGTGCTGATATGAATGCATTAACTGGTGAACAAGAATCTCCTTTACAATTAGGTATTCATACTAATTTACCATCTGTGGTTGATTCATTATGTAGTCGAGGTGTTGCATTAAGTGCACCAGATAATAAAGGAGAACCACCACTTTGGAGTGCATTAAATTCAGATTTAATGTTTATTGCACAAGTTTTGGTTAAACATGGTGTTGATACAGATTGTTGGGGACCAGGACCAGAAGGTTGTCAACAAAATTTATTACATCGTGCCATCGATGAAAATAAAGAAAATGCTGCAATATTTTTAATTAAAAGTGGCTGTGATTTAGACTCGCCACGTCAACCGGGACCAAATGGTGAAGGTGGTGATGAAGCTAAAGATAAAGCCAGTCCGTTGCATTTATGTTGTCAATGGGGGTTGACAAAAGTTCTACAAACTTTAATTGATCATGGGGCAAATGTTAATTCCATTGATTGTGATAATAAAACACCATTGCATATAGCTATTGAAAATCAACATAGTGAAATAATATCAATTTTATTATGTCATCCTGGTATTGATTTAAAAATACGCGATAAAAGTGGCAATACACCATTTGCTGCTGCTTTAACTGTACGTAATGATAAAGCAGCACAAAATATTTTAGATCGTTTACCAAATGCCGCTGAACAAATGGACCAAAGAGGTAGAAACTTTCTACATACAGCAATTATGAAAGATGATTTAGAAAGTGTATTATTTTTATTGGCAATTCAAGTGGATGTAAATTCACGTGTACATGATGTTAATCAAACACCACCACTACATTTGGCTGCTGCTTCTAAAAATGAAATGATTTTAAGAAATTTAATTTTAGCTGGTGCTAGGATAAATGAAAAAGATGCAACACAAAAAACTGCTTTACATATTGCAGCGGAACGTGGAAATTTACCAGCAGTTTCAGCTTTAATACAAAATCAACCGGATGTTGATGCAATGGACGGTGATGGTAATAATGCTTTACATATTGCCGTAAGAGAAGGTCATTTATCAATTGTTAGAGAATTGTTAACCGAATCAAGTATAAATGCTGAAGCTGTAAATTTAAAAGGACGAAATCCAATGCATGAATTATGTCGTACTGGTAAAGATAATACAGCTGCAGCAATTGCTGAATTATTTATTGAATTAATGCCAAAATATCCAATAAATGTAGTAGATATGGATGGTAATACGCCATTATTATTGGCATTTATGAGAGGTCAAGCACCACTTTGTAAAGTTTTAGTTAAAAATGGTGCTTGTATGGGTGCCGAAAATCGAGATGGTGTTACTATATTTAATTTTAAATTAGCAACTGATCAATTGCTTTGTAAATTATTAGATCAATTGCAACAAGAATCACCATGGTCTGAATCAGATTTATGTCAAGAATGTGGTACGAAATTTACATTGACAATGAGACGTCATCATTGGTAAGTGTTATATATATACTAGTTATATATCATTATAATAATTTTTTTCACAGAATTAAATATTATAATTATTTCATTTTTAGTCGTCACTGTGGCCGAGTACTTTGCTCAAAATGCTCTAATAATGATGTACCAATTATAAAATTCGGTTGGAATAAACCAGTTCGAGTTTGTAGTGTATGTTTTGGTGTTTTACAAGTTGGAAGCGGTTAAAATCCGAAATCATTATGTTATATAATTAAGATAAAATTTATTATTTTATTTGAATAAATAATATATATATTTTTTTTAGAAAATTTATCGGTATAAAAATGTTTTTACAATTTTTTTTTTATTTCCCCCCGCCCTTTGTCTTAAATTTAACTAAAAGATTTTTCATAATTTTTGTTTGTAAATCAATTATAAAATTCGTTAATTTCCATTAAAACTGAAGACAATTTATTTTCATTGTAGATTTTAAGAAAAAAAATATTTAGAATTTATAAATATTGAAAGAAATATTATCATTTGCAAGTTATTTTTCTACAAATCTTTTTATATTAATTAACAATTTCTAATTTAATATATAAAAAAAAAATTAAAATTCATATTTGCATATTTTTTATTAATCACTTTTATTATTACTTATATAATATTTGTTATAAAATTTCTGAAAATTACTTGATGTAATTTATAAAATAAGGAGAATAATTACCTATATTTAAAATTAATAAATAAATAAATAAAAAAAAATTAGAATATTATTTTTGAATATATCAGTTTTGTTTTTTTAAATTTATTATTTTTAAACATATGTCGGACCATAAGATTTTTTTGCAGTTGTTGTTGGTATTAAAGAATATTCTTTACTATAATTACGAATTGCTTTTTGAAGAATTGATTCGATTGGACTGTAAGTTTTACGAGAACGTAAACGTGCTTTTGCCTGTTCAAAGGCCTTAAGAAAATATTCCTATATTAATATTATTTTATCTAGATTTATTGTTTAATAAATATGTCTAAACCTTTAAAATTTCTGAATTTCTTTTTTTTGCTTCTTCCAATGTATCACATGAATTTTTCGTTATTTCCAAATCAAATTTTTCTTCCAGCTTTTTATCAGCTAATTGAAGTTTTTTTTCTTCTTCAGCTCTAATTTTGAAGATATATATATTTAATTTTATTGTTAATTTTTTAATAAATATATATTTGTACTCACAAAATAATTAATTTCTGTTCTAAATCATCTTCTAAATCAGCATATTTTGAATTAATTTCAGCTAAAAAATCAATTTCTAGTTTGGTGGTCGACATAATTTATGGAATGGAATTGTTCACGGAAAATTACTAATAAAATCTTTTTTTTTTTTGGGTTTATAAAAGTAAACAAAAAAAAAAACAAATAGGGAGAAAAAAACAAGGGTTGTTGTTATGGTAACATTGCTACCTTGGTGATCAGTACTATTCGCCGACTGTTTATTTTAAAATATTTCCCTATAAATCAATTCTATGTATTCATTCATAATGATAATCATAACTTCAAAAGAAATTGTACGAATTCTTTAGGTCAATGACTTTATAATAGTATCTTACAAATTTAAAAGCTCGAAGTTTTGAATTTATTTATAACAATTTAACATCAAAATGAAAACTAAAAAAAATGTTAATTAAAAATTATATTTTAAACCGTTTTGATATGTGAATTTTTATTGCTCAAGAGAAAAAGACCTAAAATAATATGAGTAATAAAATTATTTTTTAAAAACAAATATTATATTCACATCTAAAATATCTATTTTTATTATTAATTAATTATTTTTATTTTCTTAATATTTAATTACAAAGAATATTTACACAAATTTCTATTCAATTTTATTTATTAAATGTAATTTACTTAAAATATAGAATTTATTTTTAATTCAATATTCCCTCCTAAAATTTTTAAATTATATTTTTATTAAACCATAAAAATTCAAATGCTTTTTTTGTTTTTTTTTTAATTAATTATTTTATGGATTAAGTTATACAAAACAAAAGTAAATATTTTGTTTTTAAATTAGTAAAAAAAAGAAAACAAAATTTTAAGCAAAATTTTATATTTACTGCCAGTTATTTAAAAAAAAATTTCTTTTAACTAAAATCTAAAAAAAAATGTTTAAAAAAATATTGCTTTTTAAACAATTTTCTTCCGTGTATACACACAAATTTTCACAATTTAAAAAGGTACTTGGAAAATATTTACATAAAAAAAAATTACTTTGTTCATAAAGAGAAAAAACCACTCAATCAAATCTTGTGTATTTTATATTTTTTTAAATATTTTTTTTTTGTTTCGTTTTTAATTGAAATTGTTTTTTTTTTTTAACAAAAATGAAACGCACACAAAAAACTTTTAACGAACAAACGAACTAAAAAATAATGAAAAAATCTGTGAAATTCTCTGTAAAAAGTCAATAAAAATTCTTTATAATTTTTAGATATTTTATTATTATTTTTTTTTTTTAAATAATTATTTTATATAAATTTAATCTTTTAATTAGCTTTTTGATTTTTTTAATAAAAAAAAGTAGTAAAGAATAATTTGTAAAATATCCTAAGAAAAAATAGAAATACTTGAATTCTTAAATAACAACAGAGAAAATAAAAAATAAAGAAGAAGAGAAAAAAAACTATTTAAAAAAAAATTTATGAGGAAAACAATTTAAAAACTATTAAAAAAAAAAAAAAGAAGAGTAAAAAATAACATTTTTACAGAAATGTTGATCTCATACAAAAAAAAAATTAAAGAAAGACTTAAAAAACACACAAATTTAATTGAGTGTACCCCGACAACCTTGTGCTCCACATAAACATGGTATTTTCTCATCTTCCAATGGAAATTTATAATCGTAGGTAATTTCTTCATTTACACCAATTGGTTGTTTTGAATATATAACAATTTTCTTTTCAGATTCAATAGTAATTACTTTGGCGTAACAATTTGGCTATAAATATAAATACAAAATAAAATGTTATTTTTGTTATTAATCGAATAATACATTTTGATAAAAAAAAAAGAATAATTTTACTTACATTACAACTATGATTTATAAATCTAGCTAAATTTCCACATTTTGTTGCATCAATAATTGTTTCCATATCAATTCTAAATAAATATGAACTACCAATACCAATAGCTTCATATTTTGTTTCACGTAAATCAGCAACAACTGGTCGTATCATTTGACCAACATATTCAATAACCATTTCATCAGCAGCTATTGGTTCCATTGCAAATAAACCCCAATCATGAATAGCTGATTTAGCAAATTTCAATTGTTTTTTACGGAATTTTAATTGATTGAATTTTAATAATTCTGATTCACCAATTGAACCAAATGCTGTTAATAATCGACGTTGGTTTGATCTTGCCTCACGTGATAAACCTTGCATTTTAGTAACAGCTTTTGTAGCATTATCTTCCATTTCTTGTCTAGTTGGGCCACCAACATTACTTTTAGCATGATGATATTTATGCTTTGATTTCTCTTTTATATCTAATTTATAATAACCTTCAGTACGTGCTGAACCGCTTGAATGTTTTTTTAATTCATCATCTTTTTTACGTTTTTTACTTGGCGGTGGAACATGCGTTCGATCTGTTACACAATGATCTACCCAATGAGTAGCATTTAACCAATAGCTTAAAATATAAAAAAACAAATTTAATTTCTGTCAGATAAGATTTTTATAAAATTTACCTATTTGCATCATCTTGTAGTAAACTTTCATAACTACTTCGTAAATATCCAATATCTTCAATATCAATACCTCTTGTCAAAAATTCGTATAGTGCTAACATTTCTTCGTGTACATTTCGTGATTTAAACATTTCAGTTGATACAAATGGCATTAAATCTTTAGTTATATCTTCTAATTTTTCATATTCTCTTTTCCTTTTTTTATCAGCTTTCTTTTCCTCTTCTTTTTTCTTAGCTCTAATCGAATCTTTACGTGGTCGCCCAGGACCAGCCTTAGCAGGAACTTGTACAGAAACGGGTATTGCTGGGATTGATGTTGCATCAGCTATTGATTTTACTGAACTTATATCTTCAACTGGTTTTTCTATTACTGAAGTTGATGATGATGTATAACCATGATCATGAGCTAATATATCTGCAGATAATTTTCTAACTGGTATTTCACTATTATTTATATCACCAATTTCATCCATTGCTGAATCTTTATCTGGTGGCAAAGAATAACAATGTTCTAAGGCAACTTGACTAGCTTGACTAGAACCACCATCTGATGATACTGGTGATAAACCAGCTGGTTCTTCCTTAAGATTATCTATAGGTAATTGTGGCTTATGTTCTGACATTAGAATATTTTCTGTTTTCTGTAAGCCATTATAATTATTTTTCTGTTTTTTCTCTAATTTTGATTTTGAATCAGCTTTAGTAGTAGACTTGACCAATTTTTCTTCTTTACTAATTGTTGTTGTATTACCACTATTATCTTCTTCATATTTTGGTTTAATAACTGATTCAAATGAAGATTGAAATGTATTTGAATCTGATGATTGAATAAATTCTGAATTTTGTTGTAAATATTGAGGAGTTTGTGGTGTTAAAGGTAAATTGCCACCAGGTGTTGGTGGTACTTTTGTTATGTCTGGTGTTAATGGAATGTCTAGACTAGATTGTGTTGCTAAAGTATGATTTATTGGTGGTGGAGTTTGATAAAGTGGTGTTAATGTTAATGATTTCGGTGGAGTTTTCACCTCTGAATCAATAATCTTATCTGTTTTTTTCTTTTCACTTATTTTCTGTTCTATATCACTTAATTCTAATGTTTTTTCTTGTTCTTCTTCCAGACGTTTTCGTTCTTGTTCTTCTTGGAATTCACGTTCTATTTGTTCCATATATTCAGTATTACGACGACGTTTCTCTTGATATTCCCGTTCTTCATCTGAATCACTATAAATTCGATCACTATAATCAAATATTGATTTTTTTACAGGTGGAGCTACAGTTGGAATTGGTGTTTTTGGTCTTTCCGATTCAGTCTCATCATCAGCTGTTGTTGTTGTTGTCGCTGATGGTGAATCACCACGGCCTGGTGTACGTGGTGTATCACCTTTTTTAAATAATTCATCACTTAACGTACTATCTTTACTAATCTCATCAAATTCTGGTGATCTTAATGGTCGATCATCTAATATTTCTTTGAAATTTTTATTACTATTAATTCGTTTAGCTATTAAATCAATATCAGAATCAGAATCTGAATAAATACCAATTTTTGGTTTAATTTGATTGTTATTAGTGGTTTTATTTTGTTGGTCCTTTATTGTTGAATTCTTATTATGAATGACAGATGACGATTCATCAGAATCTGAATAAATTGTCTTGTCTTTATCTTTACGATTTACTATTGTTGTCGAATTTGTTTGAACTTTTTTAAAATCTAAATCATTGTCTGATATTGAACTAGCATCAGATAATGAATCAATTGAATCACTTGATTCATCATCTTCATCTTCACTAGATGTTGTAAAGAAACTTGATGTACTACCTTTTCTTTGTTTACGAATATCGGCAATATTTGTTGTTGATTGATTATTAACCACATTTTGAGGTACCGTACTACAGCTAGTCAGATTTTGTGAAATTGGTCGATTATAATTAATTTTATTATTATTAGTATTATTTTTCTGTAAATCATCTTCTTTTTCTGAATCAGATGTTTGAACAATTTCTTCCTGATCACTTAAATGTTTTCGAGAATCATCATCATCTTCATCATCATCATCCCAATTTTGATCTGTTTTTGATATACTTTTTTTACGATTTTGTACTGGACTTGGTTGTTTACGTATTCGACGAAATGATGGTAATTTTGGTATAGATGCACGTAAACCTAAACTAGTATAATTACCAAAATCTAAATTATCACGATGACTATTAATTAATTGATTAATATCTGGTGCTTTATCTATACGTTTATTATCATTCTTTTTACAATCATCTATTTCATTATCAACACTAATAATATTATCTGTTTTTAATTTTATATTTTTATTACGTTCTTGTTCATCCCACCAAGCTTCATATTTTTTATATGCTGTATTTTCTATCATTTTTTTATTAAAATCACGTTTTAATATTTGTTTTAATTCTTCGGTAACACGATCAACAACTTCTTGTATTGATTGTTCATATGGATTTTGTTGTTGATTTTGTTGTTTAAAATTATTATCATTATGTATTTGATGACCAAAATAATCACCATAACCACGATTACTATTTATATTTGTATTGTTATGATTATTAATTTTTTGATAATGATTATTAATAGAACCGGAATGATGATGTTGTCCCGAATTATTAATATAAGCAGCCGCAATACCACCAGTTGTTTGTGAATTAATTAATTGTGGCGGGAAACCAGGTAAATATGGTTGCATATATGCAGCTGGATGTGTTAAATAATGTCCAGCTGATTGATATGGATTATAACCAGGATAATAATATGATTGAGGATCAGGTGGATGATATGGATAATTGGGAGGTGGTGGTATTGGTGTTGCGGTTGGTGGTAATGGTGGTGGTTGTTTTGGTGGCGGTGTATTTGGTGGTAATGGTGGTACACTATCATTTATTATATTATTATTATTATTATTATTGTGATTCACATCATTAGAAGATAAACTTGATAATGACATACGATCTTCATCATCAAGTTTTGTTAATAATCTAGATTTTGAATTTTTTAATATTGTTGGACTATCATTACCTTTTAAAATTTCATCATCACTTGATGATATATCACTAGCACCATCTGTTTTTTGTTTAATTAAACTCTCTGAAATTTTATCTTTTCGTTTGGTTTTTTTACGTGATAATGTTGATGTACGACTTGATTCCGAATCGGATTTATTAATTTTATTTATAGTATTTCGTTTTATTGTGGTTGTTAATAAATCATCTCTTTCTTTACGTATATTGGTTAAACTATCTTCACTTTTCTTTTCTTTATCAGTTGTTTCTTCTGTGTCACTACTATCTAATTGTAAGAATGGTGGTGCAATACCAAATGATTTTTTCTTAAACATCATTGCAATTCTTGTATCTAAATCCACATTTGAATGATCATCATCATCGTTTTTTGGTGGTGGTGTTTTTATTATATCTTTACTATTATTTGTCTTTGTTGATTTTTCTAATTTTAATTTATTATCTAAATCATCATTTATTGTTACCTTAATTTTATCCTTATCGTTATCATCATCGTCATCCCAATTCGGACTTTTTTCTCTATTATATTGTTTTCCGATATTAGAAACTTTATTAGTTGTACGTTCTGGTGATGGTGAATCCCAATTTTCCTCTTCTTGTTCTGCCGGTTCCGGTGGTAGAGGGGGTAATGGTGGAGCTATTGATGGCCCACCCCAAGATTGTTGTTGTTGCATAGAAGTAGTTGCCCAACCACTTTGACCAGGTGGTGGTGGTGGAGGCGGATATCCAGAAGATGGATAAACATTTTGGGGATAAACATATTGTGATTGGGGAACTGATGGTGGTGTCGGTGTCGAATGATAATTTTGATGCGGTGGTTGATAATTATGTGTTGGCGTAACTGGTCCAGTAGTATGATAATCATTACGATTACTACGTGTATATCGATATTTATCACGAGAATCTTTATCACGTCGACTGGAACTACTGTTACTATCCCTATCCCAATCTCTATCACGATCTCGTATCATACGATCATGGCTACGATCTCTTGTACTACTTGTTCGACTCTTTTCTCGTTCACTTTTATGATGATAATGATGATGTTTTCGTTCTTTTTCCCAACGTCTACTATCTTTTTTGTCATGGTATTTATCATTGCTGCGACGATCTCCACTTATTCCGCTACCACGTTCATGACTACGATGTCGATCTGACGATTCACTCGCATAACGATCATGTGAATAACGATCATAATCACGATCACCACCGCTATTCCTTTCACTTTTACTTCGATAATAATTTGAGGTTGTACCAGCACCATGTAATGAATGATCTGTAAAACTATCTTGTGAGTATTCTGAACTATTAAATTCTGAACCAGCAGTTGTAATAACTTGTTGTTGTGATAAAAGTGAAGTAGAGGTAGATGGATGTATATGACTATGAGCAGGAGTTAGTTTTATTGAAGGTTCTGGTGGCGGTGGTTGTGGTTGTTTTTTTTCTTTTGTTGTTAAATTTTCAAAAAGTATTTTACATTTTTCACCAAATGGGTCATGAAATACGGACAGAATCTGATTTAAAAAATATATATTTATTAAAATGGATTTTATTTTTAATATTTTATACAAAAATTTTAAATTTTACCTTTCCCATAACTGATTTATGATTAAATTTTTCTACACAAATTTTTGCGGCTTTAACATTTTCAAAAACAATTCTTGCCAAACCCAAATGTTTATTATTTATTGGATGATAGTATATATGAATTTCATCATAACTACCACATTTTTCTAACATACCATTTAAAAATTGTTTATCAATATTATCATTTAAATTTGTTATTGTTATTTCAATAGCTGGTGGTTCACCGGTATAATTTTGATCAATTTTTAACCTAAACAAAAATTTTTTTTTAATGTTATCACAAAAAAATAATAATAACTAAAATTATTTATATTTTTTCTTTACCGTGGAACCGAAAGTTCAATTGGTTCCAATCGTTGGCGTATTCTAGCCAATAGATTTCTTGGATCACGAGGAATAACTGGTGGATAAGTAGAATCATTTGGTACAATTCCATCATATCGGTAAACTTTTTGTACACCTTTAACTAATGTTGGATCTGAAATTAATTTAAAGTTTCTTGGTCGAGTTTGTTGCTGTTGCTGCTGTTGTTGGTGATGTTGTAATTGTGGAATTGATTGTCCTCCTCTATTATCCATACCCGTTCCATTCATTACAGCCTAAAATATATTTTCTAATATATAAATAAAAACTAGAAAAAAAAATTATTTTTTGAAGGCGCTAAAGAAAAAAAATTATTTAAGATTTTTTTTTTGTCCTGCATATAAACATAA
This sequence comes from Empis stercorea, assembly GCA_949752835.1. Classification (NCBI taxonomy): domain Eukaryota; kingdom Metazoa; phylum Arthropoda; class Insecta; order Diptera; family Empididae; genus Empis; species Empis stercorea. Next base: position 7,558,706 of record OX457086.1, on the reverse strand, counting down.
CCACACTTTTTAAGGTGTTTGACATTTCCCCTAAGATTTTTTTTTATTTTTATGATTAAAAAAATTATTTTTCTCTTATGTTTTTACTTAATTGTAATTTTTTATTAAAATATCTTCAAAAATTAATAAAAATCAAAGATATTTTAAATAATTAATATATTTACCTTGACTTTTTTTTAAAAATGTTAAGCACAATTAAAAATTTAGAGCCGTAATTTTAGTTTGGTTTTTTTCTTCTTATTTATTATCATTAGAGACTAAACAAATTTTATAAATTCTTTTTTAGTTTATTGCGCTTGGACAAAACCGAACCAAATTTCTTTTAAATTTAACATTTATGAGTATTTGACGAAACCAAATAAAACCAATTGAATTTATTTCAAATGGTTTAATTAAATATTTTGTAAAAAAAATTATTTATTAAAAAAATTGGCTCGAAAATCTTTGAGAATATATGCTGTTCGCCTTGTCGTTGTCCACTCTCTAAAAATTTTTGTATAAAATGTGTTGAAAAACGAAAACGACGACTGACTAAACTCACACATCAATAAATTACGCATACTGCTATAATAACTTTGACAATTTCGAAATCAAAAATTTATCAAAATTGCATTTGTGTTTGTTATATGGAATATCGAAAAAATGAAGAAAATCAAATTATTGTTGGGATATTTATATTCAAATTAAATTGAATTGGCATTTTATAAAATTTGAAAATGGTACAATTCGATCGAGAATTGTACATAATTTTTGTTAAGAAATATCTAATCTACATTTCTAAACTCGCTAAAAACCTATCCGAACTTATTTTTTCTTCGGAGACGTCAATTTTGTAGATTTTCACACAAAAGATTTGTAGAAGAGTGAATTTCTTCGAGTTTTTTGTTAGTATTGCCATTTTGATGTTCGAAAAAATTTAGTGTTATCAAACATATTAAATTAAAGTTCGAAGTAATCCATGGCTTTTTTCAATATTTGTGATTCATAATTCGAGTTTGCTGTTTTGGTGCACACTAAATGAAATGAATTAAGCAAGTGATCTGTACATATACACATCCACATATATTAACTACAATAACAAGCTGGAATGGTTTAAGAAATCTCTGTTTTATAAGCGGCGTTTCAAGAGACAGCACTGAAAATCAAGAATCATAAAACAATGTGACTAAAAGTTGACTATTTTGGTTTGTCAATGTTTTTTTTTTTAACTGAGATGGGATTTGAAGATTTTACTAACAACAGTGTAATGTAAACTATTATAATCGATTCAGCTTCGTTATATTTAATTCAAAAAGCCTCTCAACTGACACTCAACGCAACTGCAAGCCAACAAAGAAAACTTTAACTGTAGTATATAAATACTTGTAATAGTAATTCAAAGTTGTAATAATGACGCATTTAAAAGTAACGCAGAAGTTCGTTAACTTTCAACTTTTTAAGGTAAGGCTTTCATGCACTTAATTATTTTTTTTTGAGAAATATGAATTGATGTCGTTCGTTCATTTGGATTTTGCAATTTTCCACTACATACTGCATTAACTTGAGGTTCATTTTCTTATTTAGTTGCGTTGCGATAATAAATACATTTTGTGTGTTAATTTATATAAAATATTCGAATTTCATGTGAAATATTTTTCGAAAAAAATTTCGCACTGAGAACACTTGTAAATTATTTCATTTATTTCCCTTTTCCCATCCCTCCCTTATCAATTGTCATTTAAAATTAAAATAGAGATTTTTTGTGTTACATCACGGATATCTTTCTTCTTCACTTTAGGAGTAAATTTCCAGAAAATTTTACTGAAAAGGTAAAATAATTAAATTGATTTAATATATAAACTTATATTTTAAATTCGTTAGAATGGCAGAAAAGAAGGAAACTTCAATTTCCATAATCCCATCTGTTAAAGCTCAAGAAGCAGCAGAAGAAGAGGATTTGGTTGATCCTCATACCACCTTAAGGGTAAATTAATATTTGAATTTATTTTTGCTTTCAGATAATCTACAAATCTATTTTAATAATAAAAAAAATATGAATTTTAGGAGAAATGTGCTGAGAAAAAGCATTGTCAAGATCTTTACAGCAAATATCAGGAATGTAATGATCGTGTCAATGGTCGTTCAAAAACAACTGAAACATGTGTTGAAGAATTATTTGATTATTTACATGAATTGGATCATTGTGTTGCCCATTCTTTATGGTCTAAACTTAAGTAAATTTATAAAAAAAATAGCAAAAAATCACTTTCAACATGAAAAATACATACAAAAAGATATGTAAAAATGGGAAAATTTAACATGGAATAAAAAATTTAGTTTAAAATATATACCTAAATAATGTTTTATTATGATATTGCTTAATTCTATGTTATAGTAATTTATTCTTTTCCACATTTATAAAAATCAAAACTTTACTTCTTTGCAGTTATTTGCATATTAAGTTGTGCTTGTGCAATATCTTCTAATGCAGCTTGAATTTTTTCTAAAAGCATTTCACCACCTCTAACAACTTCTTCAAGTCTTTCGGCAGCTTCTTGATTTTCAGCTTCTAATTTTTTTAAACTTTGTGTTTGTAATTCTTGTGAACTATCTTCATTTGGTAATGATTCTATTAATGTATCAATATCTTTTGCACATCGTGATATCAATTGTGAAAATAATTGTGCAAAATCTTCTTGTGTATTATTTTGTTGTGGTGTTTGTGAACCAGTTCTATCGAAACCGGGAAATTTACTTGGTACAGATGCTTGTTGAAGTACACCAATTGCATTACAAAAATGTTCAGCTTGCTAAAGTAAAATATATAAATTTTAATTTATGAAAAATAAAATTTAGGCTAACCATATTATATCATGTACCTGATTTACTGTATCCTGTAATTGAGTTAAACGATCAGCCATAATGTATTTTTTTTATTATAATTTTTTAATTATTTTATATGATTTTGAAGCAAAAAAGGCACAATTTCAGTCAATGTACCATACAATCTGTACCTTTACAAGTTTTGTTGTTTTTGTTTGGATTGGAGACTGTCATTTCACACTGTCAGGCAAAATTATAAAATTTAAAGATCCCAAGTAGATTTTATTGAATCTACTAAATTACGAATTTTGTGACGTAAATTTTTATATAATTACTTGATATTATAAATTGAGGGATGGTTCTTCAAAAATTAATAGGCATATGTATGATGTATCATGACTGAAATCAGTGAAATCACTGCATCAAAATGGATTGTTACTTAAAGAAAGTCTGTTTTGGTTCCGATTGGGAAATAGGCTGATGATACGAATTTGAGTTATTGGGATTAGGAAGCGCATGGACTCGTAGCATGATACAAATATATGATACAAATATAAATATATTTGTATCATGGGCTCGTAGTCTACTTTCTTCTATTACAAATTATGTGAAGAATAATCGACTGAAAATTCGGAAAAGGATCATGTCATAAATTTCTGCTCATTAGGTAAATTTTTAACGAAATTTCGGTCACATGTTTCGTTAAATTTTTTTTTTTTTAATTTCTAATTGTCATTCAATTCAATGCATTTTTTTCGGGTGAACACGTAAAAGTTTAATGAAATTGGAAATAACTTTTGTAAATTGTGACACAAAAATTATATTAAATTGAATTATTGAATAATGTTCGAAGACGCTGATAATTTTGCTGATATATTTCGTGGTGGTTTACCATATTACCTTTTAATTACTTTACCAATTTTAATAATATGCTCATCAAATCCCGTACTTTCATCAAGTGAATTTAGTGTTCATCGAATGTCTCAATTTGATGTAAATGGGGTCTCTTATGGTAATTTAATTAAATCATAGAAAAATATTTTTTTTAGGTCAATCCAATTGTTTTCTTAAATTATAGATTTACCTTTTTTATTAATTTTAATTTGAAATTGACCTAAATTTTTTACATACCTACATATACATAAAATCATAAACCAACCGGTCTAATTTAATTAAAAAAAGTATGAAATTTTTAATTTTAGGATGTCGTGCATCTGCTTTAAATTTGGAAGCAAAATCATTGTATACATGGAGTACATCTAGGCACTGTGTTGTAACTAGGTAAAAGTTAAAAATAAATTTAGAAATTTTATACACTAAAAATATGCAAACAATTTCTATTCTTAGATTTCAAGATTTAACAATTGATAAGTTCAATGAAATTCGTACAAAAGCTGGTGGTTTGGTAATTTTATTACCAAAAGATATTTCTAGTTTAGATGTAGATGAAAAAGAGGTTTAAAAATTATATTTATAATAAATATTTAAAATTTTGTTTATTAATTAAGTTTATATATAATATATTATAGCATTTTTTCCTATTGGAGCAAGCAATGATGTCACAAGCATCTTCAATACCAATATATTTTTCAACATATAATGATGAGTTGGATAAAGTAATTGATGATATTACAACAACAAATTCAAATGATAAAAATGGCAAATATATTGGAAAGGAACGTGAATCTGCATTATCAGAAATAATTGGTTCAATATCAGCAAATGGATATCAAATTGTTATTTCTGGTGCTAATCATAATGCTAATAAACAAAGTAAAATACCAATTATTCAAGGTGAATTAACACCATTGAAAAATATCAAACCAAGCGATGTTGAAATGAATAATAAAATGCCATTGATTATAATTGTAGGACATTTAAATACATTTGGACTTTATAATGTAAATATAAATATATAACATACATATTATATTTTATAAAATTTAAATTTACAATTTTAGGAATATCCAGAAAATAGTGATGCAGCTGTTTTATTATCATTAGTTGATCTATTTAGTAAATTACATAATACAATTAATGCTTCACCGAAATATCGTTTAATGTTTTTACTATCCGAATCTGGTGCTTTATTAAATTTCCAAGGAATGAAAAAATGGCTTGATGAAAATTCTCAACTTCAGGTAGACAAAATTTTTTCGAATATATTTAATTATTGTAATAAAAAATTTTTTATTTCATTCTTTTAGAATATTGATTTTGTTTTGTGTTTAGATACAATATCTATGCCACTTTCTGATGATATAAATTCACTTTATATGCATGTATCTAAACCACCAAAAGATGGTACATCAATGAGTAATTTTTATAAACAATTAAAAACGGCTGGTACCAAATATGATAATATTACAATTGAAGGAGTTCATAAAAAAATTAATTTAGCTGATACACAATTAGCATGGGAACATGAACGTTTTAGTATGAAACGTTTTCCAGCTTTTACATTATCTAGTTTGAAAACCCATAAAGAACCTGATAGAATGACAAGTTTTAAACAAGATCAAAATATTATTTTAAAAAAATCATTAAAAACAACAAAAATTTTAGCAGAATCATTAGCTAAATATGTTTATAATATCGATGATGGAGAAATATTTTCACATGCAATTGTAAATTTTTCAAATATTTTCTTATCATTTAACGAGAGATTAAATAATTCTTTATTTTTATTTTAGGAGATTAATAAAAATGTAATTAAACCTTGGTTACAAATTAAATCTGCCCTACATAATAATGATTTAAAAAATGGTTTTGAGAAATATTTGAAAAATGTTAAAATTATTTATGATAAACCTGATGCTAGAGAGCCAGATTTTATGTTGTATGATGGTCAAGAAGCTTTACTTAATTTTTATAGGTAAATTATTTAAAAATTTATAATTTATAATTATTTGTATAATATATTTTTTTGTTACAGAGTGAAACCAGCAGTTTTTGATTTATTCTTAACTATTTTAATAAGTTTATATTTAACATCAATTTATTTTATTGTACATTATTTTCCACAAATTTATGGAATTGTATGTCAAATGAGTAAAACATCAGGAAAAATTAAAGGAAATTAATTTTATTTTGAAAATGAATATCATGAAAGATATTTATATAATAAGTTTTAATTTGAAATGTTGAATAATTTAGGATTTTCTCCTAATTATTATAAAAAAAAAAACATTTCATAGCAATTAAGAAATTATTAGATTATTTGGTTTATGTTTACTGTTTTCCTAGATTATAATTAAATTATTTTCTTTTCTTTTTTTTAGAGAAAGTATAAATTCATTGTTAATTTTTTTTTAACTTCTTAAATAATTATTAAGTGGTATACAGAGATCAAATAATCATAGCTGAAACTAATTTCATTAAATTGTCTACAATTTGATCAGACAATATTATTATTAAAACAAAGAAATAAAATTGTTTATTATTTAAAAATAATGATTTTTGTAGTTTTGAATTAATTTCTTTTCCAAACATATTTGTCAGAGATTTTATGATGCACGTTAGTAGTATATAATACACAAATTTGTTAAGTTTAAAAAAAGTATATTTTAACGCTTTAACTAAATTATTTATAGCAATAATGAAACTGTCCAGTCATAAGCGCATTAAATTCCGTTTATAAACGCAATTAATTAAGTTATCCTTGGTTTGACTTCGGGAGTAAATTGAAAAATCAATTAACACAGTGTTCGGTTTAAGAGGAGGTAACAAATCATTTATTATAACTTAATTGTTAAGTTAGATGCTATACACCGTTTTTGATAGATAATATAATCGTTGTATTCTGTATTATTAAGAAAATATTCAACGTAACTTCCAAATAGGTAAATATAATAATTTGTAATTAAATCTAATAAATAAATCGAATATGAATCGAATGTAGTCATATTTGAACCTGATCGCCTTTCAGTTATTAGAATTATGTATAATAAAACTCCATTAAATATTAATTTGCAATTTAAATTTTTATTTTTTTTAAATTCCGACAAGAAAACAATTTATCGAATTTCTTATAACAAGAAAATTATTGTCCATTTTAAATTCAATTTTTGATAGTAACTGATATAGGAAACTATATTAATACTAAGATACTGTAACATACAGAAATATATTTAAATAAAATAGCAATAAATTTCAGATTATTTTGTTTTTAAATTTATAATTATGTTTTGTATGAAACGGATTCATTAAAGAAAAAAAAAATATTTTTAAACAATTATTACTTTTAATAATTAATATATTATATAAAAGATTTAATATTACAATTTTTTGTTTATGGAAATATATATATATTTACATATGTATATATATATTTATAAATATTATAATGGTAATACACTATTTTTTTTTTGCGATAACAAAAACAAAACATGTCTAATTAAATCCATTGATTATATAATATTTATTTTTTATATTTTTTATTTAATTTTATATTAATTTATTTTATGAATAATATAATATGAAAATATTTTAGTATATAAAAAAAATTATGTATTTAAATAATAATAAAAACTTTTTTTATTTTTTTTTATTTACTATTTTAATTTTATAAAAAGTAATAGTGCATCGATATCCGTTTTATTTGCAATGCTATAACTTACGTCTAAAAAATAATAAAATAAATAATTTTTTAAAATATTAAAATTTATACAAAAAAAACCTTACTTTTTTTTATTATTACAACTTCACCTGCTTTAACATTTTTAAGACTACCATCTGCTACAGTAAATTCCAATTCTCCATAAAACAATATAAAATTCTATATAATAAAAAAAAATAGAAAAAAATTATTAAATAATAATAATCATAATTTGCTATCGGAATATTTAACTGCCATATATGCGTTTTATTTCATATTGATATAAATATAAGTAAAACAGCATTCGATACAAATGAATTACTATAATGTTTTCAATTAAATATGATAATATTTACAAATTACAATTTTCTTAAATATTCGTATATATATGACAGTTAACTATTAAAAGTATAGATATAAATTTAATATTATTTAATTCCTTACAATATTGTAATCTTTTAATTTTGATGGTTTTTTCATTAACTTTTGTTTTATTTTAATAAAACCAAAATTTTGTGTAGTACTATTGCAAAAGAAATACTCTATACCATCTTTTTCTACGGTTGACATATAATTAAAAGAAGCTGTAATTAATTTAATATAAATAATTTTTATTTTTAAAAAAATATTGACATTATTTAAAATTTACCTAATTCCAAATTTTTTCCCATTATTAATCGGTCTATAATCATATTACTATTATTACTGCTTGAACTGCTAGTATTTGAATTTATTAAATTTTTAAGCCACGAAAATGGACCAACTTCTTTTGTAGCCTAAATATACATTAAAAAAAAATTAGAAAAAATTAATTACTTATTATTAAATTTAAAATTAAATTTACATTATTTACATCTGTTCCATTACCAGAATCATAATGAACAACATTTGATGTAGATGGTTCTTCAATGTTACGTGTAGTAATCGCATTACTTGTAGATGGTAATGGTTCTGTTATTGTTAATTGATTAATAATTATAGGTTGATCTTTTTGTATTTTTTCAACAATTTCTTCATCAATTTTCATATTTTTTTTAGATTTTCTTTTCTTTTTGATATTCGATTTATTTACCTCTGATAATTTTTTTTCTATTTCATTTCTGTTACTTGATTTATTTTGAGTAAAACTTTTTTTTAAAATATCAACTAATTGGGTCAAATGTTCTTCATCACAACTTTCAGATTCGACTATATTTTCATTTTCTTCTGTTATTGTACCACAATTAATAGCCTCAAAATTATTATTTTCTTCTACCAATTCTGAATTTTTTCTTTGATTACTCTTAATATTCGTTTTATTTTTTCTTTTATTATTTGTTCGTTTTTTAGTTTCAATAATTGGCACCATAATTGTATCCTTTGACAATTTATTTCTTTCAATTGTCCAATATTGAATTCGTGGACATGGTTTACGATTTGATCTTCGTGCATTACCTGATGTTTCTATTTTTAAAAATTAAAACGCAAATTAATAAAATAAATTTAATTTTGTTTTAATGAAAAAATATTTACCATTAAAATTATCTGGAATATTTGGAATTATAATTGATCTTATTGTTCTTAGTTTTTTTAATTCATTATTAACTTTATCTTTTTTTAATTTTTTTTCAATATTATTAGATAATTTTGTTGATGTACGACGTGGTGTACCAAATTGTGATGTAGAATCTATTTGATCAGATGATTGTATATCACTTATATTACTTTCTTCTCTTGGTTTCGGCTCAACCGATTCCTTTTCCTTTATATTTTTCTTCTTGTTCTCAATTGCTGATGTTTTAATATTATTTTGTTTATTGGATTGATTATTTTTTCGTGATGATTTTGGTGCTGGTAATGTTGGTATTTTAAAAATATTAACATTATCTGTGTTAGTAGCAATATCATCTTCTTTACTTTTCTTATTATTTTTTTTCTTCATTTTTTTATTAGAATTATTTGATATTGAATTTTCATTTTGCATCTGATTTGTTGTTATATTAGGATTTTCATCATCATCTATAATTTGAAATTCTTCAACACTATTCCAATCATCTTGTATATTTTCAATAATTTGTTTATTATTATTAATTTTCAAATCATTAGTAGTTTGTTTTTCTTTCAATGTTAAATAATTTTGTGTATTATTTGTATTGTTTCTTGTACTTTTAGTAATCGGAATTGGAGAATTATCACAATCAGATTCACCCTTAGAATATAACTTACGACGTCCAGATGATGTTGATATATTTGAATTAATTGTTTTATCAACATTTAAATATAATTCTTTCAATGAATCATTCTATTAAAAAATAATAAAAAAAAAAAAAAACTATATTTTAAAAATTAAAAGACAAAACAAAACTTCAAACCTGTAGTTTCTTCTCAACAACTTTTGATTTATTCGCAATTGAATATTTCCAATAATTAGTCATTACACTAGGATTATCAACAACTAATTCTTCATTTTCATTTGGTATAATTAAATCCTCAATATTTATCAATGTTGATCTTTCAGATCTGGATGGTGATACTGATTGTGAAGATTTTCTATTACTCGATGGTGATGATGATTGTGAAGCTTTTCTATTATTTATCGTACGTTTTCTACTTCGACTTCTATGTGTTACTGATACATGAATTTCTTCCGAATCATCTGAATCATCTAATTCAATACTTCTATTAAAATTATTCTTTTTCAACATCGAATATGTTAAGTGTTTTGATAGAATTGGTGATTTTTTACGTCCTCTTTTATTAGATTTAGTAGTAGTAGATGAACTTTGTACATCATATCTAATTTTATCTTTGATGTTTTTTTCTTGTGTATTCATGGAATTCTGAATATTTGCAAGTTTTTCACTTGGTTCGGATACACATATTGATTGAATATTATTTTCATTGATAATTTCATTGTTTATTTCCTTATTAACACTATTATCAATTAAATTTGGTGATAATTGAAAATTATTTTCATCATTATTAATATTTTCATTTGATGGAGGAAATTTATTAGATATTTTCTTTTTAGGTAAATGGAGTTTATTTCTTTGTGATCTATTTGATTTCGATATAGAATTATTTTCATTTGTTTTGTTGCGAATGGAACTTGTGGACAAAATTTCTTCTTCATTATTTAATTGATCGTTATGAAAATTAATGTTATGCTGTTCGGTTAAATTTTCATATATTTGTTGAATTTTCGGTGAATTCTTTTGCAAATCTTTTAAAATTTTATTTTGTTTTTTCATGTGCATTGATGTTCTGCCATTTATTCGTACAGATTGAATGTTAGTCGAATTTTTTCTCGATAAATTATTTTGTTGTTGATTTTCAGTTTGATAATCTTTTGCCAATTGAAAATTATCATCATCATCTTCATTCAATTCAATTGGAGGTGGTGGTGTAAAACGTGGTGTTAATAATTCAGGTATTATATTATTTTCACTGGTTAAATTTACATCATTATTTATTAAATCATCAGAAATATCTTCAAATTTTTTATGAATTTTTTCAATTTCACGATTATAACTTATTGGATTCCTAAATCTTTTTAATCTACATTCTTCATATAGACAATTGATTCGATTATTTGCTATAATTGATGATTTACGTTTTATTGAACGTCGAGTTGTACGCAAATCAATTGCTCCTATTGTTTCATTGACTTGTTTATTTTTTAAAATTGTTTTATTTTTAATTAAATTTATTGGTGATTTATTTTGTAACGTTAAATTTCTAGTTTGTATATAATTTGTATCATTACCAATTTCTATTGATCGTAATGATGAAGTATTTTCATCTTCAGTTAGAAGTTCATTGTCAAGTAATGGTGGTGGTAATTGATTTGCAGACATATTATTTTTATCAATTGTTATATTTACATTTGTTTTGTGTTTATTGCTCTTATTTGTAGGCGATTGCAATTCATTTGATGATTTTTCTTGTTGGATTGGTGATTTAAAAACTGATTTATCATGTTGAATTGGTGATTTTAAAACTGATTTTTCTTGTTGAATTGATGAATTTGAAACTGATGATTTTTTATGTCGAATTGGTGATATTACAGGTGGAATTGGTAATGAATCTGTTGTTTGCACTATGTCACAAAACTCTGATGGAGGTGGAATTGGTGATGAAACTGTTGTTTGTGGTATAGGATATGAATTATTTATTGTTTGATAAATTGGTATAACAACCATTTGTTGATTTGATTCATTTAAATTAATTATATCCTCATCTATATGTTTCGACAATTGATTATTTCTCAAATGTAAATCAACACGATCTTTTTGATTTGAAATCGTTTGAAAATATTCTTCAGTTCGTATTATTTGTGGAATTTTAGATGGTAATTTATTTTGTGATTTTTTATTACTAAGTATTACACGTAACTGTGACTGGGCACGTCTTGCTAATGGACTCATTTGACTTGAAGTTGATATTCGTATTGGTGATTTTTCATTTTCTTGAATTTCACTTCGCGGAGGAGTTGTTACAGTATTATTAATTTTATGAATAGTAAATGTAAGACGATTTGGAGTTTTTGGTAGTAAAACTTGATTTTCTTTTTCACAATTTTCTAATTGTTGTAATTCATTTTTTTTACGACTTGATACGTTTATGTTATTTTCATCATTTCCAGGTTCTTGAGTTTCTGGTATAGTTAAACTATCTGATATATTTGCCATTTCCAATTCTTCTGTTTCAGGAACATCATAAATTATAGATTTATTAGATTTATTTTTATCATTTAAATGTTGTTTTTGTGATGACGGTACTTTTTTCGGGATCTTATCATTTCGTGTTATATGTACACTTTCATTTAATTGAGGATCCCCTAAAATTTCACTTCTGTCCAATATTTCAGGATTTTGATGGCTTTTAGACTTAGTTTTACTATAAGAATCTTGAGTTTCTTGAATAATCGTTTTTTCTATAATATTATCATTATTTTGAATTAAATGCTGGCTTTTATTTATACTTAATTCGGGATTATGTAAATTTTCTATCATTTTTGATGAATTATTCTTATGTTGTTTTGATGATGTTGATTGTGATTTTTGAATTAAAAATGTATTACAAATTAGTTCATTTTGGTTTTTTAATGTACTTTGATCAGCTTCAACATCTTCTAAATTTTCACATACTTTTTTAGTCATTTTTTTATCTTTATTCCTTAAAGTAACATTTCGTAATGAATTGTTGTTTTGCATTAAACTAACATTATTTTCCATTTGTTCACGTTCTAAACATTCAATTAATTGAGCTGCTTCTAATTCTTTTGGTGTTAATGGTTTAATAGCTTGAAGAATTAATGATTTTCTTCGTGATTTTTTGATGGTTGTGTTGTTGGTTTTATTGTTGATAACTTTTTGTGATGTCATTATTTTTTGTGATGTTTCATCGTCACAATTCACCGGTGTACTAAATACTGGTGGTTGCTAAAATAAAAATGATAAAATTAAATAATCAAATTAAAAAAAAAAATTTTTTTGTTTGTTGATTCTTACAAAATCATTTTTATTAATTGTCATTTCAAATTCATCAAGTAAAGATTTCCTTACATTCGCATGTTGTTCAAATTGACCATTTTTAATTAAAACTCTTGGTAATCGAGTTTTTTTAGGTGAACAATCATCATTATTATTATGTGAAGTTTTTTCATTTGATGATATTTGAATAACTTCGGTTTGGCTATTCGATGGTTCTTTTTCATTTGTTTTATTATTAGTAGTTGTGGTTGTTTTTTTTTCTGCATTATTATATGATTCCAATTGAAGTTTAAAACTTTTCCGTGGCTTCTCATTATTAAATATATTAGAAAATAATCCCCTTGGACGTTGTATATTACGTTTTGTACGAACATATTCCACTAAACGATCTGGATTTGAATTGTCAAAAACCGAATCTGATAAACTAATTGTTTGACTACAAGCTACTCCACTAATTGGACTAATATAATAAGAAATGGGGAAAAAAATAATATATAATTAATTTTATTTTACATAAATAATATTAAAGTAGGTATATCACATTAGTCTAATATGATTAAATAATCAAAAAATTAGATTATTTATTATATACTTTGGACTGAGAAATGAACACATTTTTAATATTTTTTGTTGTACAAATCAAAAAAAGCAAAGCAAGAAAATAATAAAAAATTATGCCACTTACACTTGTTTTGTTTGTTTGTCTCCCATTCTCGTAGTACAAACACTTAACATTTAAACACTAAATTAATATAAATAATTAAATAAAAAACTAATTGTTTTTCGACAATCTAAACTTATTTATTATGTTATCAAAATATAAATTATTATTTTTGTTTAAATCACTTTTACTTTTGACACATCCTAATGGCCGTTACGTTTGTAATACAAAAAAGTACGTGAAATAAAAGAATTGAAATATAAAAATCGCAGTCGCAAATTAAAAAAATGACGCTTTTAGGCTTTTGCGTCAGTAGTTTTGTCTACGTTTGTTGTTAACTACAAAACAAAGTTATGCCACAATGAAAAAATATTAATGTCCGCCATTAGATGGCGTTGTAGATCAATTTTAAATATTTAGAAATAGAAATAAAAATACTAATTAGAATTGTATTATTTTAATAATAAAAGGATAATAATAAAGATTCTTGCACGTACAGACAAATTTATACTTTAAAAAGTATATTCTTCAATTCAATATTTTCGATATAAAATTAAAATGAGCTTATAACTATGAGTAGTGAAGCAAAATTATCGAAAGTACATTTAATATTTCACATTGCATATTTTTAGGTCTTTAATTTCAAGATTAGTTTTATTATTAATCAATAGATAGACATCTAAATTAACATGGAGTATTTTTATGGTAAAAGTACGAAATAATTTTATTTTAATTTATTTTATTTATTCCAGTTTATATATTTAAATAATATTATAGAAGAATATAAAATTATTATTATTTTTTTAAAATTATTATTCGTTAATATTAAATTATTAGTACAGCTAGTTATGTACATGATTCGGAATATGTTGGATTTGAAAATTAGTACCTTTATTTAAGGTCCACTCTGTAGAACGCATTTCATCATTTTATTTAGATTAACTAACTAATTTTCGTTATGTATTTGTGTACATATTCAAATTAATTAAAAACAAAAACAATTTTTCAATTAGTTTAAGTAATTATCTAATTATATTTTTAATTCCAATAAATTTATATAATTAAATATATATAAAATAATAAATTTGATATTTACTACATTATTAATAAAATATTATTTATACATTTTGTTAGTTCACTAGACTATAATATAAAATAGAATACATAATAGATGAGATGCGTAAGTAAGAAAAACGTGAGGTGAAAATCATGGAATTGAACGTGCTAAATAATATAATAAGCCTTTTTATTATTTATTATCACCCTCTTAAAAATGAGTAAATTATAAAATAAAATTGTGTATGTAAATAATAAATTATAGTCGCGTATATCTAATAAAGCAATGAGAATCTAATTTGGATAAAATAATTCTTAGAAGAAGAAAAAAACATAGTAAATTTTTAAACAAAATTAAAAATAAAAATTAAATTAGTCTTTTTACGTTAAAATAAACATTTGATATTAATAATTATACAAATGAAAATATTTATATCATAATTATATTATTGAATAGTAAAGTGATAATAATCCATTTCCGTCGGATATAGGAATAGGAACCAGACTGGCATTATATTTTATATCAATTAAGTTTGCATTTCAATTTTAAAGCTACACATATAAATAACAGTTTATTTAATAATCAACAGTTAAATAACAGTTGGATTACAGACATATATGTAATAGTTTTGTAGTTGACAAATATAATATCCCAGCAAACATGTCTTCAATGACATACCCAGCAAACATGTCTTCAATGACATACCCATGAATCATCAAAGACATGTCTTTAAGACAGACCCAAGACAGACTGCTGACATCGTCATACAAATGTCACAAGTCGTCATGCATGACATGTCTTGGGTTTGTCTTGCATGACATGTCTTGGGTGTGTCTTGCATGACATGTCTTGGGTCTGTCTTGCATGACGTGTCTTGGGTTTGTCTGGCTAGACGTGTATTATGTTTGTCCTTGTGGAAAAGAAATTCATATTATATATGAAAATTACTATTTTTTATTTAAAAACTAATAAAATACATTTAAAACTAATCAATAAAAACTTTTAACAAGAATTATATAAGTCAAAATATGACTGAAAAAAATGTAATTAAAGAAATTCACGATTTTTTTCCGCAAGACAAATACAATACATTACTGTCTGACACTGAATAAAAAAGATATACAAAAAATATAAGTTTTTTTTAGTTTTTGTAATAGTCACCAGAGTCCTAACCATCGCATAGAATGAAATATTTTATTTCGAAAAATATTGTATACCTATCTCTTTCTTTCTAATACATTTTAAATTACCCAAGACAAACTACTGACATGTCTTGGGTCTGTCATGCAAGACAGAATTTTTGTTGGGTACCCATGAATCACCCAAGACATGTCTTTAAGACAGACCCAAGACAGACTGCTGACATCGCCATACAAATGTCACAAGTCGTCATGCATGACATGTCTTGGGTTTGTCTTGCATGACATGTCTTGGGTGTGTCTTGCATGACATGTCTTGGGTCTGTCTTGCATGACGTGTCTTGGGTTTGTCTGGCAAGACGTGTATTATGTTTGTCCTTGTGAAAAAAAAAATCATATTATATATGAAAATCACTATTTTTTATTTAAAAACTAATAAAATACATTTCAAACTAATCAATAAAAACTTTTAACAATAATTATAAGTCAAAATATGACTGAAAAAAATGTAATTAAAGAAATTCACAATTTTTTTTCCGCAAGACAAATACAATACATTACTGTCTGACACTGAATAAAAAAGATATACAAAAAATAGAATTTTTTTTTAGTTTTTGTAATAGTCACCAGAGGCCTTACCATCGCATATAATGAAATATTTTATTTCGAAAAATATTGTATACCTATCTCTTTCTTTCTAACACATTTTAAATTACCCAAGACATACTAGTGACATGTCTTGGGTCGGTCATGCAAGACAGAATTTTTGTTGGGATGCTATCCCTTCGATAAATGTTTATATTTTATAACAGTTAAATAACATATTGTACAAAAAAATAGTTTGTTAACAGCTATCTTACAGTTAATTAACAACTACTACTTCTTTTTGAATTTTGCTAACCAAATTTTGAATAAATGAAACTTATTTTTTGTTAAGGTTTTTTATCAAGCCATATAAATAAGTATTTGACTCGGGTTGATTTTCCTAATTAAATTAGGTCTGGCACTGAATCGAACACGGAAAATCTTAACTATATTTAGACCCTCCAGTTAAAAGTTATGCAAAAAAACGAATTTGAAGTATAAAAGATTTGGAATTATAATTTGAAATGTAAAAAGACTAATTTCATAGCATGTTGTCAATGGTATTTTAAAAACAGACAAAAAATATAATTATAGCTAGTAAATTTATATTTTCATTATTTAACTATATTGTTAATAAGAATCCGGCATTTTTACCTCTGTTTTTTATTACAAAAAGATGTCGTTTTTCTTTTTTCTTTTTTGCTATTATTACCTGAAGCATAAACAAAACGACTAAATAATTACAGAATAATGATTTCACCCTTTCTTTTATTTTCCAATTGGAAAAATATGTATAAAAAAAACTATGTGCGGAGGATAGTAAATTGAAAAATAATTATTTTTCGAAGAAATCATTTTTTTATTATTTTAGTTGACAAAATTATTATTATTTCCATCACGTTTAATTACATTTGCGATTTGAAAAGATTTTGTTTGTTGGTTGTATTTTTTTGTAAATGTCGAATCAACAATTAATATATACGAGTATAGTATGCAATATATGAGCACGTGTAATACCACTCGTTAAATATACTTATTAGAATTTATTTTTTATTTCGTTTTTTTTTTTTTTGAAAAATGCCGACATATAAGAGTATTTGAATTAATATTAACTTTTTTATGAAATTTCCCTCAATATTTTTATAATGTTTACATTATAAATTTGTATATAATAAATAAATAGAATTTATTCATTTGGTCAATCTCAAAATAACTATTATAATATAACAATTTATTTACTATATCTCGCATGTATTAATAATTCTGTAAATTGTTTTGCACATGTTTTATTTAGATACATTTCAACATTTGCATATTTTAAATATCAGTATTGACAATATATTTTTCTGATTTTTTGATAATCTAATAGGTATATGAAAGAAATATCATTGGAGTTAGACAAAATGTACATACAGCAAAAGTTGGTTGGTTTGATAAGCGGGGCAGAACAGATCTGTCAAAAAGAATTGTTATTAAAACATTGTCCCCTCCATACTTTCCAGCCACATCCTGTACAAAATAATGTCTCACTTTCAGTTTCCAGACACGTCCTGTACAAATTAATCTCACTGACATATGTCCTTCCACTTTCCAGGCACATCCTGTACAAATTAATGTCTCTGTTAAAAATATACATATGTATATAAAATCACCCAAAAGAAATGCGTGAAGGTACATACAAAATAAATAATTTCCTAATTCGTAGTCAATCTTCATTTTCTAAAAATAAGAGGCGTAAAGGTCAAAAAGGGTTAAATAAATTTTGAATTTGCATATTATTTTATCCATTGCCTCATATATTTTTTATTATATCAACTTTATATTTAATATTAGCACCTAAATTTATTTTGTAGAATCTACAAAAAAAAAAAATATTTGTATGTGAACACCCATTTAAAAAAATTATACTGAAAGAAAAGCTTTTCAAATATATTTAAAAAATATAAAAAAAAAAACCCGAAACAAGCTTATAATTAATTATCTAAACAAAATGTAAATATTAGCAAGGTTGTTTGCATTTCGAAAAAAGCGTGTAGTTTTTATAGTAGTGGTGATTCATCATTATAAATTTTTATAAAATATTTTACATAAAATGTGAGGAGAATAAAAACTAAGTTTACAGCACGTGGTTTCAATTTATATTTTTCTTCAAATTTTATTATATTATTTACATTTTATATGAATTTAATAATCTAATTTCAATTTTTCTACATTTTATTTGTATTCTATAGTAATTTTGAAGTGAATATCTAAACGTCCTTGAATAATTAATTAACAACATTTGAATTTTGAAAGTAAAAATTAATCTCGTATATACTCAAAACTATATATATATGTAGATTATTATCTGCAAAAGGACACTTAATTATGGTATCCAAAAATTTTTCACTTTATTTTTCGTAAATATACGAATACGAGTAATTTAAGATAAAAATCTATAGAAAAACTTATTTGCGTAAATTGTATACAATTTCAAGTTAAAAATTTTTTCACAACAAATACTCGTAAATTTGTACAAAAATTATTTCTATTTCCCTTTTTTTTTTCCAAATTATATATATATCATATTTTTCAATTTTCCAACAATTTAATAAAAGGTTAATATCCTTTGATAAATTTCCAACATTTTATTATTAATATTTTTGCCTTTGCCATGAACTAAAAATTATTTTATATACAAAATATCATAAACCTCTAATAAATTATATTTTATTTAGAATTATGCAAATATTTTTCACATCAATTAAAAATAAATTTTTGCGGAAATTATTAAAGCGTATACTATAAGGAAAATTGTTAAATAATGGTTCCCAAAATATTATAGCATATATAGTAAATACTTAGTAATTGTAGTTCAGTGAACTAGTATATTGTGCAATACTTCTATGTACATAAGTATATTAATTAATTTGCATTTCAAATTTTTGAAATGCAAATTACACTTAGCAATATACTTCAGTAATTTAATAGGTCATAAATAAATAAAGAAATCAATTACTTTACTATATTCCTAAGAAATTCATTTTAAATTACTTTGAATTACGTTATGTAATTCAAAGTAATTTATATACTATTAAAATTTATAAAACCTAAAACATTTAATTGATAATGTGTAATTAAAAGGTTAACTGAAATACAGTATGAGTAGAGTAATTCATTACTTTCCTTAATATTATATTATAATGTATTACTGAGCTATAAGTAATAATTCTATTTCATATTTTGTTATTACAGTAGTAATTTTGTATCATACACTAATATAATATTAAAGCATAAAAATAATTTAATTCAAATTATATTGAGGTGTACAAATTTTAATAAATTACCAGTAAGTCCGGACCACAAACCTTTCTATATTCGAGTATTTAAAAAGGGTTTAAAGTAAAATAAATTTGATTATATTTAAGTATTAATTTAAGTTCATATATAATTTAATAATATTATTATATAAATTTATTATTATTTCTTTAATCACATGAAACGTTTATCGGTACACCATTAAAAATCATTATAATTTTCTTTATATGTAACTAAAAATCATCATCATCATCTTGATTATGATTCTGCCGGGTTCAATGTTCAGACAAATCATTTACAGGATTTTTTCATTTTTTTTTGTATTATATACACGCACACATTCAACATATTTTACTTTATATACATATTAAGTATACGCATAATTTTTTATAAGGACATTCTCTATACTATACTATATTTTATATGTTTGATATTATTTGTGTGTTGTTATTCACCAAGAATGGTAAAAGGTCACAGGATAAATATTTGGCACGTGTACAAGCTTTTTTTTTTTTTTTGTTTTCTTTTTGAATGTTAAAGGAGACAAGGATAAAAATTTATTACCAGATTTTTTTTTCTTCTTTATTATTATTATAAAAGGGAATAATGAAAAATTGAGGAAGAGGAAAAAAAAAATTATTTAAAGAACAGAGAAATTACAAACTGTTTGGTATTTATACTTTGTATATCCTTGTGGGTGGCTTTGTAACTGTTGTATGAGAATCAGTTAAAGAGTGTAAAAAGTGTCATGACACATGGGGGATGAAATGAATTGGAATTATTATACAACAACAAGAAAAATTGAAAAAAAAGCTTATTTACAAAGTTTGTGTGTATTAGGATGATTTTTTTTTGTATATGTATATAAAAGGACGATAATATTTTCGGATTTTTATTTATACTCGTAATAAATATAATTTCATTTTCTTACGATAAGTCTAAAGAAAATTGCATTTATATACTAAAAAAAGTATAAAGTACATATTTATTTTGTTTTGCTATTAATTTCATTTGGTATTAAAATTAGATAAAAGGAAAATTTGATTAGAAAAATGTCTTTAGGAAACAATTTTTATTATATAATTTAATACTTATGTCGTTTTTGGTTGTATTACAAAATGTAAATTCGTGGAGTACGAAATATAATTAACGTAATTTTAGATTCTAACAATGAAAATTCATCAGAAATTGGAGCAATATTTTATTAAGAAACTCTATGGATTCATTAATAAATAGCTTAAGTCTAGTTTAGACTCGTATTACACGAGAGTGATAAACTTACAAGACGATTAATACTTGACAATCAAGATTACAAGAAATTCTTATTACCTACAAGTTGATTTGACTTTTAGATTTGATGCTGTTCGAACCACTGATTTTAGAATTAAAATATGCTATAATTTCCTTCCTGACTACTATGATTATTTTCTTCAACCACTTCCTTGCGCTGCTACTTTTAGATCAAATTTTCTATATTATGATAATATTAAATTCATTAAATATTTATTAATTATTTTGATACCACAAACTTAAAAAAAAATGTTTAATTACAAAAATAAATAAATTAAAAATTAATTGTAATTTAAGTTTATTTATTTTAACACTTAAGCTAAATTAAAAATAAAATTGTATACATATTTGGTTTTGCTTTATACTAATAAGTAAACCTTAAATAAAAAACATGATTAAATTGCAAAAAAAAAATGTAAAATCAACATTAAAACATTTTTTTTTTTATTTTATGTTTATCCATGTCTATTAATAGATTTTTTTGTCAGATGTCACACGCGCGACTAGTTTATGATTTCTTTAACATAAAAAATTTATTCAATTTTTGTTATGGTTTTTTTTTTTTTTTTTGATTTTGGTCAAGGTGATTTTTATGATTTTACTTATTTTTACTAACCAAAAATTTGAATTTTGAACGATGACTAAGAAAATATTCAAAAAAAAAAAAAAAATTATTACTTATATAAGTATTTTATGAAATTTTATACTGATACTAATATACTTTGAATTCACACGTGCCGATTACATATTGATATCGTATCGTATTTATTAGCAAATATAAATTTGTGATAAATAATATTGTAAAGTGAACAAAATTATAATAAAAGAGTCAGTTAAAGAGGTTTTTAGTTTCAAAATGTTATTTATATAACACAAACATATAAAGATTTTGAATCATACGTTTAGTAATCAAACACCATTTTTAATATGATTATTTTTGGTTTCATTATTCTGATAGTGTCTTATGTGTGCAAATTTATAAGTTAAATTATTGTGTCCGTCATTTATGTTAGTCATATGATAACAATTTCCGTCATTCAAGTTTTAGTAAAATCTGACTTAAAAGGGAGTCTTGAAATTGATTCATTTGCTATCGTAACAGTAACAGACTAACTCAACTTAAATATGAAGATATGAATCGAATAAGATCAAACTCATAGGGTGAGAATAAACTTTATGAGACCATAGATCGAAGCTCCCTCTAACAGATATTTTGTTTTCAATTAAACATTTCTACAAAGTCGCACTATCGCATCTTTCTACATATATTCAAACTATCTGAAAAGTTAAAATCATGATCAATTAAAGTCTTTGTGTCTTTCTATAATTATTTTTTACATATGAATTTGACATTTTGTGTGCAGCATATTTTATGAAATTTTATGAAACAACGAATAATGTAATATAGTTTTACTTCTAAAATTAGTTTTATTCAAAAATCGTTCTGCAAAATTCTTATTGGTAAATAAATATATATTAATTTATTCTTACACATTTTCTATAGTTCAAAATTTTTCTGTTGTACGGTCCTCAAATATATATTTTCACTATACCGAAAATTAATCGATTAAATATCGAGTATTTATATTTTTCGGGAAAAAAAAAATAAAATTATATACAATTAAAATTCACATAAATTTTTGAAAACTCACGCGTAATAAACACCTAACGCGTTGTGTAAGCACCTTTCTAGTAAAATATTATAGATTATAGGCCTAAAAGGTGTAAACTTTTTTTTGTTGTCTGTTTATTTTATATTTTATTTATTTTTTTATGAAATTAAAGCCGATTTTAACCTATACAAAATAAAGAGTGTATAATGTGTTTTATTTATTCAAGATATGGAGGAAATGGATATATATATACCATTAAGTAATTATGTATATATATAGGTATAATTTTTTTTATCCAAAAATTTATATATATATATATATATGTAGATAAGTATATAATAAATATTTCACGCTTGTGTAGCTTTTCCAATACCAGTTTTACATAATTACATTTTTATTATAATGGTAAAAGTTTCTGTTAAAGAAAAAAAAAATTTTTATATGGGTGAAATCATAAAGGAAATTTTATTAATTTAAAAGAATAGAAGGCATTTAAGTCACTTTTTCCATTTTTTTTTGATAGCTTATCTGATAAGATAATTTTGTACAAAACAGAGTCACTATAATTTCGAACACCAATAAATGACATATAGGATTGAGATTGACGAACGAAGAAGAAAAAATGCATTTACATTGATTTAGTAGCCAAACCCGCAGTATACAATTATGGGTGCCAAATGGCTACCAGTACCAGAGGAAAGATAAGGTTAAATATTATTTTCAGAAATTTCAGAAAACTCTTAAACGTCTTCCATAATCAATTTACTCAAAAAATTACTATTTCGTGATATAATGACAACAACCAAAGAATTTTTCAATAAAATTTCAAAAATTTTCT
Source organism: Empis stercorea (assembly GCA_949752835.1). Classification (NCBI taxonomy): domain Eukaryota; kingdom Metazoa; phylum Arthropoda; class Insecta; order Diptera; family Empididae; genus Empis; species Empis stercorea. Next base: position 7,535,353 of record OX457086.1, on the reverse strand, counting down.
CAAAAAATTTTATTTCCAACTATAAAAAAAAAATTGTTTTACCTAAATTTCCTTGTCTATATACTAAATAATAATACGTATTTACCTGATTGACTGACAATTAAAAACGTTTAAAAGATTTCCATATACAATTTAAATTTCAAATATAGAATATATTTTTTTTACTCATTTAAAATAATGACAAGACAAGGTTCAAATTTTAAGGTCGCTGGTTAAAATTAATTTTTTTTTTTTTTTTAAATTAAATAAAGTATGAAAACCAAAAAAAAAAAAACTTTTAATTTTAATCTTTTTTCAAAAGTGTAAAAAAAACATAATAACATAAACAGAAATTCAATTAATTTAATTAATTTTATTCAAATATAAATTTTGTCTTTGAAATAATAATTTTATTTAATTTTAATATGAATATATAAAAAATTTTACAACACACAAAATTATTATCTATGAAGCTAGAAGAACTCAAAATAATAAAAAGTTTCTGACCTCGAATTATTTAAAATATAAATTTTTTTTGGCACGTGTTTAAAAATTATTTTTTTTTAATCAAAAGTAATTTGTGAATTTGTTTTTTTTAATGTTATAGAAATAAAAATATATAGTAAAAATAAATTAAATAAAATATGAAATGATTTTATTAATAATAATAAATCTGAAAATAAATAATTCAAATTATGGACCTACATTATTTTTAATTTAAAAGTCTAATTTTAGAGATTTTACAAATTGAAATTTTCTTGGATAATAAAATTAACACATATAATTTTGATTGTTTAGGTTAGGAGATGCGTAATGTCAAGGAGTTCAACGTTTTATCTTTAAATTGATATTAAAAAAATAATAATATTTATCATACAATTTACAATTGAATGTTTTTAGTAAATTGAGCTATGTACTTCTTAAATGACACTTTCTGTGTAATAGCCTTCTATTTTATGCAACCTTTCGTTTACAATATTCTACTAGTCCCGTTAAACTTACTTCTGAATGTACCAAGAAGTTAATGAATTATCAGTTTATTTATCCACCAAATTTAGGAATTCTTTTCCTCAAGGATGGAAACCAATTTTAAAATTTATTGAAAAAATTAATCCTTTGTCATAATAAATACAAAAAGTTGGTGTATTCTTAATTTACTTATGCAAAAGGACTAATTTCTTGATTAAATTTTAAAATTGGTTTTCATCCTTGTGGGAAACTAATCAAAGTATCCACACCTTGACTCTCAGTCATCGTTTTATTATCATTCTCTTGGACTTAATTAAGAAGTCTTAATTAAAGGACACTAATTAGTTTAATAAGGAAAACTTGGACTTAATTAAAGGACACTAATTAGTTTAATAAGGAAAATTTTTTTTATCAAAAATTAAAGGATCAGATAATTGCGCAGAACCGAATGAAATACGAGTATGAGTATATTATATTAATAATATAAATTTTAAAGTGTAGCATCAAAAAGAAATACGGTATTATAGCAATTAATAAAATCATACTAATTCCACTAAATCCTAAAATCCCTTCACGAGCAACAATTTTAATACTAACTCATTTTTCTTTTAAAGCCCACAATATTATTTTTTTAGAATATTTATAGATTGAACTTCGGTTAAGTGTCATCACTTAATATAATTATTTTAGTATAGGGATCCCATATGGTCTCTAAAAAAGAGAACTTGATCTCTTTTTTCGTTCCGATCTTTCTTTTTCTTTTTTTTTTCGTTTTGGTCTCTTTTTGTTCTCTTTTTTCTTTTTTTTCCGTTTTGGTCTCTTTTTGGTCTCTTTTTTTATTTTTATAGGAAAACCCACTGAACGCTTCCGCTTATCATTCTATTCTATGTATACAATAAAACAGACAGTGCTGCTCGTTATGTTTGACAAGTAACGTTTGACTTTTTACTTGACGTATTCAAAAACGTGGATAATTTTGTCAGTGCTGTTTTTTGTTGCTGCTGCTTTTATTTTTCATTATTCATTTGAATATTGAATTGGATTTTGCATTTTAATTTTAGTTTGGTGGTTGGTTTATTTTATTCTATAGTTTATTTTATTATTTTATAATTTTTTGAATATTCGCACCCCTAGACAAAAAAAATGAGTAAAAGAAGATGTACATTCAGTGCAGAACTAAAAGCCAAATTTAATTGTTTCGAATCAGTAGAAAATTTTCATCATGATGCATTTTGTACTATTTGTAAAGTAAAAGTATCTGTAGCCAATAAAGGAAAATATGATCTGGAACAACATTTACAAGCGAAAAAACATAAATTATGTGTTCGAGCAGGTCAGTCATGCAATCCTTTGACAAATTTTTTGGTAAGACCAGTGAATTCTGTAATTAAGCAAAAAGTTGCTGCAATAGAAGGTATCCTTGCATTCCACACTTTAAAGCATCACTTTAGCTTTCAATCTACTGATTGCACCACAAATTTATTAACCTCGATTTTTGAAGATTCGGAACTTGCTAAAAATATATCATCTTCTCAAACAAAAACTAAAGCAATTGCTGCTAATGTTATTGCGCCATATTGTAAGGATAAAATTTTGAAGGAATTGCAAGGAATACCATTTGTATCAATTTCTACTGATGCAAGCAACCACGGGTCACAAAAATTATTTCCAATTTTAATTCAGTTTTTTTCTGCAAATAATGGTACTGAAACAAAATTTTTAGAATTACAATCTTTGCCAAATGAGACGGCTGAAACTATTTCCGATTATCTTTTTAAATCATTGACCGAATTCAATTTGCTGGATAAATGTATCGCTTTTTCGGGTGACAATTGCCATACAAATTTTGGCGGACTGAAAAGAGCAGGCAAAAAAAATGTATACACATTATTAAAGAACTTAATTGAAAAAGATCTTTTTGGTATTGGCTGTCCCGTTCATATTATACATAATGCTGCAAAGCATGGAATTGATACTTTAATGTTTGATGTTGAATCAATAGCACTAAAAATTTTTAATCATTTTGGAATATACACTGTCAGAACAGAAACTTTAAAAGATTTTTGTCAGTTTGTACAAATTGAATACAAAGCTCTTTTATACCACAGTGCGACTCGCTGGTTGTCATTATATCCTGTGGTTAACAGAATTCTTCAAATATTTCCGGCCTTACAGTCATATTTTTTATCAGTCGATGCGTGCCCTATGATATTGAAAACTTTTTTTGAATCAAAATTAAGTGAATCCTGCCTTTTGTTTGTACATTCACTTATGTTTTTATTTAATGAAAAAACATTGGAACTAGAAACAGAAAAAAATTCAATTTTAGAAATTATTAGAATTTTAGATTCATTAAAAAAGTCCTTGGAAGAACGACTAAATAATGAATTTTTACCTTTTAATGTAAAACTAATTCTTCAAAAACTTACAGCAGAAGGATACGAAATTGAAGTCATAATATTTAAAAAACAAGCTGTTTTTTGCTACAAGAAATCCTTGGAATATATTAGTTCTTGGACAGAACAGTTTAATGAATTTGACTGTTTTAAATGGATGTCATTAAATAGTATACCAAAATGGGAAGACGTTGAAAACACTATGATAATTATGACAACTAAGTTTAAAAATAATATTATTGACGATAATAAATGCTTTGACCAGTTTTCAAATTTAAAAGCTTTTGTTGCAGAGTTTGAACAAGCAGAACAATACCAAAAACTTCTTTCTCATGAGAAATGGATAAAATATTTTAATACAATGAAAAAACCTGAGTTTTATTCTGAGTTGCTGAAAATTTGCCAATTTTTTTTCTGTATTCCTGGTCAGAATGCAAATGTTGAGCGAATATTTTCTATGATAGAAGCGCAATGGACCAAAGAACGAAATAGACTAAGTGTTGAAACTGTCCGAGCAATATTACTAGTTACATTTAACAATAAAAATGTATCCTGTAAGGATTTTTTTAATCAAATTAAAAATGAAAATGAATTATTATTAAAAATATCATCTTCTGAGAAGTATATGAAACAGTAAAATAAAATGGTCTCATTAATATTAATAAAAAAAGTGATAAGCTATCCAATATAATTTTAATTTTCTAATCTTATTTTAAATTATGATCTCATTCATAATGTATTATATTTTTTTGTACCTTGTTACGTTAGTGCATTGCTGAAATGCAAATGAATTGTTTTTTTTTTATATATATTTTATATTGAACTATGTTATATTATCTTATATATTTTTAATTAATTAAAATACACTCAAAATATGTAACTCTTTTTGGTCTCTTTTTTATTTTTTCTGAAAGTCTCTATTTTTTGCATTTTTATATAACATTTACTCTTTTTCTGTTTTTTGTTATGGGATCCCTATTTTAGTATTGTAATATACCTTTTAATCTTAAAATTCTTATAATTTCCGTAATATTTATAAATTTTGAACCTCTTCATTCAAAATTAATATAACCGCAACAATAATAAACTTTTCAACAACTTTTAACAGCCAAGGTGTCATAAATAAATAAATTATTCAACAACAACAAAAAAAAAACTTTTAATTAAAACTCAATTAACTAATTCTAATACATACTCAAAATATAAAAGTTTTATGATTATAAATTCAAAAATTTCACCCACAAATTTTGTTGTTTTGTATGATGGTAGAAAATAGTACATAATATATGTATGTATGTAGTAATTCAAGAGCTCAAAATGAAATATTTTTCAGATTTATTTATGAAAATTTTATTATGCAATTTTTTAAGTAACAAGAAATTTCTTTGATCCTTGTTAGACATTGTTTTTTTTTGTTTATTATTAAAACTTAAATTTCCATTGTTTTATTTATCCATGTAGTGGCTTAAGGCTCTCACTTTATGTATAGATATTTTTGTTCGAAATCTATAAAACAAAAGCAAATAAACTTTGTGAAAAAAAAAAAAACATATTTTATATCTTCTACGAAAAACGTTTTTATTATTGAAAATTACATAAAAATATACATTGGTATACCATTCGCATATTTTTACTTGTATAGGAATTTTTATCAAAAAAAAAATTAAGTATGTGGTATTTTTCCTTCATTTATGTGAATACATAAACATAAAAAAATTATGTAAATAAAAAAAAAAGTTTATATAGAAGGAAAATAATCGCGACTATGTCGTCTTATACACTTTTTAATATTTATATAAATTTTACGCAACACGTGCCAGCACTTGAGGAGAGCTTCCTCTACTATATTTTATATTATATGAATTATTATGTTGTATGAGCAAAGAAGGCGTCTGGGGGAGGATTGAAAAATTGAGTTGAGTCATTGTATTTTTGCTTTTTTGGTATATATAATTTTGTGCGAAAAAATTATGTTAAATTTACATTATATGTATGTATATACTTTATATTTATACATAAACATATAAAAATAGTAGTGTAGATAAGGAATATTATAAAAAAATGTTTATGGGGTTTTCGGCATATTTTTTTTATTTATCACATGTTGTCCCTCTTGAAAACATGTTTAATTTATATCATACAATTTGAATTAATTATTTATGTAGGTATGATTTTTTTTTGTAATAGTATTAAGTTTGAGTGAGGTCTGATGGTTACTTTGGGTTTCGGAATACTAATTGTCAGTATATTTGTATCGCCAGTTATTGGTCTTTTTTATGATTATTTCGAAGTAGAATGTAATAATGAACCTAGAACATATCCTTGTGCCACTCTTGCCTCATTTATAACTTCCGAAGTCATTTGAACATTGACTATTGACAACACACTAAGGAAAATTTGATATAGCGATTCGAACTCAAATATATGTTAATTCCTAATGAGCAGATAAGATACTTATATCATTGTCAACAGGCCAGTTTTGAATAAATGATTTTTAACGTAATGTTAAGCAATCGTTTTGTGCTGTAATTTAAATATTTTAAGTTAAAACTAGCAAAACATCAAGTAATTTAATGACCTTGTAATTTAATTTAAATCAGAAATTGTTGAAACTTTGTCGATGTTGTATGTATACATGTGCTCAGGAGGGTCAGTAAAACTACAAATACAAATCTAAATTTAATTTTATCAAAAATTTAAAAGTAAATTGGATACCTTACGAATTTATATAAAGCCCTTCTCTTCTAATGTATATCTAAAAAATATACATATACGTACACATATCGGTCATTAGTCTTTGTATAATGTACATACGTTTTGATCAAGATTAACCATCAGTAATTGTATTTTTTATAGATCTTTAAATTGATGATAAAATAGGTATAGGCATAGAAATGTTTGTTGCACCTATAGTAGTTAAACACAAACATGAAAAAAAGTACAAAATTTGTTTGTGTATTAATTTTTGTATAATAAAAAAAACTTTACCAGGAAGAAGTAAATCATTTTTATGGCATCCTATAATGTGTAAGACGACTATGGGGGGGGAGATGGGTTGATGGTTGTAAAAAATTGTTGCTAAATAAATTTCCATAAAAATATATATTTAAATCTATTAGTAAATATTGTATTAAAGTTTCTATTATTCTATTATTTTGGGATTATAACTTTAAAGTTATGCTTTTTTATTTTATATTGAAATAGTTTGCTTCAACAAAATGGAATAATTTCTTTTATGTAGTTTTAAAGTAAACAATATTTTAAAATAGTTCTTTTATTAGTAAACTAGAGATAAAATGAAATATGAATTATAAATTTATATGGTTTACAAATATATTGAATCTACACTATCAAAAATTGGTATCTCTTGAAAAGTAGCAACAAATTTTAGTAGTGTTGTGTCTCAAAGATATTGATCAATAATGGTATAAACAACGCATTCATCATATCAGATCCAGATGACCTAGAAACTCCCAAGAGAAAATATCTTATCACAAGCAAATTGAAAATAAATTCAAACTTTTTGGACAAACTTAGACATTATGTCATCATATTATGCGGGCTCCAATACTTGCAATTTTTAATTCAGGGCGGACAAAGTCATCCTATAATCTTATCTAATCTAATCTAATCTAATTTATAAGACATAAACCAAACTTAATACTAAAAATTATAGAATTTCCGCTAAAGTCGTTATACTAAATTGAATTAAAAAACAATATTTTAGTTTTCTATATAAGAGATAAGACATTTAACAGTTCAAATACAAATTTATTGGCACTTTAGAAGAGTGAAAAATTAGGATGAATAAACCCAATTTTAATGGCATAAAAGAAGCTATAAAATATTTTGTTTTTGTTAAATTTACTAACTAACAAAAATTTCACATAAAATATTTATTTAAATTTATTTTAATATTTCCTATTTTTGTATTTTCTATAATGTATTACCTATCCTATATATATTGTATTGTAAAATTCACAGAAAATAAATCAAACTTTTTCCATAAAGCTTTTAATCTTCTCCTAAAGAAAGAATTTTTTTTTTTCCCAAAAATAAATTAAATTAAGAAAAATTTTTTTTTTCTATTTTGTTTTTATTTATGTTACAATTATATAAACATTAACTAATAAAAATTTGGTTTTTGTATTTTTATTTAAATTTTTCTTTTTTTTTTTTTGCTAAACCATAATTTCGTGTTTATTTTAATTGTTCGCACAAGAAAAATGAGTCGAAAAGATCAGAAAAGAAGAATAAAATGTATTCAAGCACGTGTAAAAATTATTATACATAATATAAGCTATATACATACATATGTATTTGATTTTTCTTTATCTTATTTGATGGTTTTGTATTTTTAAGCTACATTATAGCTATAACGAAAAAAGATACACTTTTTCTTCTGAAAATTTAAAAGTCAATAGAACAATAAAAATATATACAATCATGGTCACAGAAATATATCCACCAAGCAATGTGATATAAAAATGAAATTATTTCTTTATGATGAAATCATAATCTTTAAGTTGTTATTTTAAGTTAAATATACAGAAATAGATAATTTTTTATTATGGAATTGCAATTATTTCATTTCATCATAAAGAAATAATTTCATTTTTATATCACTTTGCTTAGTGGATCTATTTCTGTGACCATGACTGTATATGTATACATAAGGAAGCCTCCATCAATGTTACAAAATTTTTTGTATATGTTTTTTATTCATTTCCTATCCATTGAGTAAAATAAATAAATAAAAATTTTAAAGTCTAAAATTCACAATCTTCGTGGCATGGTATATGTATTTAACATATCTATAAGCAACATAAAAATAACAGTCAACATACATAACTAAAAATAAATAAAAAACTAGACACGTTTTTGGCATTTTTCTTTATTTCTGGAAATTTGTGTACTCGTAATATATTAGGAGTATGTAGGTACATATATTAAAATTTATTATTAAAAATGATTGAATTGAAATTTTGTAGAGCACTGTTTGCTCTTGAAATTATTATTAGAGTATAGATAGAGGACCTTGCTCTTGATATCAGCATAATTTATATACTTATTTAAATGATCGTGACAATTACGATGAATGATAATGATCATTTTAAAGTGTGTAATACTACTAAAACACTTTGATTTGAGGTCATACCGTCACGATCATAAATTTATTTAGGAATTGTAAAATACAGGAGTCTTTCGAAAAACTACGGATTGATCATTTACGGATTGATCAATTACAATTGATTATTTGGAATTTAACAATTACATTTTGCATATATTTCTCCTAAATTAATCAATTATAATTAACAATATGTTTGCTCTTGAAATTATTATTCAAGCTATATAATTTTTTATGATATTTAATCGATTTTTAACTTAACTAACTTTGAGTCATGTCAAAATCATAATTAATTCGAAGTCATGTCATAATCATAATTAATTCGAAATTATTCTATTAGTACCACTTTACAATTCGATTATTTTTCTAAAAAAATTTTACTTATTGAGATCACATTAGTGATTTTTCAGAATAATTAATTAAATTATCACTTATGTCCCTTCTTTTGATTTGACAGTTCGATATTGGTCCCAAAATGGTTCCCCTGATAGTCATTCCATATAAAACTATGTACTTATCCTGTGGCCTGGGTTCAAAAATTAACACAAAATTGATTCATAAAACCGATCATAACGTATTGTAGGATGTAGTCATTATGATCGCGTTTTCAGATTTTTCTCTAAGTAATTAACAACCAAAATGAAAATTTTAGTTTCCTAACTATAATTTTTTGTTAGAACAAATTTTACACCAATACATCAAAATATGATAATTTAAGGTTTTTTTATATTTTTATGCTGCAGTTTTTCAATTAATTTTTTTTTTGTTTAATTCACGAGTTTGAACATGCGCCAAATTTTTTTTTTCTTTGTATAGTCAGCAGCAGGCACTGGTAGTAGTATTTTTGTATTTACATATTTATATGAGTAAAATTTTGAACATATAATAATAAAATATCGTAGAGCATTAAACCTGATGTGAAAGCTTAAATCTAAATATTTGATTAAAGCTTTTATTACCCTCTCATAAAAAAAAACATATTTAATTTTAGCTTTGTATAAAAATTTTTTTTTTTTTTTTGGTTAATTTTTATATGGATGGCATATAATATAGTTCAGTGGGTGAATAACTGTTATAATCATTTGGTATTTGGATGCCAACTAGTACGGTTCTGATAAGATAAATTTTTCGTAGGACTTTTTATAATATTACTAAAATATTTGTGATTTAAAGAAGACAATTTTTAAAAATATAGAAAAGAATTTTTTTTAAATTAATAAAAAATAATTTTTAAAATTTATTACTTATATTTGGATAAAAATTTAATTTTTGCTGTGTTTTTTTTTTGTATAAATAAAAAATTTCAATGTTTGGTAAAATGTTAAAAATGCAAAAAATTTAAAAAAAAAAAAAAAAGAGTGAAAGTGATTTGAAAATTTTTGTTGATAATTGAAAATTTGCTAAAAAATATTTCATTTTATTAAAATTATATTTTTTTGGATTAAAATTATTTATAATAAATAGAAAATAGTAAGTTTAATTATTGAATTAATTTATAAATTTAAGAATAAAGTGAGAATTGTCAATGTTCTTTTAAATATTTCTTAAAAAACTTTTATGTATATATGTATACTTTTGATTTTGTTTTGAAACTGAAAAATTTATTACAAAATTTATTTGATCTGAAATTTTTTTTTAGTATAATTATTTTAATTGAAAGATTTAATATTAGTTTACCTATTAATTTTAATTTAATTAAAGTAAATGAACAACAACAACAACAACAACCATCGTTTAGATTTGGAAGAGAATACATATATTTTAAGGAAGTCATTTTTTCTGCATAAAAATTTTCCAAACACTACTATTAGTTAAAGGTGTTATTGATAAATAAAAATCGTATTATGCATTATGCATGGAAAAGGACATCCTTAAAAAATTCTTCAAACATTATTGTCGTATATAAAACATTTATATTATTGTGATCCCCCCCCCCCCATCCACCTCCTACAATTCTTATTGTGATGGGCGTTTTTTTACACCTATATTATAGGCGTGTCTTTATCAAAAAAATTTCCTATATGGCAAATTTCTAATTTATTATTATTTATATTTTTAGCTAAAAAATTATAAATTTCCTGTAATTAAAATAATTAATTTAAAAATAATTATCTAATTAATTTTTTAAAATTTATTAAAAAAAAAGAATTAAAAATTTTTCTAATAATTTTTACTTTACTCATAAATTAAAATTTTTTTCACAGAATTATAATAATAAAAAAAAAGGACAACAATAATTACTTCCAAGAAAATAAGCTTTTTATAAATTACAAGACAAAAAATTCAAATTAAAAATTCAAATTTAATTAAGTAAAAAACCTTATTTTTTATTATATAATTATGTAATTATATTAGTCCTTTTTATTATAAATTTAACTACTTCACAATTATATATAATTTTGTTTAAATTATCCTGACGAGCACAATATGATAAAAATGATATTTTTTTACTAGAAAATAAATTTTTATTTGGGACTTAATTTAATCACAAAATAAATTATCCCTAATATAAAATTTTTATGGTTATAACAGTTTTTCCACAACAAAAAAAAAAGGATCTAATAAAATAAAATAATAATTCGATTAAGTTTTTTTTTTTTTTTATTTTTTATTGAAACATTTTTTTTTGTGGTTGAAATTTTAAATTTCAAATTTACCACAATAAACAAATTTTTAATGCACTGGGCTGGGGCATAAAAGGAAAATTAAATATTAAAATTCACAATTTTTTTTTTGGTTAGGTTTTTGGTATTTATCATATAGTTTATGTATATCCATTAAATAAATATAGAAAGGAATGTAGATTCAAGGACCTATATATAGTTTCCCAGTTAAGCGAATTTTCATCATTGAGTTCTGACAATTCAATGGTAAGAATTCACTAAACTGAGAAACTTTCTTAGCTGCTATAATTAATTAATTTTAATTCACTCTTTTTCGTTATTAAATTTAACATAGCTACATTTTTGCATAATTTGATAATCTTTTTTTTTTTGGTAAGATTGCTAGAGGATATAGATAAAATTTTTAAAATTCAATGACTAATTTACGAAATTTATGGATTTTAGTATAATATAAATTGAATATATAAATTTTATTTGTTTCAAATTACAAGTCAAAACCAATTTGGAATTGAAAAAGCATAAATTTTTAAAGTATTTTTCAAGCACAAATTATTTTATGGTTCAAAAGTTTTCTGAATTTTGTTTTGTCGTAAACTAAAAGAAAAACACAATTCAATCCAAGTATACATGCGATTGTAAAATCTAAACATAAAGATAATTTCATAATTTTCTTTTGAATTATAAATTTTTAATTTTTTTCCTTTGATTTGATTGAATTAAACAAAAAAATGGAATTTATTTATTTTTATATGCTCTAAAATTATAATACATAAAAAAAAAATCAAATTATAATAATCATCAAATTTTTTATTAACACAACAAAATATAATTTTTTCTTTTGTAGAAAAGAAAAGCCTTAAACCATGACATAATTATTTGTTTTTAATGAAATAAAATTATAATATGTAATAATAATAATAATAAAAAAAAATTTTTACAAATTAGAATTGTGTTGTGTTTTGTGTTAATTACAAGCACGTGTAGGTAACCTACATTTCATATTTTATTCATTTTTATTTAAGTATATTATTAAACAAGAAAAAATTTTCCAACCATATCAAATATTTATATATAATTGAAAAATTGCATGTGTTTTAATAATTTTCTATAAAAATGGAAAATTATATTACTTATATATGTACATGTATTTTATATTAAAACTATAAAACGTTCTTTCACTAAATTGCATCTCTGGCAATGGTGTAGTTTTACCCAGGGTCTGATTAATGTACTAAATATGAGACTCGATTATTAGTTTATGATTCGAGTCAGAAATTGAATTTCTAGTCGAGATATGGACATGTGTATCACTCAAGTTTTCTATAATAAAAAGTAAGAATACTAAAATTTACATTATGTAATTTGATTTGGAAAATTGCTAATGATTAATTGAAAAGTTTAAGAAAAGTGAAGAAAGAAAAGTTTCACTAAAAAGTTAAGAAAAGTTTCACTAAATGCTTATATATCTTTTGTTTGCAATTTAGTATACAGTCAAAATAACTTTATAGCAAGGAATTTCTATACATTATACATTTGGGTATATACATAACAGTACTAAGGAATGGAACAAAAAAAATTGCACCACATAAAAATTCAAAATAAAAGGACATTTTTTTAATTTAAAGTAAATTATAATTTTATTATGAAAGAATATTCTTTTTTAATGATATATAGAAAATTATTTTTTAAATAATGCCTTCTTTTCCAAACTGGCGTACTTTTCTTTTAACATTTTGCATCAGCTTTTGGACGGTCGTTTTTTCCACTTTTAAGCTGCTGCGTTTCCACAAATTGGCAAAATCTTTGTCGTTTTTTGCAACTTTATTACACTTTTTTAAGTTTCGCTTGCATAAAGCCCAATAACGTTCTATTGGCCGCAGTTCCGGGCAGTTTGGAGGGTTGTGACTACGAGGTACGATATCAATATCATGTTCCCTATACCAATTCATTGCCTTTACGCCATAGTGGCATGTAGCCAAATCAGGCCAAAACAAAGGTTTTTCGCCACTTTCTAAAATGTGCTGACGGTAAAAAGGTAATAACCGCTTTTGAAGACATTCTTTAACATAAATGTCTGAGTTGACTGAACCTTTTGTGATAAATGTTTTGCTTCTATTGCCACACCGACATATAGCCTGCCAAACAAGATATTTTTTTGGGAATTTCGATAGATTTTGAAGTCGAAATTTTTTTTGAACATCAAATCTGTGGACTGCAGAATAAAACTGTTGACTTTTAATTTGGCGTAAGTCGCTTTTTATGTAAGTTTCGTCGTCTAGAATTAAACATCCCACATGTTTTGTGAGTATAGCATCATATAATTTCCGAGCCCGCTTTTTTGCTTTTTCCTCACTTTTCTCATCACGATCAGGTCCTTTTTGAACAGTGAAAGTTTTAAGGCCAACTCTCTGTTTAATTCTGTGGACGTTAGTATGCGAAGTTTTATACTTTTTAGCGGCATCTCTAAGTGACAAGTTAGGATTATGTTTCAATGCCACCACCACTTTTTTGGTTAATTTTGGATCAGCCGAGCCACTTGGTCGACCACTTCCAGATTGTCTTTTTGTCGTTTTGGTTTCTAAAAACTTTTTAACAACTCGAGAAACGGTGGTATGATTAATTTTTAAAAGTTTTCCTATTGAACGAAATGATAGATTCGTGTTTTTTAAATAACAGTCCACAATTAATTTTCTAAACTTTTCCTGTTTTGAACTCATTTTTGCTGGTATCATTTAAATTTACAAAACCGATATGGCGTTTGAATGAACACATTGCTTAGTATAAAAATGCAACGGGATTTTATAAAATTACTAAAAACCCTGTTGTAAAATTTAAGTAGAATATGGTGCAATTTTTTCTGTTCCATTCCTTATTTTTTGCTACGTGAACTTTCATATTGGTGGGTTATATTTTAATTGCTGGGAATATGTTATTAATGAGCAGTGACTCGACTGTTCAATTGGATTTGTTCACATCGTAATTTCCAATATTTACTTGAAAATTCACGTTTTTCGCTTCCCCTTAGAAACCTCTTTCACCTATGTAAGCAACGTGTTAAGTCTCACGTTTTGCTAGCACCGTCTTTCAATCTGAAATGTAAATGAATTCTCAATCTTTTCTTCAGAATTCTCAATCTTTTCGAGATGGCAAATATGCTTCATATTTTGGTCTGTTCTGTTACGCCTCTGTTAATTTAAAATTCATCTGTACAAAATTACTCTAACTTTAGATATACATTTATATTGTGCAAATATATAAATGTTTTTTGATTAATATTTATTACATTATTATTTATAAAACGAAATTATAGATTGGATATCATATCATTGAATACAACTCTATTATTAAAAGAAGATATGAACATGCAATTTTATTATTTTAATATTTCATAATTCTGAAGAAAAAATAAATGTGAAATAAATTTTCTATTTTTCTATGAAATTTTCTCGTGTAGGTCGATAAATAAACTTATATGAACTTTTCCTTTACTAAATATGTACTTTTCTTTGTATACAATGTAAATTGGATTTTGTTATACATACCAACATTTTTACGGAAATGCACTTGAGAAAAAAATAAATATAAAATTTTTCTATAAAAAAAATAAAAGTTTAATTTTAACCTGGCACGTGCAAGCTTTTTTTTTTGTGTACAAAAACAAAAATTTATAATTTTGATGACTATACATAAAGAAACTTTAACTCAAAAGTAGGTCGCGGTATATTTCTTTTCTGAAATTTTTTAAAAATAAAATATGGTAAATACTACAAAATGTGTGGGAGCTAAAATTTTATGAACTAAATTTTCTTTGTTTACAATGTTTTTTTAATACATATTTTGAGAGTTACTTATTGTATATTCAATTTAAATTTAGTCTTTTTATAATTCAAATTGGTCCATTTTATTCCATGGAAATTTTCTCAAAAACAATTTGTTATTTTTCCCAAATCAAATTAATCTTTTATTTTCGACAAAGATGAATTTAAAAATTGTAGTAAAAATATAAATTTTGAATTGTAAAAAGACACATTGCAGTGTAAACACGCAATTTAGAATAATATAAAGACCAATTTAATTTGAAAATGCTTTTATATATTTAAATATTTCATAAAAAATATAAATTGCTTTTATAACTCCCCATTTATTAAACTAGAAACAATTCCAATGAAAAAATGTAGGTCATAATCTAATTATTGTTTCCCCCCAAAAATCCTCTAAAATTATGATTAATTTCTTTTAGTAGTATATATTATGAAAGCTTACAAAAGTAAAATGCTCAAATATTTTATAATTACAATTAATTTTCATAATAAAAAAAAAACTAATATAAAATTCAATTTAAAAATGTAAAATGTTTTGCTTGCTGCATATAATGAAAGATATTAATAAAAATGTTTTCCCTAAAAAAATATATATACATATATAATATATGATGAAAGCCATGCTAGTTGCCACGTGCCGTTTTTGGCGACGATACCACCTCACCATACATTCATAATACAAAACATTTTACATATCTCTACATAACACTGAACTGTTGTATACTATTTTAACACAATTTTACATTATATATTTTATATTCCTCATACAAATGTCAGCTGTTGTAATTTCAAAAAGTTTTTCAAGAGCTAAAGTTTTGGAAAACGGAATTGTGTTTTGTGTATGGTTAAAATGAAAAATATTATTCTGAATTTAAAATAATAATAAAGCTTTTTTTATTTTTATTAATCTTTCACTTTCAAAATGAGAGATAAATTTTATTATTGTTGTATAAGAAGATAGAATGTAATAGACAAACAAAACAGAAAAATATGAGGGAAATTGTCAAATACACTGAAAAAAAAACTATGGTTAAAAATGTATATACATATATATTTTTAAGATAATTTAACATTTATTTGGAATAGTTTAATTTTTTGAAAAAGAATTAATTTGACTTAACATGCATCAACTAAATTGGAATACAATTATTGCATAGTCTAATTTTCTAGCTAAACTAAATATTTCTCTACCTATTTTGCTATAGAATTTTTGATCTATTTTCGTATAATTACATTTTTTTGTATGATTGTCGTCCCTACCCCAAGCACAATTAGAACTGATTTAGAATTTTCCGATATACCTTACCAAAAGTAAGAGACTATAGGTCTGCAAAACCAATTGTTTTGTTATATGTTCGATCTTAGAGAACGAAGGACTAAGTCAATGAAAAATTAAGTAAATCGGCCTTAAAATCGGCCTAAATTGGCCTGAATGCGTTTATTGTTTGTAAATTTATCTAGCTCCCTACAAAGCCACACTAATATATTAATTACTATAATTATTTAAAATATAATTTTAATTAATTTCTATTTTGCATTTCAGATAAATTCCAATAAAAAAAAATGGCACCAACAATATGCTCTGAAAAGGATTATCGTTCTCGTAATCGTGTTCGAGAATCATTACAAAAACAATCTCAAAATAATAATCCATCAAATTATGGTAAGTAAAAAAAAAAATAAATAAATAAGAAGAAGATTGAAAGTTATCTAAGATACCTAAATAATCCGTCATCCGTTCTGCGTGTCAATGTAAAATATTTACATAAAATCACGTTGCAGTCACAACTTTTTTACTTACTTAATATAATTTAAAGTGCAAAATCAACAGAAACAAAGAAAAATTGATTATTTTTCAACCCAAATGACTAATAAGAAATTTTTATACATTTTTTTTTTGCTAAATTTTTAAATTAAAATAATTTAAAATACATAATTATTTTTAACCTTTACGTAAACATTAAAATTATTTGGATTTTTTTTATGCACAATATTCAATGTATTATGTATGATAAACAAAATAGATCATCTATTTAAATAAATTTAAATTTATTAACATTTTTTTTTTTCATGAAATAAGTGAAAACAAATGTTCAGCAGAATTTCTGTAAAATATTATAAAATTCACGCGTCAAAGCCAACAGTTCTTAAAGCATTTGTATATTGTGTCTGTTGCTTTGTAATTTGTATATAAAATGTTGTCAATTATAATTGGATCAAAATATGTATTGAATTTCAGTATTGTTTGTTGTAGCATTGGTTGATGCAATAATGTGACGTGATGTATGCATTGGATGTTGAATTTGATTGTTAGATTAATGTTGCATCAGCAAAAATTAAGAATTTTGCTACCAAGAATATATTAATTTTACTAACACTGTAGATATAATTTCTTAATCAATCAATAAAATATTTAGTAGGTCAACTTAAAATTACATTAATATAAAAATAAGAAATTAAAATTTTCAACTAATTTGTTCATATTTGGATTCTTATTGCGGCTTATATTTGGGCACATATTAGGGTTCATATTTGAGTTATCCTGCTTCAATTTATTTCAACTTATTAAGCATTACAAATGTAATTAAAACAATATATATAATAGAATGTATTTCATGAATTTTTATGAATTTTGTTGAAATCATTGCGTTGCCTAAGAATTAAGGTCAATGGAAAGAATGAAGCACCATTAATTTAGTAGTCGAAAGTCATTTTTGGCCTATCTCAGTATTACATCAATATCTATATTGTAAAAAGGGCAAAGAAAAGGATAATATATGAGCTCTTAAATACCGAAACTATCATAAGTTATGTATACCAAAAGCTTTGAATCAAAGGGCGAATATAATACATAATACTATTTTAGAAAAAGTACAATTAATTTCAAAGATTTACCAAAAAAGATTAATTTTCCAAAAAATCTAATTTTCCAAAGCTCTTTTTTTTTATGAACAATTAATTATGCAATTAAAAAACAAAACAATATTTTACAATAAATTAACATTACCAATTTTATTTATTGTTACTCATTTATATTATTGCAGTCATTTAACAATCTAAAATAATTTATTAACCACATTTGTAATGTAACTAATTTATTACCCATAATCAATAAGGTTTTTATGCTTAATTGAAACTCTAATATTTTACAAATTGTTACTATAATAATAAAATGTTCCAATTACATATTTAGTTCTATAACTATTAAAAAATAATCACAGCTTGTGTCAATTATATTCACTTTTAACTAAAATTCAAATAAAATGGAAATTTTATGCTAATTTTAACTTAATTATTTTAAAATTTCATATAATTTTTATTGATTTTTTAACCAAAAAAAAAAACAACAACCAATCATTTTAATTATATTTAAAAACAAAAAAAAATATGCTAAACAAAATTAAAATAACAATCTTATCATCATTTGAAACACGTGTAGCAGCTCTATAGCTATTAACTAGCTGACTATAGCACACTACTACAAAGAGTACAAAGCATTGTTAAAAAGACGGAAACTGTATAAATATAAAAAAAAAACAATTAAGTAAATTGAAAAAAACAAAACAAAATAAATATGAAAATGTCAAGAGCAGAGACAAAAAGTCAGTGCTTATAACGCTAAGCTTCAAAATAGATGATTTTATATTTCAATATAAATGTAAATATATTATATATTTTTTTTTGAAAAGCTTTTGGCGCTTAAATACTTAACACAAAATAAATTTGAGTATGAAATTTTGTGACTTAAACGTGGAAGATTGTGCACATGCATGACCAACAGCAAAAATATAACCAAAATAATTGAATAAAAACGTGGGTGGAATTAAAAAATATTATTATTGTCCGTTGAATCAAATTTTCCAATAAAAAAATATTAAAAATTTTATGTACATTATTATATCGTTTTTTGTGGGGGTTCATCATACAGAAAGGTGATTTTATATTTTCAATTTAATGGTCGTGGGAAATTGTATACACATATTCTATTTTATATAAATATTAATGGGAATATATAAATTTTATAATATTTTTCCAATAATATAAATTGATATTGAAATGTTGTTGATTCAATTCAATAAATCTTATAAATTTTCTTGTTGAAACTGAAGATTTTTCAAATAAATATACCTTAAAAGAATTTATTGTTGATTGATGAAAATCATTTTTAAAATTATTTGTATTTTGTTTTTTTTATACCAAAATGAGTTTAAGTTTCGATTTTAACTTTTTAAATATTTTTATTATTTGCATTTTTTTAGGATAATTTTGTAAATTTATGAAGAAAAATTTGTTTCGTCATAAACCAAACAAAATTTCATATAAATTATTTCAATGATTTTTTTTGTGCTTTAAATTCTTTTTTTTTAATTACATCCGGAGAAAATTTTTTATTTTTCGTGTAAAACGGATACGTGTTTTATATAAATTTGTTTTTTTATAATTTAAAATTTTTAATAATTAATGCTTCCCCCAAGAGATTGGAAAAAAAAAAGATGTTTATGTCAAAAGTTTTTTTTTAGATTAAATTTGAAAAATTTATCTTGATTTTTTTTTTCTGGCTAATATCAGCGAATTATTTAAATTATCGTAAATCTTTAATCGTTTAATTAATATTTTTTAGAAACAAAATTTGTTAATTATACCAATTGCATCGGTTAAAAGTCAATCAATTTTCATAGATTAATTTTAGAATTATGTAATTTTAGTTGACATTTTTGCAAGATTGCAATGGCAAACAAAGCAGTTTAAAAATTATTTAATTTTACCAATTTTTTGGATACATTTTTTGATTTAATTTTAATTTTTTGAATTTTTAAGTTAATAAAATTGACTTGTGAATTTGAATTGCATAAATTTAGGTGTATTACAAAAAATTGTGTGGATATTGAAAATTACAAATAAAATTGAAAGGAAATTAAGTTATGGAAATAATCTAAGGAGGAAATTTAATTTTCTTATAGACAGTAAATGAAAAATTAATAAATCGTTTGATAATTTTGAAGGCTATTTTGAACTGAAATTAACAGAGGGAACATAATATATATTCTCTTTGGTATTAGGTAGGATAACTTGAGTTAGGCCCAAATTAACAAAAAAAAAAAAATGATAGATTAATTTTAAGGAAATGCTATACAATAAAAATTAAAAATTCAAATTAATTACTTAAATATAATAATATGAAAATTAATCTTAACAATCAATCTATAAAAAAATTCCATTTATATAATTATTTAAATAAAAAAATCTTATTATTATTCTAATCAAAAAAAAATTTCTCTATTTTAATTTGTCTCTATAGTTGGTAAAATAACTCATAGACGTTCAATAGCAGCACGTAATGCAAAATCAATAAAATTTTCAATAGTTAATTCATATGAAAATGATACAACAATGTATGAAAGTAATTCAATAAATGAACATCAACATAATCAAACAATTGCACATTCCATAAATGAAAATCAAAATGAATTTAATAAAAATTTCAATAATATAAATGATAATACTATACCAACATCAACAATTTCATCATTTTCATCGATATGTGATCGTTTAACAACACCAAATCAATTTTTTAATAATACAAATTTAACAGAAAATAAACAAGTATATTTATATCAAAAGCAATCATTAAAATTTATTCATCAAAATAATAATGATTCAATATTTTATGATACATCATCAACATCATCATCATCATCATCACAATTATCCCATCAATCAAATTGTATACAAGAAATTACATCAACAAATTGTATTGGTGATAAAAATGATATTAATTTAAATAGAAAAAATCAAATTTTAATTAGTGATAATAATAAATATTTAATACCAAAAACAACAAATTCAAAAGGACTTGTAGATATTGCATTAAAAACAATTACATTAATACGACGAAATCAATTATTACAAAAGAAATTATTACAATTACAAGTTGAAACTAAAGAATTTATTGAATCGGTAATGTCAAATCCAGAAAATCAAGCAATTTGTAATATAAAATTAAATAATAATAATAATAATAATAATGAAGAATCAATAATATCAAAAAATATTAATTAAATAATTAGAAATAAACAAATTTTTGTTGATAAGAAACTGCTATGTGTAGATGGCGTTTATATTAAAGTTTATCGCCATTAGATGGCGTTTATTTTGTAACAATAATAAAAATTGCAATATTATACACATTATAAATATTAATCCACTAAATACTAATTACACTTAAAAAAAAATACTTTTTATCATAAATATTAAATTACAATTATTAAAGTCTGGATGAAAATTATATAATATTGTAGGTACCTACTCATTCGATGAATTACAATTTATAAGTTTTCATCTATAAGTGGACAAAACTTATGCTAATTTTATGCGATAATTTTTTATGTATTATTTCTATTATACCATAGGATATTAAACAAAAAATTATTGTAATTAATTTAATATAAAAATTTAGAGAGACTGCCAAAAAAATCAAATATTATTGTGAAAGTAGTTTAAAAGCAAATTTTAATTTTTTTAAATAATTTTTTTGATAAAATTTCGTTTAGTTAAAAAAAAAAAACATTAATTATACATTCTTAATTTAAATTATTCCAAATTATTATAATTTGCAATTAAAAATAATTTGAAATAATTCTATTTATTATCACTTTAAATTTTAATTAATAAAATATTAAATTTTTAATTTCTCTTAAATTTTATAACTCATTTTTCACTACTCTAATTATCTATAAATAAACAAAAAATCATGATTAATTTATATAATTAACTATATATAGTTTTAAAATATAAAATAGTGATGTAAATTAATAGTGAAATTATACGACAATTCAATCATAAATGTTTGTGAATAAAAATTATATTTATAAAAAATATATTGCATATATTTAGGTGTATTATTAAAATATATTTCATTAATAATAATTTTTATAAATCCATTTAAAAATTGTGTAGACTTTTTGATTTTAAAAAATTTGATGAATTTAGTTTAGTCTTTAGTGAAATAAAAAAAAAAAACAAACCTTTTTTTAGACTGGAAAATTTAAGAGAAAAATTAAAATTAGTATATAGTTAAAAAAATATTTAAATTTTCAAATACAATAAAACACAAACTGAAAATATGATAAGCAATTTTTTTTATAGTTAATAGAGTTTTCAATAATTAATTAAATATTTAAAATTTATATAATGCAATTTTTAATAATTGCAAATTATTTAAATAAATTATTCTTATCAATAATTAACTCTTCAAAATTCTTTAATAAAAATAAAACGCTCTTGTTAATAAATTAATATAAAAAAATTGTCTTTAATTTATTTTAATTTTCTTAAGCACAATTCGAAGAATGAAGAATCAACAAGAACTGATCCAGTAATTAATGCTTGGTTGAGACATAAAATTTATGTCCAAATATAAATATGTCCAAATAAATTTAAAGATGAGAAAGGGAATTTATTTACGATTAATTGATATTCTCTATGAAATTTATGTTAAGTTATCTTCACCCATCTATTTTATTAAACATATTTCGAGGTGAATATTTCAAATGGTGCTTGTACTCAAATAGTTATTTCCATAATTTGGATATACTTATTCACTAATGATTTTTGTATTCGGTCGGTAAGGTTGACATTGAAATACCAAAGTTAAATTATTTGATTTGATTTTTTGGTACAATTTATTATTATCTAGGATAGGGTATGATAGGAAAGAAAATCTAACATGGATAATAGTAAGTGTAGAAATAATTTATAGACATAGACTATATTTTTTTCGATTCAATTTATTAAAAGGAAAAACATTATCCTTTCCAAAAATTATGGAATAATTTGTTGTAAATAATTTTGATCTTTAAAGTTTATGGTTAGACAATTTTAATTAACCTAATTACAACATAATTAACATATTATTTTATGTTATACTATTAATGTGCGGGTTTCTAATTACTATTCAAAAGAATTAAAGATTAACTAAAATTACATATTTCAAAAATTTATTTAACTATGTTCATATCATAACAATTAAAATATTTAATCATTTTTTAGAAGAGGAAAATTTTTATGTTTGCTATAAACAAAAAAATATTAAAAATATTTAAAAAGATTGTTAAATTAAACAAAATTTAGATTTACTATTTTTACATATAATATATAAACAAAAATTATTCGTAATATTGTAATAATATTGTTAATTAATAATTATTTGTGGTAATTAAGTAAATTACGCGAATCTTCACATAATATACTAACTAGAAATAAAAGTTCGTAAATATTATAAATTTATAATATTAAACTAACCATTCAAAAATTTAGTATTTCTGCAAGTTTAATTAAATAATAGAAGTGGGAAATATGTTATAAAAACTTAGAAAACCAGTATTACTGAAAATTGAAAATATTTCTTGGAAAAATCATATATATTTTCAATTCAATTTAGATTGAACTGTCAATAAGCTTTGGTGTTTATCCACAGTATAAGTTATATTTTTCTAATTCGAAAAAATATAATACTAAATTAAATATAAAAGTTTCATATTGACGTCGTGAGTGTTGGCAAATTTTAGAATTCTATTAAAATTGTGTCAAATATTTTCTCAAATTTAATTTATAATAAAGAATTCAGTGAAAACATTCAACCATCACCTTGAAATTGTGAATAACATAGTACATATAAATGTAGTTAGAAATAGTTTGATTTTATCATAACAGAAATGTGAATATGGTTTTTATAGAAAATGCTGTAATAGTTAAGCGGTGAAGCAAACAAAATTATGACATGAATTTAAATTATTTTAAGCTTTGTTTTTTTGAAGTTCACCGTAATAGAAAATTTAATATATTAAATTAATTATGTTAACGAATAATTTGCACTTCAAAATTACACTATTTATATTAGAATATTTGCAATTTGCATCAAGTCAATTATTAGTTGATTTATATCGTGATATTGAAACAACACTGACACATTCTCGTATCCCAGATACTATAAAATTCCAATTAAAATATGATTTCATTATTATTGGTGCTGGTTCGGCTGGATGTGTTATTGCAAATCGTTTAAGTGAAATTCGAAATGTAAGTGTATTAATTTTGGAAGCTGGTGATCAAGAGACTTTTTTAACTGATGTACCACTTACAGCTGCTTTGACAAGTATAACTCGCTACAATTGGGGCTATGAAACCGAACCAACACCAAATGCATGTCACGGACAGAAAAATGGTCGCTGTAGTTGGCCTAAAGGCAAAGGAATTGGTGGTAGTAGTTTGATCAATTTTATGGTTTATAGTAGAGGTCATCAAAGAGATTATGATCGATGGGCAGAATTAGGTAATATTGGTTGGAGTTATGATGAAGTTTTACCATATTTTAAGAAATCAGAAAATATTGGTATACCAGAATTAAGAGAATCATTTTATCATGGCAAGAATGGTCCATTAGATATACAATATCCAAGATATAAATCAAAATTGGTAGATGCATTTTTAAGAACTGGAAAAGAATTGGGTTATAATATAACAGATCCGAATGGTGAGCATATGATGGGATTTAGTCGTGTTCAAGCAACTTTACGAAATGGAAGACGATGCAGTACAGGGAAAGCATTTATTTTGCCAATTATTAATCGGAAAAATCTTCACATTTCAATGAAATCGATTGTAACAAAAATTATAATTGATCCAGAAACCAAAGAAGCAACTGGAGTTGAATTTATTAAGAATGGACAAAAGTTTTTAATAGAAGCTAATATGGAAGTGATTTTAAGTGCTGGGGCAATTGCTTCACCACAATTACTCATGCTTTCTGGTGTTGGTCCAAGAGATCATTTAGAAGAATTTGGAATTAATATTATCCAAGATTTAAAAGTTGGTTACAATTTACAAGATCATACTTCTATAGCGGGTTTAACATTTCTTGTAAATCAATCAATCACGATTATTGAATCGGAAATGATGAATCCATATTTTATATTTCAGTATATGGTTCAGAATAAAGGACCATATACATTACCAGGTGGTGCTGAAGGATATGCTTTTATTGACACAAAAGGAGAAGGTAAAAAATTTGCATATGCATAAAATAAGTATTATAATTATATTCCGAAACATTTTTATTGCAAAGATTTAAATATTCCTGATACTGAAATAGTATTCGGGGCTGGTGCTCTGAATAACGATATGTCTGGAACACTTAGAAATTTATTAGGAATAACTGATGAATTTTACCATAAAACTTATAAAGAAATTATTGGAAAGGTTTATTTTACATTTTTCGTTAAATAATTAATTGAGTTTTGATAATTTATTTCAAATTGTAGCATGCTTATGGTATTGTACCTATTTTACTATACCCAAAAAGTCGAGGACGAATTTCCTTAAGAAATAAGAATCCATTTTATTGGCCCAAAATGGAACCAAACTATATGGAACATCCGGATGATGTAAGTGGAATGATTCGAGGAATTAAGGCAGTAAGTTTTATTTAAATTTATTTTAAAAATTTATTAATTAATTTTTTTGAAATTTTACAGTCACTTCATTTATCCAAATCGAAAAATTTACAAAAATTTGGTACAAAATTTCATACTACACCATATTTGGGCTGTGAAAATGAAATATTTGGTAGTGATGATTATTGGAAATGTTGTATTCGTAGTTATACTATAAGTTTACAACATCAATCGGGTACTTGTAAAATGGGACCAAAAATAGATACTGAAGCTGTGGTGAATCATCAATTACAAGTTCACGGTGTGAAAAGATTGCGAGTTATAGATGCTTCAATAATGCCATTATTACCAGCTGGCCATACAAATGGAATTGTAATTATGATTGCTGAAAAAGGATCTGATATGATTAAAGAATATTGGAATTTTAAAGTTTAATTGAAATTGTTAACAATTTGAAAGATTTAGCAAAAGTATTTCAACAATTATGACTGCAAAGTGACTATATTTATATCGGTCTACTCTACAGGTACAAATATGTGATTATTATACAGTAAATGAATTTAAAATAATTTTAAAAATTATATAATGTTAAATTTTCTTAATTTTTCATTGTAAATAAAGATTTTATGAATAATTGATTTAATTTTTTAATTTTATTATTTTTCAATGGATAATTAAAAAGTACGACAAGTGAACTGGAAAACTTTTAACTTAAAAACTTTCTCATAATATAATTTTTATAAATTTAATTTAAAAATGTTTTCTTATTTAATAACTTCTTATAAAATCTTAAATTATTATATTATTAAAGCTTATATATAAATTAAATATTGATAAAAAGCTCGTTAAACTTCAAAAACTAATTTCTTATTAAGAAAACTAAGTATCATCAATTAACAAACAGTAGTCAGTAAGTCATTAAATAGGATTATTCTCAAATTAACAAAATGAAGGCTCCACTAACTCGATTTTTAAGCTATTAAGTATTTTACCACTACTGGTTAATCTATTGGCCCAAATATGATTTTTTTCTTATCAATTAGAATATAAAAGATTATATCCGATGCACTTCAAAAGCAAATCATGCAATAGCGTTAATAATTGAAGAAAGAAAAACTAAATTGAATTCTGTCTATTCAACTGTTTTTAGCTTTCTTTGGTCTTGGCCCACAATATTTCAAATGCAAAAATAATAATAAGTAATTTAACTACTAATAGTGTACATATTTTATTACTAAAATAATTAATTGAAAATCGAAAATCAGAAATAATAACAAAAATATTTAACCATTTTAATGAATTGTTATTTTTTAAATTATACAAGAAGTACGCATCAAAAGTGAACAGAAAACCTTGAACTTGACCTTATCTGGGCAGAAATTATACAAAGTCATTTCATACAATAAAAATTTCACTCATCATGTTAAACGTGATCGAAACTTTTCATTATTTGATTTTATAATTTACACACAAAATCAAAAAATAATAAAAAAAAACATAAACAAAATCTTTTATGTTTATTGCTGGCTAAAATAATTTTTGTTTTTGTTTTCATGATTTTACGTAATTTTATTGAATGTTTTCTTTTTTTCTCATTTTGTGCAGAAAAATTAATGTTAAGAATATTAATGTTTGTTGAAAATAATTTAGTTATGTATTTAAGTTTCAATTAATTTGACCTTGAGAAATGTTGGTATATTTGGGGATAATATGAATTATTTTCAGTGGATGCTTTTAGGAATCGGATATGATTAAAACAGAGATTAAACAGAATAGTGTTGCGGTTATATGGGAAATTATGTCATCTATTCATTCCAAATTCTTAGACAGAGATTTTCAAATTGTATAATAAAAATATTTGGGATAGTGTCTAACTAAAAGTCATCAAAGGATCTTAGCTAAAAAGTTTATACACTTTGTTTTGGCATCAATATTGAATTTCAAAAAATCCCTGACTCTAATTTATATCAATAAATGTTCGTGTTTACGTTTTACTTTTCCAAATTAAAACTTGAAACATATAAATTTTGAATTAAGAAAACATGCAATTCCACGTGTACATAAAGCTTTTAATGATAAATTTAATTCTGGACATGAAATTTTTTTTTTAAAACAATATTCATCATTAAATAATCATTTATGGACATATATGGAGGGGCGAATTAATAAAATTTTAATATTAAAAGCTTTTTGTAGTATCTGATCAGATCAGTTTAAATAATCTTTTTAAACAATTCACACATCAATAATTGCAGAAAACCAAATTATCGTGATTAAATATAACATTTAAATTTTGAAATTTAAATCAATATTTTTGAAATTAATAATAAAAATTCTAAATTTAAAAAGAATTTCAGAAAAATTGATTACATATTTGTTAAGAATAAAAGAAGAAAATATTCGTGATAATTTAAAATGTGAGTTTATGTACTTAAGTGATTAAATTAAAAATTTGAAGTTGTTAAATGAAATTTAAATATTTAGTTAATTTTTTTTTGTAAGATCAAAGTTGAAACTTGAAGAACTTGTTTATAAATTTAGTAATGGATTTAAATATTTAAAAAAAAAATTTTAATTTGTTGTTAAATAATAAAAAATTAATTGATAATCAAAAAGTTTTTAAAGAATATACTTCAAAAGTTAAAAGATATTCAAGTGCTTTAACAAATAGCATTAGTCTACCTTTTATAAATTGTATTATTCTGAAATATTATAGGTCTAAATTATTTGTTGCTAAAGAATCTTTATTATATTAGAATAAACATCTTCAATTTATAAGAGTTTACTGAAAATACATCGTAATAATATGTATATACCAAAGCATATTTAAGTACTTTTGGAAAAATGTAAAAGGCAGTAGACATTTGATATTATATTACTAAATTTTCTCTGTAATTAATTTTCATTCTGCGGACACAATTTATTAGTCTTTTAGGTTTAGGCATAGAAAATTTGTAAATTGAAGACTTTTTGTTTCAAATTAATTTTATCATTTGACTAACAACAATTAAATGACTATATATTTCTCTCTAAGCAACTTAATTATAATAGCAATAAATCAATTCTAGAAATAATTTCATCATAATTTACAAAATAATTACAAGATAATTGATTTATAGCTTCTTAATTTGCAAAAAAATTAAATTAAAAAAGCATAAACTAATATTTTACATATATAAAGTCCAAAGATATTTAATTACCAAATGAATAAAATTATTTTTTTATAAATTTACTATAAATATAATTAAATACATTATATATAAATTCCCTTTTTTCATTCAACCTCACAATAACATTAAAATTATGTAATTTATGTTGCATTTTATATTATTTACATTGAGATTTTACATTTACATTCAATCTCTTTGCACATGCAATGGACTTGACCTACTAAACTTCCAATGCAATTTTTTTAATTTCAATTTTGTTTAATCGAGAAAACATAATCTATGTTGATTACTTTTAAAATATCTTTGAAAGTAAACAACAATAAAAAAAAAAAATGCTTTTTTCCAACCAAAATAAAAAATTATTTTGAATATAAATCAATTCCTGGATCTACATTTTTTTATGTTTTAAAAAATTGTAATCCGAAATTGCATTTTTGTATATGAAAATTGCAAGTTAATAAAAACTGATATTTACTTGACCATTAAATTGAATATAAAAAATTTTTTGGTAGCATTTTACTGGAGTGAAAAGTTTTCAATTTAGTGAAATTCAATTTATAGTTTGTAAAATATTTAATGTTTTTAATGTTTAACGATTACAATTATTATTTTTTTCGGTTTATTATACTCTGCAGACGAATTAAATTTAAAGGACGAAGGTCGCAATTAATTAGAAAAATTCAGCTATAAATAAACCGCTACATTAATTTTAAGCTTGAAAAACAAGAATTTAAGAAAAACTTTTTGTGTGTAAATTTAATTATTTTAATATAGTCATATAAAAATTTAATTAAAAAAATTTCAAGTTCATACATAAATAATTTTATCATTTATGTAAAAAAAAAAAATAGCTATTAAAATTAATATTTAAATAATAAATTATTGTCCAAAAATTATCAATTTGAGAACATAAAATGATTGTTTGAGAAAGATTGAAATGTTGTAACAGCAAAAATCAAACTCTGAGATGAAAGCGTTTAAAGATATGTTTATTTAATATAAGCATAACGTAAAATAAATTTGAATTTAAAATAAAAAGTAAACTGAATATAATTGTCGTAGATTATTAGTAATTTTTCTGCATTTTCTAAATACTTTAACTAACACTTACAATATTTAGCCTCCCACATGACGAATTATTATTTGTAATTATATGTTTAAATGCATGATGAAAAGATTCGTAACATAATTTTGAAAATATAACGATAAAAGTGTAAATTCAATTATGTATATATCAAAAAACTAATAATTAGCACTTTGATATTCTTAATTATCTGTTAAAAAAATTTTGCCACTTTGTAGAATTAGGTATAAAATTTTTCTATATAGAAACTTGAATATATAATTTAAACTATTTCCATTTAGAACTATATTACCAATGTAAACATACTGATAAAATTATAATAGAGAGACTGTTATGATTCATAAAAGCATCATTACAATTATCACAATTTTCATTATATTTGGAGCATCAATTAAATTTTCATCATGCCAGACTTTTGTAGATATGATACGTGATATTGAAACTATTCTTTTAAAAAATCACCTACCCGATACGATAAATTTCCAGCCTAAATATGATTTTATTATTGTCGGAGGTGGTTCTGCAGGATCTGTAATTGCAAATCGACTAAGTGAAATTCGAAATGTTAGTGTATTACTTTTGGAAGCTGGTGATCAAGTGACTTTTTTAACTGATGTACCACTTACAGCTGCTTTGGCAAGTATAACACGTTACAATTGGGGTTATCAATCAGAACAAACACCAAATGCATGTCAAGGATTTAGAAATGGTCGATGTAATTGGCCTAAAGGTAAAGGAATTGGTGGTACAAGTCTAATAAATTATATGTTGTATAATCGTGGTAGTAAAAATGATTATAATTATTGGTCGAAAATTGGTAATAATGGTTGGAGTTATGATGAAGTTTTACCATATTTTAAGAAATCAGAAAATATTGGTATACCAGAATTAAGAGAATCATTTTATCATGGCAAGGATGGTCCATTAGATATACAATATCCAAGATATAAATCAAAATTGGTAGATGCATTTTTAAGAACTGGAAAAGAATTGGGTTATAATATAAATGATCCGAATGGTGAGCATATGATGGGATTTAGTCGTGTTCAAGCAACTTTACGAAATGGAAGACGATGCAGTACAGGGAAAGCATTTATTTTGCCAATTATTAATCGGAAAAATCTTCACATTTCAATGAAATCGATTGTAACAAAAATTATAATTGATCCAGAAACCAAAGAAGCAACTGGAGTTGAATTTATTAAGAATGGACAAAAGTTTTTAATAGAAGCTAATATGGAAGTGATTTTAAGTGCTGGGGCAATTGCTTCACCACAATTACTCATGCTTTCTGGTGTTGGTCCAAGAGATCATTTAGAAGAATTTGGAATTAATATTATCCAAGATTTAAAAGTTGGTTATAATTTACAAGATCATGTAACACTTTCTGGCTTAACATTTTTAGTTAATCAACCGATCACAGTAATTGAGAGCGAAATAAGAAATCCGATAGATGTTTTCCAGTATATTGTTAAAAGAAATGGTAAATATACAATTCCGGGAGGTGCAGAAGCATATGCATTTGTTAGAACATCAAATTTCACTGTAGTTGGTATATTCAATTTAAAGTATAATATTTAACAGATTTTTTAAATCTGTTTATGTTATTTGCAGATGAAGAAGATTCAAATATGGAAATCGTTTTAGGTGCTGGAAGTCTAAATAACGATATGAGTGGAAGCATGAGATATTTATTAGGAATAACAGATGAATTTTATGACAAAGTTTATAAAGGAGTAATTGGAAAGGTTATCCGTCATTTTATGACAATAATAATTTTGTATCCAAATTTTATATTTATAGCATGCATTTGGATTGGTTCCGGTTTTATTGCATCCAAAAAGTCGTGGAAGAATTTCATTATTTAGTAAAAATCCATTACATTGGCCAAAAATGGAACCAAATTATATGGATAATATCGAAGATGTACAAGCTATGATTGATGGAATAAAATTTGTAAGTTAATATTTATCAATGTTTTTGCTTTCATTTTTAAATCATAATTTTTTTTTGGATAGATCCTAAAACTAGCCAATTCACGACATTTTCAAATTTTTGGTAGTAAATTACATCGAACTCCGTTTTTGGGTTGTGAAAATGAAGAATTTGGTAGCGATGAATATTGGAAATGTTGTTTACGTAATTATGGTACAAGTTTACAGCATCAAGTTGGAACATGTAAAATGGGTCCAATTACAGATTCCGATTCAGTAGTAAATCATCAATTACAAGTTCATGGTGTGAAAAGATTACGAGTTATAGATGCTTCAATAATGCCAACAATTCCAGGTGGTCATACAAATGGAATTGTAATTATGATAGCAGAGAAAGGATCTGATATGATTAAAGAATTTTGGAATTTATAAAAATATTTAAAAGGATTAATTTTTCTAGTGTCTAGTCAAAAAAATAATTTCAAAAATTAAATTAAGTCATTTTAAAAAATTAT
This sequence comes from Empis stercorea, assembly GCA_949752835.1. Taxonomy (NCBI): domain Eukaryota; kingdom Metazoa; phylum Arthropoda; class Insecta; order Diptera; family Empididae; genus Empis; species Empis stercorea. Next base: position 7,503,282 of record OX457086.1, on the reverse strand, counting down.
GATTAAAAGTCCTTTCCTTAACAACTTTTTCGAATTACACACTTAGTATATTTTGCAAGAATTTAAAAGCTCATTAAAAATTTCCTTTAACCATCAAAGTTTAAAACCAATAAAAAATTTACCTCAAAAAGCTTTTTAAAAAAGTTTACATCAATGTCTAAAAATTGTCACTATTATTTTTAAAGCTTTTATTAAAAGCTTCTTGTAATATTTTCTTTTAAGTAAATTAGTAAACTGTCAGTTCAGTTCAGTGGTAGCGTGGTAGGTAAAAAATTGATTTGTAATTTTTATATTTCTGTTTAGCTTTCTCTTCAGTTGAAGTTTTATTGTAAAAGGGTAAACATATTAAAAATATTTTAAGGGATGAGCTTTTCGGTGAATAAAATATCGTGAAAATGTGATATGAATACTAAAATATTATATATAAAAAATATTGTTTTTTATAATAATTTACAGTGATATAAAAAGTGTCGAAAACATAAAATATTCTAAAAAATAATAATTATTAAATATAAATAAATATTTTTAATTAATTTATAAGTAAAATATAAATTTAAGTTTAATAAAATATAATAATTTTTCTTTGGAAACACCCAAAAAAAAAGAGGTAATAATAAAAGTAAAAGAAAACTTAAACATTTTTTTTGTATACAATGAAAAATCAAATAATGAAAATATCGAATTTTCAACCACAATAAAATTGGGGTAGTTTCTTTTTTTTTTTTTTGTTGCTAGTTGTTTTTTTGGTATACAATAATAATAAGGGTGCAGAGAGATATCATATATTGCAAATGAACCTTTTTAAATTTAGCTATAACAATTAAAAAAGGATAATTTACATAAATGGATGAAAAGTTTTCATTAAAAACCATAGACGAAAAAAGTAATTTTAAAACTTTAATATTCTTTTTAAAAATTTAAATTAACAACTTTGAAATGGTTTTTAGATTTTTTGTTGATGTAAGTATACAAATATTTAGATTGTATTAAAATTGAAAAGTTTGCATTAATCAAAATAGTATTTCATAGATTCAAATATTATTTAAAATGTTACTATATTAAATATAATTTTAATTTTGAAGTGTAATCCTTTTAAATGGAGAAATTATAACAATATTTATTGAAAATTTCAATTTGGGGTACGCTAAAACACATTTATGAATTAAATTATTATTATAGGTTGAGTCGGCAATACGACAATTCTACAATTTATTAGAGAAATTAAGGTATTTCAATTTAGGTATAAGTAATTTCCATATTTTTCCTTTTCAATTTTCCAAATTTATTCACTCTTTCACATTTTCTTCAATCAATATTTATGAGTCTCTTTTTTTTTTCTATAACATATTCTTAAATTTATTGCTACTTTTATGTAATTTTTATAATATTGTAGGTTACAGGTAATTTTTTATGATTATTGAAAAATTATCTGAGATTTTTCTTATAATGAACAAAAAATGTTGTCCTTTTATTTGTCTAATAATGAACAAATTTTTAGCCATTATTTTAATTCGAAGACTGATTGATAACATTTTACATTAGGACAAACAAATAGTTAAATGATTTTTTTCCATTTTGATAAATTGGTTTTTTCCATTTAAAATGATCCTGGTCCAATTTTTCTTGTACTTCTTCTATATTGTCCTTGTCATTGTAGATTTTACTGATTACCAACTAACTTTTAGTTTAGCAAGCAATTTAGATTTGTAATGTAATCGAATATATGACCCATTCAAGTCAACTAAATTTACATTGTTTAATTTATGGTAAATGTAATTCACTTCAACAAATTTTCAGACCATTAGAATATATAAACTTTTCCAGGAATTTAAGTTAAACGCGAAGCATTAATTTTACCCAACATTTTGTATATAATTAAAATTAAATATTATATTTCTTAAATATGATAACAAATTAAAACGAAATATTTTGACATATATAAATGATAATGAATCAATTTAAATACAACAAGAATTTTTGTAAATCCTTTTTAAATAACCTTCTTTCTAATCATTATCCCTTCTTTGCAATTTCTACAAATAATTTTTTTCTCAAAAATTTTTTTAAAAAAAAAAACATGTCCTTCACGACTTCCCCAATCATCTTTACATTTTACTGATTTTCTACATAATTTGTTTTGTTATCTTCTACTTTTTTTTTTTAAATGAAAATGTTATAACTGAAAAAATTTACAACACCAAACATACAACATAATAATATTATATCGTTATACCAGACACAAAAAAATAAAAAGAAACTCTTGGCACATTACACATAGAAAATGAAAATCGTCCTTTCCAAACATAAGGCATGTATACGTATAATAACAAAATAAATCTGTCTTCTTTTCTTGGCATGTTTTGGTTTTTGCGGCACAGCAAAAAAAAAAAAGAAATTTATACAAATTATTTTTCGATAGATAAAATAGGAAAATAAGAAAATAGCAAAAAAAAATAAAATAAACAAATTTCCTTTTATACATATACATACATATATATGGGAAAATTGAATAGGAAAATTTTTTGTGTAGGATAACATTTTTTTTTTTGTGTATGGCTCAATATACCTAAAAATAATAATAATAAAAATGTGGTTTTTCCTAAATAGAGACAAGAAAAATTATTTATTTAGAATGTTTAAAAGAGAAATTTATGCACATAATCAAAATATTAATTTAAGGATATATACATATAAATTGTATATAAAAAAAATTTTCTTAAAAGAAAATTTGCATAATTTTATTTAAAATCTTCTTAAACTTTAAAAAAAAAAATTATATTTAATTTTTGTTCTTTTGGTATACAAAAAAATTTCTATATGGGAAAATTAATTATTTAAAAGTAATTTTGTGTTTGACTATATAAAAGTGTGGTTCATTTAATGTTTAAAAAAAAGATTTTTAAATATTTTATAAAAGAAAAATATTTAATTTTTTCAGTTTTGAAGTTTTTTTTGGCAAATGTTTTCTTGTGTAATAGTTTATTTAAATTATTCAAAAGAACTTAATTTATTAATTTAATTTAACTTTAGTACTTTACGAGTATTTTTTTTGGGTATAATAAATTTAAATTAAAAAGATAAATTTTATATATGTATAGTATAAAAATAAAGGATGTGATTGTCGCTTAAGGAGCCATAAAATATTTGAGATTTATACTTTATTTATTTTGAAGAAAATAATGATGAAAAAGATTTAATTAATGAATATATGATTAAAGAATATTATTTAAAAATTTAGGTGATTAAAACATAATTAAAAATATAGGATGGGAAATATCAAATTAAGTGGATAAATTAAATTATTTTCCATGTAATTTGCAGCCTAATGTCCTTTTTATATATTTTATAGCTCATTGATCAGATCTAAAATCAATTGACAAAGTACAAAGTAAAAAAGAGATAGGAGGACTCTGTATACTAATTATAAAGTTGATTGTGCTTTTGTACGTTTTGAAAAATTGTTATAGAAATTCAGTGATTGAAAAACTCAATTAAACTAAATGACTAATTGACCTTAAACAAAATTTTAAACTTCAAATTTATCCGTGACATAAAATAATCTTCAAATTCTAACTATTTCCAAATTCAAAATTTCTATTTCTTGAAGTAGTATATTCTTTCTTCAAAATTTCAAGTTCTTAAAATTCTATCTATACAAATTTATGTATAAATTCCTTCCAATTAATCATTTTTCTAATATTATAAAAGTAAAGATACATAAAAATATATGTTGAATCCTTAAAATAAGTTGAATCCTTCAGAGGTGCAGAACAAAGTTTTACAATCAATTAAATATCTTTTCACCCCTTTTACTTTTACATAAGTGAATTTTCGAATTTCCAATGCAATTAAAATTGTATATAATTAAATTGTATATTAATAAAAATATATTTAAAATTCATTTTTTCGAAATAAATAAATTAGAAATAAATTCCATTAAAAATATAAAATCATTTAAAAAATAATTTGCATATTTCGAATATGTATTAGAATTCGATAAAATTTAATTTCAAAGATCCCTGCAGCAATATTAAAACCCCACCAAACACCTAGATATATGCAATCAGTAAATATATTATTAAATTTGATAAATTTGCATTTGCAATTTGCAACACTGAATCAAATTACATATTATAAATGCAGACATAAAAAAAAGGAAAAATTCATTTCCAGGAAATGAGTTTAACATAAATCAATTGAAAATATATATACATATATGTATATAAAATATGAGATCCTGTTTAACATTTATAGTCCCATATCCATTTAACACGAAATAGTTAACTAAACCTTTTTGTTTTTGAGCCAATAGAATGCGGTTAATTAGTTTTATATTTACCCCCCGATATAGTTAAGTCCCTATAGTTAAATAAATATAATAAATTTAAAACTTTAAATTATATTTTATCCTTTTTTTTTGTGCTATCATCATAAAAGCTTCACAAAAAACATTGTACATAAAATACAAAAGGCAATTTAGACACTATAAAACACTTTTAATTTAATTTATTGCTCTAACCTAGTTTATAATAGCAAAATATTTTTTTTTTTATCATAAAAAGAAAATTGGTATTTTTTATCATGTAATTTTCCGGAAAATGTACAGAAAATAAATTTTCCACCTTATAAATATAATATGGTATATAAATGATCAATAAATATTTTTGTAATTATACTTTAGTTTGTGTGTGGAAAAGTTATACACAATATAAAATTCCTTTTCTTGGATCTATAAATCGAAATGAGACTAGACATAAACTAACAGAGATTCTCCCGACATTCTGTTATAAGGATTTCTTTTGAGTTTGTATTCATTGCAGCTGAAAAAACTATATATTTAGTGCAACAAGCTGTAATTGCTTTTAATAGTGGAGTCAATTGTTTAAAAGTATTTTTCTCTAGTCTTAAAATTACTTGATTATTGATTTTACTACTGGTACCCTAGTACCTGAAGCGCCGACGAACCGAACTCATAAACATTAATCACCGCAACATATCAAACTATACCCATACTCATCCACCATTATTCTTAAAAGGACTACTATTTCCTTAATATAAGTAATTTCAACAATTTACTTAATTTAATTCGAAATTTATTAAAGATTTACGAAAAATGAAATCAAATATTTATAATTAAATACCACAATGAATTTAAAATTGAATATATGCTTTTATGTTTTAATATCTGAATTTTCTACATAATACCGGAAAAAAAGGATATTTCCAAAAGAAGAAGATTTTCGAAAGAGATTTCTTTAAATATTTTATTTCCAGTTGTCTGGATCAGGATTAAAATTTATATGTTATTTTTCTGCATGTTTGTTTGCGGTTTGGTTAATACTTTAAAATTGAATCATGTGTGTTTATGTTTGGTATGAATAAAAATGTAAAAAAATATAATAAATTTTAAAACCAAAAATTTGCATTTAAGTATTAAGTATACGACGACGACGACGACAAAGGTGCACACAACATCAGCAAAAATATTAATAGAAAAAAAGGATCTGAATTTATTATATTTCTTTTGTGGTTGTCATAATTCTTTTTTTTTCATGTATTTTTAATGGTTTTTAAGAGAATTCTGTGTATATTTTTACATCTTTCGTAAAATATGGAAAATCATTTTATATACACAAAATTTTTGAATTTATTTATTTTTGTAATAAAATGCGCCACATATGTTTTTGCCCACAAATGAAAAAATAATCAGAAATTCAATATTCTTTTGTTATGATTTTCTACTTATAATATTTTTTTTATGAATAAATTTAATTTTTATAACTTTATGTCGTCGGTTTACCAGCAAAATGTATTAAGTCATTTTTACAAATATTTTGATTATTTGAATTAAACTGAACAATTATTAATTTGTTCCTTGTACTAATAAAATTTGTACTAATAGCCAAAATTCGGTTGAGTACCTACTAGTTTTTTTCCAGACTCTTTACTTCTGAAATAATTATTTCAATTAAAAGTTATAATTTTTTGGTTTAATGTTATCTCTGTAAACGTGACAGTAAACGCCTTTTCTGGGAGCTTTTTCAAAAATCGTCTTTGTTGCGAGCTTCTCGTTCATATTGACGATATGACCTAGTAGTCCTCTTTATCATTGGAGTCGTATTTTTTTGACTAGATCAGCGCCATTGTTCAGCTCGTCCAGTTTGCAATTATATCGTTGTAACCATGCACTGTTGATGTTAGGACAACCATAAATCTTGCTTAAAAATTTTTTTCTTTTGAAACCAAACAGTGAAAAAATATACTTACAATAATTTTATTTATTCAAGAAAAATAATAAATAATTTGTAATTTTTAAATAAATTTTCTTTGTCGTAATAAAATTCAAACTAAATTATATACCATAGAAAAATATTTATTTGAAATTTATTGACTTGTAAAATAAACAAAAAAAAAATATTTAAAAATCAATATTTGTAAACAAATTGGTATATTTATTATTTTTGTTTGTCTGAGAAATTTAAATTTTTAAATTTTCTTATTAAAGTTTTGAATGAGTAGGTCAGAAATTCAAGACAAATTTTTACTGTGGTCATAGAAATTCTTGCATTATCCTTAAAATTTGATGTAAATTGATAAGAAATTATTGCATATCGTTATTATTTAACGGGTTGGTACTTGCAGGAAGAATTTTTTATAGTCTACTAGTAATTATATTATTCTTATGACTATATTATATAATATAGTATAGAGTCATTTTGAAACATCCTCTTATAGTATAGATATAGAGGATGTTTCAAAATGTACTCGTACTGTGAACCAAACATTGTCGTAATCTATTAACCAAACATTTTATTCCATGTTAGCCAAATGAAGTTATTACAATTATGAAAAAGGTAAAAATTTGGTTTTGGTTCATATTGTAAATAAAATTAAACATTAATTCTAATATTTTCAACTTCAATATTAAAATTTTTTCACCACTCATTTCGAGTATAAACACTAGAAATTTATTATAAAATATAAATTTTTCTTAATATATTCAAATATCTTAATGAATTTTTCAATGTTATTCTAAATTATTTCAATTAGAATTTGAATTATATTTATATATAAATTAATTTAACCATAATAAATAAACCATTTATTTACATTTTATCTATATAATAAATTTCACAATTTTAATCACAATAAAAAGAAAATTTGTTTATTTTAAATTTTAAATGAAAAAAATATACTACATAAATAAAAAATCCATTAGAAAATTATATATTAAAAATTAAAGCAGTGATTTGTAAATATTAAAATTTTTATTTTATTTATTTAAATTGTTTTTAAAACACCCACAATTATTTTCCATATTTACACTTTCTATTATATTTTCCGCGAAAACGAAACGAAATCAAACCACCTGCTGTTTATATGATACCATAATAATTTAAGATGAAAAAAAGTAATATATAATTTATCATTCTTCTTCACTTCTTTATTTTTTTATAAAATATAATTTGATATTTTTCTCATTTATATAAAATTATATATAATTTTTTTTCCTTTACATTTTAGCTAAATGAAAAAAAAACCGAGAGTAATTGAAGTAATTAAATAATTGATAATAAGAAGAGAAAAAAAATATAAAAGGAATTGAAAATTCTAATAATTTAAGTACTTAAGCAACAAATTAATTATTTAATACAAAAAAATGTTACTAAACTGGGAGAATATTCCAATTTTTGGCCTTACTACAATCCTAATAATATTTTCAATACAAAATGGTAATTAAAATTTATTTGTTATAAGATTTTCAGGTCAAATTTATTCTGTTTACAATTCAAATTAGTATTTTTTTCTCCAAAATTAAGATAAATCTTTTAGAAAAAGGACGAATTTTTAATTTGGAATATGATGATTTTAATGTGGTACAATTTTTGTTAAATGACTAATTTGAATTATAAATGGACTAATTTGAATTTATTCTGTATATTGTCAAAGAAATTCTATAAATTCTATTCAAAATCTTTCATTTTTTTATAGCATATTGCATTGATTGTTTTAAATGTGTTTCATTTAATGGTGGTAATAAAGAATGTGATGATCCATTTCATAATAATTTCTCAGCAGGAATGTTAGAAGCACCATGTATGGGTGGACGTAAAGGACGTGATGGTTTATTTCCAGCAACAGCTTGTATTAAAATTGCCGGATATTATGGTATACAAAAAATAATAAAAATAATAATTTTTTAAAAATGGGGTTAAAAAAGTTTTTTTCTGGAAAATGTTTAATATAAATACAAAATTTGCTTTTTATTTTTTAGATGATACTGGTGAAACGATTACTGTACGAGGATGTGCTCTTGATAGTGGCACTTTAACTACAGATACAGAATTAATTAGAATGTCACATTGTGGACGTTTTTATTATGATGAAAGGTATAGTAACGAAAAACAAATCATTATGTAGTCAGTTTACAAGGAGATGGCATTTAAGTTTGAACAATTAACTTAATTGAAAATTCAAAGACTTATATAGATCCAAGCAACTGAAATTAAATCTTGCTTATTATTACTTGCGACTTACAAACAGAACTTTAAATTGAACAAAAAATTGACATTTGATTTAAGTAAATGCCTTCTGCTTGTAAAACCAAATGAAATTAATATTTCAAAAATTAATATTTCAAAAATTAATATTTCTTTTCATATAATATTTCCACAGATATGTTCATGGATGTTTACAAAGTTGTAATGATGCTGATGCATGTAATTCAGCCAATCGAAGTATTTCAAATTTAAATATAATACGATTAATATTGATATCATTAATTACAAGAATTTTATCAAAACATTTATTAAGCTAACAATATAATTTCGAGATTTCGTATTAAAAAAATCAAAACTGAACAACACAAACATATCTTTCTTATACCACATATATACCCTCGCTCTCTACGTTTTTGTATTTATACTTTAAAGAATTTAAAACTATCAAAATTTAATCTAAGCACATAATAAATCACCATATTATTCTAAAAAAAAATATTATTTCACACGATCGCATCAAATATTAATAATAAAGAAAAAAATATATATACATTTAATAGCTTCAAATTTTGATTAACACGTAACAGATATAAATTTAACTATAATAAAATCGTAAGCACAACATTAAAAAGAAAAATATGCTTTCATTTTTTCTGTTCTTTTTTTTTGGGGAAGGAAGAAATCTTTAGAAAAATTTATGGGATGTCTTTTTTTTTTGTATACATTTATTTTGTGTGTTTTGTCTACTTAAGGATGAAAAGAATAAAAGGAAAAAAAAATAATATTCACGTAAAATAAGGCGAAATTTGTTAGGAAAAGTCAATAAAGCTTTGATAGCCATAAAAGTTTTATATAGTACCATTTGGTGCTGATGCGTTAATAATTTTTATCCTCTGTAATAAAAAAAAAATGTGTTTGTTATCAATATTAATCAGCAAAGATTATTATTATTTTTTGTTTAGACTTTATATACTTTGTATTGTCATTACCGGAAAAAATGGATAATAATAATAATTATACGTACGATATAGTCAGATGTTCCTTTTAAAGGATAATTAACAAAAAATATATATTATAATATTAATTAACCAGCTATGAAAAATAAAATTAATATAGTGTTAAGGATAAAGAAGAAAATTAGTAAATTTTCTTTTTAGAGCATATATAAATTAATTTTATTTTTCATAAGAAATTACGCTACATTATTTATATATAGTAAAATAATGAAATTGAAGTATTGAAATATTGAAATTTTGTGTACATACTTTTTATACCAATTAACCAAGAAGATATACTTATAAACAGGAATTTATTATTACAAAATTATTTCAAGAATTTAATTAAATAAATTAATAAAAAAAAATTAATTTGTATAAAATTTTTAACTACAGTAAAACTTAATATTTAGAGATACAATGAGAAGTTACGACACAAAAATATATTTCAGGTAAAAATCGATCATTTTACAATTCAAATTAATCCTTTTTTCAATTAAAATTAGTCTTTTTTACAATTCGGATTTATCTCTATTGCAAATGAAAGTTAGGTAAAAGATGAATTTGAATTTGGGAAAGCATAAAATTTATTTCAGAAAAGTCCTATTTGAATTATACTATATATATAAACTTAGTCATATACAATTTGAATAGTGAAAATGACAAATTTGAATTGTAAAATTTTAAAAGGACCAATTTGAACTGAAAAAATGCTATAAATATAAAGTATAATTTTTCAATTAAACTATTCTAAAATAAATTTATTAATTTCGATCATTAGATAATTTCTTAATTTCAAATTAAAACGTATTTGATTGATAAAGAAAAACTTGTTATCAATTTAAATTTAAAAACAAATATAAACATCAGCACTTATAATTAGAAATATTATTCATAAATTATTATATATAGTTAAATAATATTAACACTGACCATTTAAATATATAACAAAACTATACGTTAACATTTTTCAATTACTATTTATTAATTAAATAAATAAACACTATATTTATATATATATAAAGAAAAAAAACTATTTAAACAAATTATTATTATATATACACAAAATATTTAAGATAATATCGATATAGCTTTTATTTTAAAAAACAAAAATATTTCTTGAACAAAAATAAATGAAAACCAATTATAGCTTAAGTAAATTAATAAAAAACTGCATTTAAAAATTTCCTTGTAAGTTAATAAATAAAAAAAAAAGAAATCTTAAAATTAATTATACGAGTAAAAAATTTAGTATTTCGAATTAGTAGAATTTTCATAATTATTTTTACTTAAGTAAATTTTGGTATATCATAAATTTTTTTAAACACTTTTAAGTCTCTATTTTTAAATATTTATCATATCTAATTTAATTTTTATAAAATTAATTATATATAAATTTTCGTAAATCGAATTAATCAGTTTTATAAATTATATATTTAAAGAGTTTCCATATTTTAGTCATCTCAAACAATTTGAAATTAATTGATAAATTGTGAAAATATTTTTAATTTTTAATACCAAAATTATTTTCTGTTAATTGGCCATATTAAAGGCAAATATTTACTTACATTTCCTTAAATTAAATTTGTAGATTATTATTGGAAAAATGATTATAAATTCAAAAATTTAGTAGATAAAATTATTAGAAAGGAGTAAAATTCATGGTTGGATTAAAAAAAAACAAAAATGTTAAAAATTTTATATAAAATAATTTAAGAAAATGTCTATAAAACAGAGATACGTTATTAAAATATAATCTCTATTTCATTGCATATCACTTTACTGCATTTAGAAGTCAAATATTTATCATAATGAAACCATCACCTTACACGCTTATTGCTTAATAACAATTCTAATTGAATGATGTAGATTTTTGTATAATTTTCATTTAAGAAAAAAAAACTCACTAAATTTACTATAAAAAATAAATTAATCTCAGTACATAAAAACCAAAAAAAATATAAAATATTTATAAAACATTTTTTTTATTGTACTTATTTTTTAGCAATATTAAAAAAAAAGACACAATATTAATAACAAAAATATTTATAAAAATAAAAATAATATTGAAAAATAAAGAATTTATAAAGTAGAAAAGTTTTTCTTAAATTTATTTTATTTCATCTGCTAAATAATTAGCATCATCTTCTAAAAACTTTTTACTAATATCATCAGGTACTTCAATTTCTTTATAATTATCTAAAGCAATTTCATCCTCTTTCCTACAAAAAATGAACCAATTTTAATTATAATGAAAATATATTTTTATATTTCCTTACTTGATTAAAACATCAACAACATTTTCACACATTAAAAGTGCTTTTTTATCACCACCATATTTATCTTCCCATTTATGATATTCACGTAAAATTTCATATGTACCTTTTGATCTTAGAAATTCACGATATTGTTTTGTAGCACAAAGTTGCATTAATGATTCCAGAATCATTATACGTAAATCTGGATCTTCTTCTCTTGTTTTACTCTCAGTCATATACTTAAAAAAAATGGAATTGGAAATTATAATCAATTTAATAAATTCTTAGATTGGTAGACTTAGACTACCTGTAATTGTATCGGAAATTTATCATATTCTTCATCTGTAAATTCTTCTGGTCCAATTAATGGATACAATAAACTATATAAAATATCATCAGTATCATTTAAAATTAATTCATGATAAAGTGGATCAAAGCAAATATTTTTTATGAAACCAATTATACCACCACGTCGTACTAAACTTTCATCAAATGATGCAAACGATAAAATTTTAATTAAGTAATTTTTTTTCGAATTACAGAAAATTTCACGACCACGTTTATTTTGTGCTAAATTACAAAAAATTGGTCCTTAAAAATGATAATTGAAAATTGAATTAAAATTATGTTGTTAATTATTAGAATTTGTTCTTACCTAAGTAATGAAGTTTAGCTTTTTTCTTATTGTAATCAATTTGGGTAAATGCTTTTATCAATGATGGAATAGTTTTATCATTTCTTGTCAATTCATATAATATATCCATAACTAAATTTTCAACACGAGACAAATTACTTAAAACCATTGACCATGGATCGGAATGTGTAGAATTTTCGTCTAATATAGCAGCAACTGCGGCTTGCACTATTTCAAAAGGCTAAAAAAAATTAAACATATTTTTAATATTCGATATTTTTTTTATAAAAATTACATTTTACTGTTGATAAATTTTTGCTAGCATTATAAAGTTTAATTGCATCTTCGTCTTGTGCTGATAAATTAATTAAACTGAGAATAGAATCTTTTGCAATTGTTTCAGTTTTATCTTGAGATAATTGAAATATTGATAGAATTATTTCTGGATAATCTAAAATTAATTTCTTGCCATCATCAGTTCCAGTTAGGGCTGATAAAAATATAAATAACAATTATATTTGAATGAAGTGGAAAATTACAAATAAAATGAACTAACACAAAATGTTATTAATTGAAACTGCTTTTAAATCAATTCTTTGATGTGGCTGCAGAAAATTAAGTAGTTCTTTTAATTTTTCCATTTCCATTTCACAAACTTTACTTTGTTTATATTTTACTTAGAGTATATAATATCAGGAGATGCTATAGTATAATTTTGCCCCTACAAGCTGTGTCGAAATTTTTTTTAGTTTTTTTGGTCTTATAGTTGTCAAAAATAATTTTGAGTTGTCAAAAATAATTTTGTTCTGTATTGATTTCTGTATATATAATCCCCTTTCCCTCCACAAAAACGTACGACACATAATAGTTACTATAGCATCTCCTGATATTATATACTCTAAGATATTTTATTTTTGCTTATATTTTGGAGCACATGCCTAAATTTTCTGATCTGTCAAACGTAACACAACACAGAATAGCGTAAAATTAAATTAGCGACAACAACTTGTGTAGCCGGCAACAACAACATTTTTATTTCATCGGTAATGCAGTTCTAAAAAAGAACTACAGAATCTTTTTTAATCACAAATTCATTTAAAATTCATTTTAAGCGATTGCCCAATCTAATCTGTTTGTTTATTACACTTGCAGTTTATAAATAATAATGGATTGACTGCTATAATATATAATTATCAAAAAGAATTATTATCAACGGAAAATAGTGATTTTCCCCTTATTGGATGATTCAAATTTATATATAGCAGACTCTAGTAGATCTGTTGCTAGATATATACACTATTTAGTAAAAAATCACGACTACTATAAAAAGTTGTTGTCTTAGATAGAATAGAGAACCTATTCCTAATGGTTGACTGCAGTCTACTACAATTTAAGGAAAATTTCCCTAATAGTACTCTATTTACTCTATTCTATCTCAGACAACAACATTTTATAGCAGTTAGTGAAGTTTTTTTTACTAAATAGTGTATGTATCCAAAAACAGATTTCGCCGTCAGGCAAAAAACGTTATGATTCAAATTTAATGAAAAAATTTATACCACACTTTAAATATACCAAAACAAGAATTTTAATACATTAAATTAATTTATTTATAGGATATTAATTTATAAGCAAAATTAAAGTGACACTAATATAATTAAGAATTAAATAAAATTAATTTTAAAGATGAAATATTTGAAATTCTTAATTAAATCTTTGGCATTATTTATGCCAATTTAAATTTGTACATAAAATACCGGTTTTAAATTGTATATAAGAAAAAATTTAATCAATAAAAATATCAACAAGTTTTTTTTAATAAAAAGAAAAAAAAAACCTGTCAATGTCACATAGCTAATCGTTTTTTTTTTGTCTGGCGCAAATAAACGTATGAAAATTTCTTGCCAAAAATTATTATTGTCCACACCTTTTTGCTATTATCTACGAATTTATCTAAAAAAAAAATGCTAGTAAAATAAAAAGAATTTTGAATAAAAAATTCTATTTCTACAAAATGTAACCTCAACCAAAATGAACTAAACTTCCGTTTTGTATACAATTTGAAAACCACTTAAATGGTCGTCATCATAATTTTGTTCTGGGTCAATAAATTCATTCAATAATTATTATATTTTGCAATTATTGCATTTTTCCATAAGTAAAATAAAATTAATGCAAATTGTTATGTGTATATGTAATATGATTTCTACATGATTTTTATGTAAATTTTGAAACTAAACACACATTTTTTTCATTTTGTACATTTGAAACTAATTTCATGTTAAATTAATTGTATAATTGATATTTGACTACGTGAAATTTACTTTCGTCACGTCACACAAAAAGATTAAAATCAAAATTTAAATTTAAAAATTGTTAAACTAATTTTGGGTATTGGCTGATTTGCTTTTAAAAAAAGATGGATTTAAGTTCTAAAATAAGAGGCATCTAAAATATCATATGTATATCTGCTTTGATCGGTTAAATTTTTAAAATCAGTCATCGGGTATCCGATCTAACCATAAACTTTCGAGATATGGAAATTATTTTTATAATATCTAAATTTCTCTGATACTCAATACTATTTCTGTTGGATTCCTAATCACTTTTTTCTGCCAAAGTATTTGGTTTTTCAACAAACTCCCAATAAAAATATTTCGAATTAACTTTTAATATTTAAATTGAATTTTTGATAGTTCAAAAAACTAAAATACACACAAAATATTATATTAGTTTTTTGTACTATCCACAATGCTATTTAAATTTTGATATCATTACAGTTTAATATATTTTCAAGTGGCGTCTCAAAAAAAAAAATGAACAAATGAATTTTTTGCATTTGAGGAAAAACTACGATAGTTTTTCTTAAGGTTAAACAAAATAAAAAAAAAAAATTGATTTTATTTTCGTCTGAAAATTTCGTATAATAAAACCATATGAAAAAACTAAAATAGTTTATAAACGTACATTAAATATATGTATATTTACATAGGTACCTACATTATGATTATATACCCAGGGAGAGAGAATATAAATAATGTTTATTATGTTTGCTATTGAAATGCAATAAATTTCAGGGTTAGGTACTGTCATTTATAAGAATTATTAATGGATAATCTTGTAAAATGTTTATAATATATATTATAAATCTGTTTATATTTTAATTTCTCTTCCGACCATTAAAACAAACCAAACATATTATAGAAGGAAATTAGAATAATTTAAATGGCATTTTGACATTTTCATGTTTAAATTTTCATACAGATTTAATTACAAAATTGCAGCCAATAAATAATTTTAAATATTGTATTTAATTATCGTATAAAAATTATAAAATTTAGTTTCTATATGAAAGAGTTGAATGGTTTTAAAACGTTATGAGATTAAATCATCAAACTTTGAATATAAAACATAAAATTAAATTTTCTATTTAGCTCACACGATGAAATATATTTATTTTTATTTCAAATTAAATTTTAATATTTTGAATAATTGCTAAATAATTAATAATATAAAATATAGAAATTCTTAGTATCTTAGTATATAATAACTTAATCATATTTAAATTTCTGGAAATATTCCAAAAATTTTTAACTTATTGCAAATAATATTTTTACTATATAATTTTCCACAAAAAAAAAAACAATCCTCACATTTTCAACCCCGTCTATTTCACAGTGTAAATAAATTCAACTAATTGTTTGAAAATTATGAAAAATTACCAGTGTCTATTTTTATTAGATATATGTAGATAAATAAATTTAAAGCCAAATTTGATTATTATTTCACAGAAGTGAAGCTATAATTAGGATAATGAAGAAAATTAGTAAAATCAATTTGCTATATCCTTTCGAACAAATATTTTTCGAATTTTTTTCCAAATAAATTACTAAAAATGCAATAATAATTTATACAAAAATTGTAAAATATATATAAAAAAATTGATTAATAATTTATATTTACAATATTGCATATTATTTTTTCATTTTATTTTTGGCAAGCAATTTTATGTTTTAAAAAAGATTTATGATTTTTTCTACATTAAAACTTTCTTTCAATTTTTTGTCATTACTTTATTTATTTAATTTTTTGTCATTACTTTATTTATTTAATTTTTTTGTGGTATATTTCTTTTTAAAGATAAATATTGTGTAGGATGAAAATGATATGTTATGAAAATTTATCTTGTGTAGAAAATATAAAAATATCATTTACAAAAAAATATTGAACAATTTATAATGTAAACATTTCAAAAAAAAAAAAATTTCTTATAACTGACAAGATAAATTCCTAATTATATTATATTTTAATTTATTTGCTGAAATTTATGTATTTGAAATTAAATATTTAACAAATTAGGAAAAGGTTTTACAACAATATAAATTATATATTAAAAAAAAAAAACAAATACTTTCAATCAGCACATTAATCAATCAACACAATTTTTAATCAATCAGCATAATATTAATTAACACACAATTATTATTTATAATAAATAAACTTCGTGATCGAACATAGTTAAAGTATAATTAATGAAAAAATGCTTGGAAGATTCAGTGTCGGACTACAAAAAATTTGAATTAAAATGGGGGTAGGGTTTTTATATATAGTAAATTATTCAAGCATTTAAAATGTGTTAAGTTTATTTTAAAATTTACTATATTAACCTTGTTCCGCAAAATTAATAGCTCATGCATAATACCGACCCTGAGCGTATATTAATTTATTGGAAAAATATGTAACTATATAAATATTATTTAAATACAAGAATACTTTATGCTATTAAATTAATTATTTAAGTCATACATTATTTAGTGTTTAATAATTTATTTATAACTTTCAAATAAAAGCTTTTATCTATAGACAGAAAGGAAAAGATACTTTAGAGCCAAGTACAAAGAAATTCTGGGACTATAATAGTCTTGAAATACAAAGTTATGAGGCTTAGGCCTCTTACAGTAATCAATTTCTTCGCTTAGATTCAGAATACAAGGTTTTTGGGGTAGTACTATAGTATTATGTATAATATTTGAAAATCAGAACAATTTCCTGGTTACCTCAATTTGCGTAGAATTTAATTACAATTTTACTATTTTGTAGTGAAAGTATTGAATTAATTAAAAGTATTGAAGTTATATTATTTGAACTATTTGTATCGTATTCGAATTATATAGACAATAATTTAGACGACAAACTTACTGGCATAATTATAAAATGTTCCCAATAGAAAATTGAGGTATTTAATTCGTCCCTGGGGTAATTCCTAATATAATTTCTTAACAATTATTTAAAAAAATTTCAAAAATTTACTTAACTAAAACAAATTAACTATACAATTTATCATCAATTAAATTATTTTATATGATTACATAACATTTTAGATTTACCAATTAATAAACAATTTATGGATCATAATAATTTATCGAAACATTCACAAATGTGATAATTTTTCTTTACACTATACACGGGTATATACCAAAAGCAAAAATACACTGTCTATGGCGACTTAGTTGGTATAATGCTTGATTATTTATGGCAAATTGGTAACAAAATAAATATTTTAATTGGATATAAAAAAATCATATAACAATTAACGCTAAATCATAATTCTAAAAATATATTTTACAATTTAATTGACATTATATTTTTATTACAAAAAATATTTATTAACTATTATAAATTTCATTTAATATTCTTAATTAAAAAATAAATTTAATATTCTGAGGTGAAAGGTATATGAATTTTTATACTATTCAAATTTTACATTATGCAATATTAGAAATATATAATTTCAGAGATAATTAATTTAATTAAATATTAAATCTGTACTATCTTTTGATCTTATAAATTTAATTTGATTTTTACAAATTAAATGGGAATTTACGCAATTAAATATTTAATATTGCGAATATTAAATATATATTTTTTTTTAATTTAATTTTTATTGATTTAAATTTTAAATTTATTTACATTATTAGAAATTTTTATAAATCAGCTGATTAAATTTATATTTGTTTGTGTTCACTGTATGGTAAAAATATATAAATTTATTATAATTTTATGGGAATATTGACATTGAATATTGCTAAAATATTGAATATTGCTGCTAAAACAATCTAAATAGTAAAAAAAAAAAGAGGTTAATAATAAAATGAATGACGTTAACTGAAAAAAATAATAATAATAATTTTTGTTTTTATTATTATACAAATCGATTCTATTTTGACATGCAATTGTGGTTGTTATTATTATGTAATCGATTTTATTTATATACAATTAATAGGAAATGGATTAAAAGGATTTGATTGGAAATATTTATATTTATAGAAAGGAAATATCTACTTTAAAAATTGTGAAAATAGAGTGATTAAAATTAGAACAGGAAAAAATGTTTTAAATTATATGAAAATTTAATATGATTGGAAAAGTTTGAATAATAAATCTATAATTAAATTAATATACCCAAATTAAATTGACTAAAATTTCGAAATTCTTTGGTTGATTTTGATAGAAGTAGAAAGACATAGATCAATGTGTGGGAATATGCAACTAGTACTTTTAGCATAAATTTAAAATCAGTGGCATTCAAGAAATATACCATATATCCTCTTGGTCATTTTTCAGGTAATGGCCAGTGTATAATTACAAAATTACTATATAGAATATTTTCAGATTGTCTGGAGCAAAGTTGTCTTTTGTATATAAATTTTTGTTTGATCTACAAATTCGTCAACGTATTTGAATCTCCTCTTTGAATGTATAAATCAATAACAAAAAAAATAACAATTAAAAAGTTCGAATTTATATTAACAATATTTATGTTGTCATTTTGCAAAAATTTCATGTTTTTTTTTTTATGTGAATTTATTTATTTGAACTTGAAAAACACATAAATTGTTTATTGTCAATATTGCTGTAATTTACTCTGTTAATTAGTAACATTATCATATTCAAAAAATACATAATAGTTAAACTTTAACATTTTCATGACACTGAAATTTCCAAAATAATTAAAATAATACAAAAACTAATTAAAACTGGAAAATAATTATAAATAAATTAAAAAGTAAATATAATTTTTGAATTTTAAAAGTACAACATTTGAAATTTATAATAATTATTTGATGTCGTAGCTCAAACATATGTTTAATATTAGCTTTTATTTATGAACATATTAAAATTTCCAAAAAAATTATTTCTTTTCCCAAACATGACTCAAATTTATTAATAATAAATTCTACATTCTTTCTATTAAGTTTAAGTCATATATTATTAATATTTTTTATCTTCTAAAATAGTTTTCTAAATTTATTGATTCATCCAGACAATATTTGTATAATATAATTTAATATAATTTACTAATTGAAATTCTTATGTTGTCTTTAGAATCTAAAAAAAAAAACTATAAATAATTTCAAATTTGGTCTAAAAATCGTGAAAAATTCGTTATATAATTTTTAAATTGGTTTACTACCAAGACAGATGGCATTAAGTTAATTATTTCAATTTTTGAACCAAAAAGTAAACTATATACTTTTTCATTGTAACTCATACAGTTTTTAGTATTGATAATCACCAATGATGCTATACACATAATAATGGACAAAATTTAAATTCGATTTAAAATTATCAATTCCTTGAATTGTCATAGACGCTCAATAACTTAATTTCTCTGACTTCATTCCTTCTATACTTGTAATACAAAGCATATTTTATTAAATTTCACAAAAAATGTCCTTGCAAATCAATCGACCAAAATAATGAAAAAAAAAAATAATCAATTTGTGTAAATATATCACGTTTTAAACAACAACAAAAATGTTGATAGATTGATTGATTGATTCGCCAATGAAATTCTGTAAAAAAAAAAATATCAAAATTTTCATTTTACATTCAATTGTAATTTATCTCGTTACAAAAATACTAAAATAAATAATTTTATTTTATACAGAAATTTATTTAATTTGACATGCAACTATTGTCCTTTTTTTAAGGATATAACCATATAACAGAAAGAATTTGATTTAAAAACAAACAAAAAATTTGGGATAATCGAATAAATTTTGATAAAATTACTTGGATCCAATATGAAATTTAAAATCTACTTTGGAGTGACGAGTTTAATTGGCTACTTTAATATCGCATTATTTTAGGATTACTTTTTATAAGTTGAAATTGTAGAAGTAAAATTAAATAATCAAGTCCTTTTTTATCCTTTTTTTTTCTATTTATACAAATGAAAAATGACAAATAAAATTTTTTAGTCCTTTTAATTTGTTGAAAATTCAAATTATTAATTGTAATTTTCATCATTTTTTTTTGTTTTTTTGAAATAATAAAAATATTAAGAAATAAAAATATTAATTTTTCCCTTAAAGTTTTTTAATTGAATTTTCAAAAATAAAGAATCAAAATAAGAGAAATAAAATTGCCAAAAAAAAAATTAATTTTTCTACTTGAGTTAATTTCTTAATCTCAATTATAATTGGTTTCTTTTCGTCCCGGGCAAGAAAACTTTTTGATTCTTTTTTTTTTTTAAGTTAAATAGAACTTTAATTGTGTGAATTATTTGATTTGTTCATTTTTTTGTTATCGAAAATTTTATTTATTTTTGTTTGAAATGCGCGGGGAAAATTAAATGAAAATTTTAATATAATAAATTTTACTAAAGCTTTTTGAAAATTCTAATATTTATGTGTAATATCTGGATTTAAATTTTTTTTTTGTTATATTGTGACAAATTATAAACTTTGAAATTTATTATATAGAAAATTGTTTAAGTTTTTATAATGTTCATATAATAAAAGAAGGATTAATAATGTGTAAAAGTAGAAGTTTCATAAAATTTATATTTACAAGTGGAACCGAATATAAGAATTATTCTATTTTTTTTTTGGTTGGTGAAAGTCATAATCTTTCTTTTTTTTTATGATGATCCATGTCTTGTTTTCTGTAAGGATTCAATTATATTTTTCGAACTCATTTAATCTGAAGGACATTTTTTTTTGGTTTTTATAGTGAAGAAACTGTTATTGGAACAACCGAATTAATTTTACTATACTAACTAGCATTACTTACCCAGCAAACAAAAGCGAAGTAGTTACTAACACATATAAACATTTTTCGTGCTTGTATGTAACTCAGTGAGTAATACGTAAAAAAATTCATATATATATATATAGAATCGTCATAGTAAACTAGTGAATTTTTGCCCAAGTCTCTATCTTTTTTCACTGGAAGAAAACTAGTCTTGTAGTACTTGTAGAAGTAGTTCTACGTTTGCTGGGTAGTTGTCCAACTATTTCAAATTGAGCAATGTGTTATTGACCAGCTACTAATTAATTGATTATTCCCTGTAATTAAAATCTTTAATTCACTAAATTAAAATTATCATTCATTTTGGAAACTATAAAACCAAAAAAAAACTCTTTAAAATATATTCTTAATTATTACTTTTTAGTCTCTGTTTTAAATTGTTTCGCATGTCACATTCAAATTTATTTTCAAAGCTTATTTTTTTTTATGATTTTTATGAAAAATTAAACTTAAACTTTTTCTTAATGAGTTTTCTTCATGTGTAAAGTATAAAATTAAAGAAATGTATATGGAAGATGCATAAAACATCAACAATGTATATTATACATATATACTCGTATAATAAAAATGAATTCTATTTTAAAGAGTTTTCCATTATTTTGGAGGATATTACTAACTATGTATATGTATTTAACTAGCAAAATATAAATAAAAGTATTTTAATTAAATTGTTTAGTAATTAAAACAGAAGAAAAAAAAAGTAATTTTAACGACTTTTCCAATGGTATTATACATATATCAAATAGAAAAACATTCAAGATTTTCCATGACATTTAATTTTTCAAGGACTCTTAAATGTATAATTTCTGTTTTGCAATTGAAATTTTTTTTTATTTTCATTCAAGGTAAAATGGTATAAGTTAAATTACACTATCTTTTTAGTATATATTTCCGTTTTTAACATATATTTTAACTATATATACCATATGACAATATTCACAATTTAAATTTTTAATCACAAAAATTGTTTTTCAATTTAAAAAAATTAACTGCGAGAAATAAAAATACAAAATTTTCTATTTTAAATAAATTAAGTATAAATTATTTTTTGTTATTTTTATTATTTTACTGAACTTGAATAATGAATGCTAAAATGTGTATTTTGTGCATAAATTATGTATATATATTACCCTTTCTCTCTATAAAATATAATCAATATAAGTGCAACGTATATGGTATTTTTTAAGTTTAAAAACATTTAACAAACTTTATTATTATTATTATAGTCGTCTGTTTTTATTTTTATTGTTATAACGAAAGTTTACTTTATAACAATTGGAAAAAAAATAAGTTTTTTCCTACCACCCCCCAAAACAAAATGAAAATTAAAACTGTTAAGGAAATAAGTGTGGGTGTTTGTTTGGCCTTGAACATGACATAAAAACAATGAAAAATATAAAAAAAAATAAAAAAATAAAACTAAAAATAAAAAATTGTTTATAAAAATTTTATGATTTACCACCCCACCTTTTTATTTTTCATTTTATTTTTTTATTTCCTGGAAATCTTTAAAAAGGATTTGTATTTAATTATTTTTTTTTTTTTTGTATTTTTTATGCTAATTTTAATAGAAAAAAATTTATCTAAATTTTGTTATTAAAATAATATTAGACAAAGTTTTTTTTAGTATTTCTTTCAGATTGAATTAAGTTTCATAAATTGAAGTTTTTTTTTTAAAAAGATAAATTGCAATTATAAATTTAAATAAATTGTTTTTTTACTTGTTTAGCTTATTAGAAAAAATAGAAAAATAATTAAGTATTGCATAATTTAAGGCGAGTATTTTTTAGATCAATAACATTGAAAGGATATATTAGTATTTTTACGGACATTGAAGAGGAAAATTACTGGAAAAATCAAATTTATATCAATTAGCTTATAATTTAGTTAAAAGTTATTAGTCTACATTGAATTAACATTTGGATAAATAGTCTAATATTTAATTAACAGTTTCTGTCTATCTAACAGATACTTAACAGTTTGCTGTTGTATATTTATTATAATTAGATAACAGGTAATTTTTATTCAACTTAACTAAAATTCTCAATAATGTTTGTAAATTCTTAGTTTCTTAATTAAATTATAATTTAATTTATTTTAACTCATTTCATTCAATTAATTTAAATATTTAGTGATATATGCATTTTATTTGATTACCGAAGATCATTGCTGCTTACTTTATTTTTCATCTATGTTTGGTTTTTATCGCTTCAAAATGAAAAGCAATAAAAAACAAACAAAAAATCTTTAGTAACATTTGAAAATTGATCTTTAAATTTCATGTAACCTAGAAAATCTAACTCTAATTAACAAAAAGATTACTTTAATTTGAAAAATGAGTAATTTAAGTATAAATTGTAAAAAGATTATTGTTGAATTGACAAATATAAAATTTATTAATATGAAATTATATAAAATTGTTTTTCAAAATATTTAAAATCAAAAAATATTTTAGATTTATTTAAGTAAAATATATAATAATTATTCAAAAAAAGGACTCCAAACCCACTAATATATAAATGGCGCCATCTATTCCTCAAACTTAAACTATGTATATATGATCTTGATTTTTTCTCTAACCATCTGCCTTCGTAACGAAGAAACTACATATATAGTAGAATTATTAATGTTCATTTAAAATCAATTTTTTATATTTTTTTATTATTTCTATATATGAAAATTATGAAACAAAATATAAAAATCTAAAACAACAAAATTCAGAAACATACAAAAATTTGTCTGGTAAAAGACAGACTGGCGACAATAATATATTTTATATAGTTTTTCAACCAAAAATTTGTTCATCCCAAAGTTCCCATTAAAGAGTATAAAAGATTATCCGTCATCCATTCACAATTATTACTATACTTAACCATGGTCAAGGTTACTTAAATTTCATATGAAATGTGTGTGTTTTTTTAATGTCCTTAACATACAAAGGTCCTTGTGATTTTGTTTTTTTTTTTTGTTATTTATTATTTTTTCTTGTGTTTTCGTTTTTGTATAAGAGAACCAGAAAATATTTTTGTCTATTTTTTTTTTTTAAGAAAGTTTTTGAAGCACGTGGATAGAAAAATAAATTATTTCTTTTTCCAGTTTTGCTTGTATGAAAATTTAATGGAAAAGCAAAACAAGGAAAATAAAAAAAAGGATATATAAATAAGGAAAAAAAAAACATGAAAAACTTTTGTAATAGTTTAGAGAGAACAGAAAAATTTAATTATTTGTACTTAACCCACCCGAGTGGATATTATTTTTCTTACTCTTTGAGGAAAATGAAATTATATATGTTATAGACATTGTTGTAAAAATGGTTAGGATTGGTAAACAAACATTTTATAAGGAGGTAATTATAAAATTCTATTAATTTTTATTATGTTTTTAAAGTTTTCGATTAAATAGAACCAAGAATTTAAGAAATATTTATGTACATTAATTTTTACAAAATATTAGAAAAGTCATGCAAATTAAATATCAAATCTAATAGTCAAATATGTTTAAGGATATTATCAAATGCAGGACAATTAAAGTTTCTATATTATTTGTAACTATTCAACTGATCGTAATTACCTTTCCACTTAAATTATAGATAAGAAATTTACTGCTCAGTAAAATAATTTTCTGCTCAGTGTGGAAATGTACATAAATATCTCGTTTAAATTTCTATAATATAATTCAACCCAAATTTACCCAAAAGCCGGTATAGAGCAGAAAAACATATATCATCGAGTGTGTAAAGATTGTACAATAAGTATGTCGATCTTTTGGTAAATTTTGTTATACCAAAAATGAGGCCCATACCTTCAGTCCCCATCACTTCACCAGATATGATCATAAAGGAAATATGAAACAGTCTTCCAGCTTAGTAGCCTTTTAACACTTTCATCGACTTCAATAATTTAAATTTTCTATTTATACTTAAATCCTTTTCCCATGTTTAACAAATATCCTTTACTTGTTAACAAATATCCTACAAAAAAACTAATTTTATTTTCATGTAATGTAAAAATATTTTTGTAAATTCCCTGACCAAACTAAATGTCTTTTATACTTTTTACTGCAGTTTTTTTTCACTTCTGGGAATTGTCAAAAAACAAAACAAAAATTATGACACAAAAAAACATTTTTCCTCTCTTACCAAACAAACATAAAAAATATTTTTTCACAAAACATTAGATACAATTTTTATGTTTTTAAAATTCTTTTGTATATTTGGTTGTATGTTTACAAGCAATAAAAATAGATAGAAAATAATCCTTTGACAAGGACCTTTTGGTATTCCTATAATTGTATTTTTTGAAGAAAAAAAAAACGTGTTAAAGTTATAAAATAATAAAATGAATTTCTTTAAAAAACCAAAATTCTTTTTTTTTTTATGAATAATTTAGGAAAATTTTCCCTCTTAGCTAAAAGCATTTTATTTTTTTTTTCTGCTGTTTGACATTTTCTTTTAGTTTTTTTTTTTTTTAAATATAATAAAAAAAAAGTTTAATTGACCGAAAATAATTGAATTATAGAAAAGGGATAAATATTTTATTTTAACTTTTTAATATACGGAAATTTTTTGTTGTTGGTAAAATTCAAGTGAAAAATTGATTGATAACTTTTATTGTGTTTAAGAAATTTAAGGAAATGGATAAAATTTTTTTTGCTTAAGGAATGAAAAAGGAAATGTACAAGTTTCATTGCGAATTGGGCACACAAGTTTCATTGCGAATTGGGCACACAAGTTTCATTGCGAATAATCGTAATGTTGTGAGCTGATTATCGATGCAACTATTTAAATGAGTTAACTATTAGCCTAACCTACATATGATTCGAATGTCTTGGAACTGTTTACAAACGAGTCCTGAACAGTACAACAAAAAGCGTATTTTTGAGGATATTTAAAAAAAATTTTTCGATAAGAATATCCCAGTAGAAAATTATCTACTTTTACTAAATTCATATTACAGTGCAAAATGTACTTAATCTAATTTCTAAATTTTCGAAATACTAAATAAATTTAATTTAATTTTAAATATTGTAGCAAAGTTCAACTGAAAACAATTTTCTTGAAATGAAATTTTAAAGTAAAATATTTAGTATCCCATTATTCTCCTGTGACAGACAGAATTAGCTTTTAGTAGCAAACTTAATAACTCTTTCAATTTTTTATTTTTATCATCATTCTTCTTATTGCATAGTTTCTATAAATCATCAAAAACAATTTCTTGGGAGTCAATAATTGTATGATTTTCTAATGATTTGATTTTTGCCAATGATTTTCTAGCCATAAATACGCTTAACTTAATAAAGCTCTAATTGAAGCCATATGTGTATAATTAATATTTGAAATTCAAATTCAATTCATAATTTATAATTTTCTAATTAATGGATTAATTTTGATTTAATTTGAATTTAAAATCAAATTTAGTATAGAATTGTTTTTTTCTTCTACGTTTTATTTAATCCATTTAATTTAATACATAAAACTACTTTTATATGTACATATATTTTCTATCTTATTATTTTGTAAAGTAAAATTTATATTTTAGTATTTTAATATTTGCAATCAAATTTGCACGTGTTTTTATTTTTATAACAAAAACTTTAGAATTTCTGCATGAATTGCGATGCATCAATAAAATTGGCAAGTAGAATATATACATAAATTTTTTTTTTTTTATTCTATTTGGATTTAATCCAACAAATCAAATTAAAAAGTATATTCCCCCATGACCTTTATTGATGATACTGTCGATCGATATTGTAGAATAATTTCAGATTAAATTGAATCGAATACCAGCTGGTGACCTTGATGGCAACAGTGCAACAGACAAAAACATTCTATGAGTACATAATAGTAAAAAAAAATTATAAAAATCAATAAGAAAATTTGCTAAATCAATTTTTCCATTAATGAAAATTTATTAATTTAAATAATTTTTTTTTTTTATTAAATATTTTTTACATTATAAATTTCTTACTGATGTTTCGTTAAAATTGCATACACTAAGAAATTGATTTAATTTTAATATGTGAAGGAAAATTTTTGTTTGGGGGAAATTTTTTTGGATAAAATTTTTGTTTTCAAATATTCATTCATATTTAATTTTTTGTTGTTGGGAAAATAAAAAACATGAATGCCAAAGGAAAAGAATTGAATATTCATTCAAAGATATTACAAATTTTATTATTTATAAAATATAATTTAGTCCTTTAGTATACATACATAGAATATTTTATTTTATAATAAATTGTTCAGATTTTTTTTTTACCATATTTTTGCCTTTTGGAAAATTGAAAATAATATATTTATTATTATTGTGTGTTTTTACTAAGGGGGGAAAGAAGGTAAAAAAAAAAATTTATATAATATGGAAAAAAAACATAAATTCCCAAAGGAAATTTAATTTAATTTTTATAGGAGTATTTTTTTTTGTTGTTGTTTATAAATAAATTGTTTAACTTTTGCAAAATTTGTTTATTGATTTACTTAATTTAATTTTTTTTCTTTTGCTCTGTTGTTCCAGGAGTTTTCTTTTATGGATTGAAAGAAAGTCTAGATATGAAACATAAATTTGATCAAGCATAAAATTTATTTTAAATGTAAATTTTTTTTTGTGTTGTGTAGTTAAAAAGTTTAGAAATTCATAGTCAAAATTTAATGCTAAGAAAAGTTTTTTTATACTCGTGTATTGGCTAATATTTGATTTATGTATATAATTTTCTTCCTATGGAATTTCTGTTGTTTTCTTTTACTTTTACAAGAAGTTAAACATTAAAATTGAATTACATACTTTACGGTTGTTCATATTTGAGAGATTTATAAGCTTTATAAAATATTTAGTGGCAGTTTCAGCATATAAAACCTAAATACGTGAGAATGAGAAAGATATTTCAATTTAAAATATGTTAGATAATAAATAAGATATATCCTACCTAAGCATTTTTCTTATCAAAATTTTGTATTTGATAATGAAAATTTATTGAAATTGAAAAATTTATTCAAAAATTTACAAATTGTAGGTAAATTTTTGTTGTTATGTAATTTCTGGTTTAATTTTAATTTTTCTCCTGTTTTGAACTTCGATTCGTTTTGATAGAAAACCCATAAAAATTTCTTGCAAATTTTCTCTTCTGATAACAAATTATGATCAGAAAAATGCTTGTAAGTCTTCTTTTGTTTATTTAAAATTAAATCGCCTACAAAAAAAGTAGATCAAATCTACTGCCATTTGGATTATACCAAGAATTCCTTATTAATTTTAAATTAGTAATCAAAATTATTATAATAATTTTAATCATTAATATAAGCATTAATATGCTTTCAGTGTCTGAGAAATAATTATGCAAAGCCAAATCCCTGATTAATTTAATATACTAATTTATGGTTACATTATATTAAAGCACTCTACACATAAATTTATATAATTTTTGCATTAATTTTATATTAAATCAATCAAAAATTCACGTATACATCATTTTCGAGGAGATTATATATACAAATTCTTTCTATCTAAAAATTCCTATACAACATTTCGTGCAATTTTACAAAATTTCTAAAATATTTCGTGTCTCTCTGATAATATTTTACCATCACGAATATAAAATATTTATACTAAATTCAATACTGAATCAAAGTATATTTTTCAAAATGTGTTAATAATGAAAATATAAAAAATTCCTTTAAGCTTTTTTTGCTATCTATAAGAATTTTTCCATATTAAATATACAAATCAATTATTAATTCCCTGACCTATCGCAACAAACACGTAATTTTTCTATTTATCCAAAAATCTAGCTATAACAAAGATTTTCTATTTACTACTACAATAGATTTATTTCCAATAATTCCCTTGACAATTTACTAAATTTTATTTATTTTTTGTATACTACTATATAATAAAAAATGTAAATACATAATTTCAATTTTTATTTTTAGTTATTGCTCTTTAAAAAAAATGTAAATAAAAAATTTCAATTTTTTTTTACAATCAATGAAAAAAACATAAATTTTCTCCAATAAAGAATTTTTTTAATATCGTTATCGTTATAGCTACTATTATAGCTACTAAAAACGTGATTTTTGATTAGTTCCGGAAATTATGTAGGTTAGAAAAATATACAAAAAAAATAAAAATTAAATAATATTTTAAAGTTTATCTTTTGGTTTAAAAAAAAAAATGGACAAAAAGAATTATGAAGCTTTCAGTTATTTAATTTTTTAAATTTAATTTTTCTTACAAAAGTTTTTGCTGTTTTTTCAATGTCACTAAATAATCACCATCATCATAATCATCAGTGTCCTTAAGCTGGGACAATAAAAAGACAATTTTAATCTTGTTTAAATTTACGTTTAACATTTTACTGTAATTTATGAAATTTTTACTAATTAAATTTGAATTGTTTATTAAAATTTAAATGGAAAAATTAAAAGTTTTTTTTTAAAATTTTGTAAGAATTTTGATTTGTTATATAGAAAAATTATTTATAAAGAAAAAATGAAATAATTTCCTTTCCAATTAAGAAATGTATTTTCTTCGTAATTATTACTAGAAAATTAATTAATATACAATAAAAGTTTTAATAAGGTAAGAAAAATATGAAAGAAAATTAATTAACTTTATTTTAAGATTATAATAGTCAATTTTATTTTAAGTTATTACGCAATCCTACATAAAAAAGTGAAATAAGAACAATTTTTTTTATGGATCAGAATTATAATACATGGCAGATTACTAACATTGACAGCATTGTAAACATTCAGCACAGCTCGATCAGCATACTGAGACTGACAATCATTAGGCATTTCTGAGAGTTTTTAAACATTATCCTGTATTTAAAATAGTGAGAATGCCGAAGTATTGAAGTGTTAAAATCCCTAAAGCGCTTACAACGCTAATTAACTAATCTGAAAATATTAATTTTTGCTCTATGAAATATTTATTACAACACAAACGTGTCAAAGTCAATTGATATTATACTCAAATAGCTAACAGCGATCGAAATTAATTAACAGAAATTTAACAGTAAGTGAAATTTTTACTTTTTTTCACTAAGTAGAAGTAGGTAGTTTTTTTTTGCAAATTTTTGTTCCAACCACAATATTTTACGCTAAACACCCATTTTTTTGTACCAAATACAATAATTATCGACAATTATTTTTTTTGCGACATTATATAGAATATTTCCAATAAGATTTATAACTTCCATTTATATTTTTTCTTAAATTTGTAGATTGTAAATTTTAAATTTTTTATCGAAAATATTTTACGTTTATATTGTAACCCACACTCTAAATAGGAGAACATTAATATAGGTCAAATTTTCTGTACGATGGAGAAGAACACTCCCTGATGCTTTTATTTTAATCTAAAATTCTTTTAGCTTATAAGTATACAAGAATTTAAATCCTTTCCATAATTAGTATTTTGGGTCAGTGATTCTTTCAATATTTTTATCATTTTAATTACAAAAAGAATATAATTTTGGTTGATGTCTATTTTAAGCTTTTTAAATACCCCTAAGAGATATCAAATTTTTACGTAGAAGAAGTGTAAAAAAAGAATTTCGATTATTTTATCAATATAACCTAAATTTTTTTAGTTCTTTTCGAATCAAATTTCAAAATTGTTAAATTAATCAATTTCTATAAATATAAATAATACGATATTCAATTTCTTGTTTGTTGCTATTTTGTGAAGAACCTACACATAATTTTTATAGATTAATTTAATTCTTTCTTGTGTTGTGATTTTGGGTTTGTTCTAATGTGCAAAAATATAATTACATCAACGCAAAACGGTATATAACTTGTAACAACAAACATAATTTATTTTATATCCGATGTTTAACAACAGCTACAAAAACAACAACAACAAAAAAAGTAAAAGTTTTGAATAAAGAAAAAAATTATGTTGTAAAAGGTGATGCCAATCATTGTCAACATATTTTTTTTTTTTTTTTTAATCCGCTATTTATAAAATAAGAAGTCATTAATTATAATATAAAATATATTTTTTTTTTCCTCTAATATTTCTATTATTTCTCTATAGACTTTTAGGCTCACTGATGTGTATATAGTCTAATTGATTTGTGAACATAAAGAAATATGTATAAAAAAAAAAACCATTTTACAACATGATTAACAAACTTTACTATTTATGGAGTAATCTTATAGTTGTTGATTATTTTTTTTGCATGTATACATATTTCTAATGGAAAATTACAATATTATAAAGTTGGTTTAACAAAAAGAAATAATTTTTATTAGCAATTTTATATTATGAAAAATTTACAATGAAATTTCAATTTGTCATGTTTGGCATTTAATAATTGATCAAAATTAAGAAATGATATGGAGACATTTTTCAAAGATTATGATTTATAAAAGATAATGAATTTGAAATTTACATAATTATCATGTGCAACAATAAGTTGAATAATGGAGTATTGTAGATTAAGTGTTTTACGATCGAATTAATCTTTCAAATTACTTAATACAAAATACAACTGTGCACGATCGTACACCATTTCTGAACATTTTTGGTTCTGAATAACTGTTATACTCTTCAGATATCTTTCAATTAAACTAAGTCAAATAATCTCACTAGATCAGATATATTCTTCTCGTCCGTTCTCGTCAAAATTAGCATCGGTTCGAATATTGTTTCCTATGTAATTTTGAGGGGTAATTGACAATTCGAATTATTGAATCATAAAATTAGTGTATAAATTAGCTCAATTTAATTGCAGCATTTCTAAATAAATATAATAGCAACACTGTTGGCATGTTTTATATTTAATCCATTTATACGACTTTGCTTAGCCGACATTTCCTTGAAGAGTAAGTTCCTTCAAGACTATAAAGTTATTATTATTTTGTTATGTTCTATCATTCCGAGAACAACTTAAAAATTTAACATTATGTTACTTGCTCTTTTAACAAACTCCTTTATTTTTTTTTTTTTGGAGTAATTAATTTTTATTTTCTTTCTTATAAAATTACAAAGTTTGTTTTTTTTTACTTCTTTACTTTAATATTATTAAGAAATCAGTTTTTCCACCCGTGATGAGATAATAGGATGTAGAAATATATTTGTATGTATATAGGAAACTTTAATGACTATGAATAATTAATTTAATTATTAAAATCATTGTTGGGGTAATATATTAATATGCATTATACAACAAACAAACAAAAAGCCAATAATCTCTGATGGCATAGACATTGCCAAACAAAACATGACTACTAAAATACCAGAAGATTAATTTATCTTTTTATAACTATTTAAATTATCATTGAATTTGAATATGTAATAATTTTATATGATTGTCATTTTTCTATGTCAATAAAGTAACTAATCATGATTTAATAATGAAAAAAATTTATTTATAAATATTTTAGTAATAAAGTTTAAGTTCGTAGACTTTTTACTATTTTGAAATTTTCACGAGAACTTAGAGAAATCTGAAAAATCTTATATTTTTTGTTGTTAGAAAGAATGTTTTGTAATTTATATAACAAAAAGGCAATATTGTGACAAATATCTACTAAAGTATATTTCGTAAATTATTTTAGAAGCTTTTATTATATAATGAAATGAAAACAAATATGCCTGTCATTTTTGTAATTGCAACTTGTTTCTATAGTTACAAAATACTATTATTTTTTAAATTAATGCGTTGTGACAAATCAATGGAAATAAATAGTAAATTAAAACTAATTTGTAAAATAATATTATACCTTTAAATCACAATTAATTATATCAAATGAATGTGAAAAATTGATTTTCATTATTGTTTAAAATCATTAAATTAAAATTTGAACAAATTGAGTATACATAATTAATTTTACGAAACTACATATGTAAACTAATTTTTATAGTAATTAAATCGGAAAATCAAATTAATAGAAATATGAGGTTTCAATTTGTTACTATTAATAGTTTGTAACTAATGCATTTAGTACTGAATACTAAAATAACCGCGGTTACTTCTGGATAGTAGATAGTACAGTAAAGCTTGACAAATGTTGGTTTCTTACATTTTTTACCTCTTTCTAGGTTAGAAATGGTTTTATGATGTATTAGTATGTAAGCCTAACACTTGAGGCATATGCTTTAGGAGAGTGCCGAACCAGGTGGAGTAGAAATAGTCTTAATTCGCGGGCAATGCTTCAGTAGTAATTTACCAGATTAAAACCAATTTATGTATAAATTTATTGTCAGTCTTAATTCTCAATTTTCATATTCTACACTAATGGAGTTATGTTACTTTATGTAGTAATATACTTTGTTGACATGCAATTCTGTACCCATGTTTACATTTATACACTCCATAAATTCTAAATAATAAAATTTTTTTTGGAAAATATAAAAATTTGGCTAAATTCCAAACCAAAGATTTTCCACAAACAAAACAAAATTTGCAGAAAGAAAGATAAACTTTTAATACTTGACAAAAAAAAATTCAAAAGAGAAATATCAAACCAATTACAGGGTGATTTATATTTAATAGTCAACAAATACAAAAAAACATGTTTAGCTAAATCCTTTTTTGACCTAAATAGAAAAAAAAGAATCACAAAGAATTAAATTTCAATTTTATTGGATATTTCCTTTACCAGTTTTTTTTTCCCAGTTCGAATGATTTTTCTCTTTCTAATTAAAATTGTTTCCTGTTTCAAAACTTTAGCCAATGAGATTTTTTATTTTATATATTGTTTTTTTTTTTTGTAAAATAATCTCATAAAACGGAAAAACAAAGACAATTCTGTAATCAAGGATGTCCTTCTTCAGTATACACTAAAACTATGGTTGCTTATCGTTATTTTTCCGCAATTATTATTTTAGTTTTTCTTGTTAATTGATCCTTTTTGTGTGAGGAAATTTTTCACTATCTTTACTGTTTTGCCATGAAATTTTTATATAAAATGGTTTTTTTTTTCTTCAAATTTTTATGTTTTTCTTTATGCAATTGGAAAATTGTTGTTCTTTTTTTGTGAAATCATATTTGATGAAAAAGTTTTGTGCAAAATATTCGATGGATAAGTTTAAAAAATCACAGGAAATGAAAAGAAAAAAATATAAAAAAATTTATCCGTTGCTGTGAGAAAAAATAAATATAAAAATGAAAAAATTGATTAGTTTGATTTGATGGTTTTGTGAAGGAAGAAGAACATGTCTTAATTTTACTTTAGAAAAAGTATATAGTAAAAATGTTTGATTTGAAATTTTTTATAAAATTCGAATAGAAATTTTCCAAAATATCTAATAAAAAATTTATGAATTTAAAAAAACTTTTTCCGGTTAGAAATTAAATTTTCTATTTGAATTAAGATTAATTTTATGTGTAGTAAAAAATTTTGATTTTCTTGTTCTTGAATGGTGTAATCAGAATAAGGTACAAATATTCAATTTATGGGTCATAATTTTAGGATTAATTTTAAACAAAAATAAATTTTCATTGATAGTTTCTAAACCTAAATATGTCCACAAACCATGCATTTTAATTTATGCATATGCAAAACACCGAAATAAAGCTCTAAAATGGTGTTTTTTTTACTAATTTCTTTTATGTAATTTCACATAACTCATGGCATAATATCATTTTCCGGTACCATTTTGAATTGGTATTGTAAGGTGATAAGAAAATTTGAATTCTCTTCAAAATTCTATGTCACTTTCTTATCGTGTCGTGTCGGTCTAAAAAAACAAATGCCAAAAAATAACAACAGACCGAAAATGTAAAATATTTGCAAAACAATTTTCCCTGTTAAAGCATTTAACAGGTAACATTAATCATTATCTAAAATGACTAATCTTTGGAAAAGGACGAATTTAATTTGAAAAAATTACTAATTTGAATTGTAAATAAACTCAGTATGATTTGAAAAATTGATACTATGTTTCATTAAAAAAATATACTATAAAAAATCCAACAAAAATTCCTCGCAAATAATTAATCATGAAGCAATTGTGCTTTTTCTTTACCAAAAAAGAAAATTCTAAAAGTAGATTGTGAAAATTTCTTTAAAAAAAATATCTAAAAATAAATTTTTTTTTGTTATTATTTATAGATTAATCTAATTTAATTTTTTTTTTAAGCTAAACATTGTTTGGGGAATTTCAAATTTGTTTTAAATGTAATTAAATGTTATAATAATAATTAAAATTTGAAAATTTCTTTTTTAGCCAAACAAAAAAAATCATGTGGCGAAATTTTTTTTTCTATTTAATATGTAGATTTAATTTTTTTTAATTAACATAAGTAAACAAATGTAATCATTTTTTGTTTTTTGGTTTTGTTGTTTACTTCTTAGTCATTTTATTTTTGTCTTCATTAAAATAAAGAAATGTTTATTGTCAATAACATTTGTTGTTTTTTTTATAAATATATTTAACAACTTCAAAAAATTTATGTCCAGATTCCAGATTTTATTTATTTGTGTTTATGGTTTGATACCACAAAATTTCTATGGTTATTTTTGTTACTATAAATTCATGGAATAATTTTAAATAATTTAGAGAAGAAACAACAATTTTTTGTTGGACATTTTCATTTCAAATTCTTTATTAAAAGTCAAAAATATATAAAAAAATATTTTCGCAATTAAAAAATTCAATTTGTATAAACAATTAAAGATTTTTCTCTTTGTATTTTTAACCTAAATTTTTTTTTTTTTTTTGGTAAATTTTGAAGATTTTCTCACCTTTTTGGTGCGAAAATGATTCATAAATGAAATTTCTTTATTTCAGAAATTTTGAATTAAAAATTTAATTTCTATAAAATTATTTCGTTTTCCTGTTTATTTTTGTGATGATTGAAATTTTTTGTTTTGTTTGTGTTCATAATTTTCGAACAAAAAAAAAATGATTGAAATTATAAATTATTGAAAAACTAGAATAAAACTTTTCATTTAAAAATGTTGAATGGAAAAAACTAGAAATAAAGTTTTTCTTGAGCATAAATTTTCTATAATTTTTGTACTATATTAAAAGTATTTTACTGGGGTAATAAAATTATATTATTATTCCTACAAAAACTTTTAAGAAAATAAACAATTTTCTAAACAATTAATTTAAATTAATTGTGAAGAGGAATTTATACACACCTTTAGATATTTTCTTTTTTTTGACAAAAAACGAAGAAGAAGAAAGAAATTCTTAACTTTTTTACATGAAATTTTGAAGGCACAAAAAACAAAAAGAGATTTTTAAACTTCAAAGAAAGTAAATTCCCTACGCAAAAACCAAAAAATTAAAAATTGAAACTTTTACATGGAAAACATTTAAGAAAGGAAAATAAAGCAAAAATTTGTTTTAAAAAAAAAATCAATTATTTTTAAGATATTTTTAAATGATTTTATTAAATTTACAATTTTGTCGTTTTGTTCAAAATTTGACTTATTATTTTATAGGGAAATTGTAATTCAAATCATTTTAAATTACATAAATTAAAATTACTGTTCGTTTTTTAACAGATAATTAACATTTTCTGATATTCTCGGTCATTTCAGAACTAAAGGATTTTTAACAATTAATAATCAAAGTTGATTACAAAAAGAAATTTGAACCAGTAGGAAAATATAAGACAATTTTGACTTCTCTAATTTAAATAATTATCCTTTTTCGTTACTCTCTGCTGGTCTCTGCCATTTTACCATTAAAAATCCCCTAAAAATATGCAAATTATGGGAACATGATAAAAATTAGGCATTTGACAATTATTAAGAAATGTAAGAATAAATATAGGAAATGGATCTCTCCACTGTGGATGATAATAATTGCAAAAAAAATGGATTGTATCAGTTTTTGCATAAAATTGCAGTTGATCGGTATAACAATAATTGCAAAAAAATTGAATTTTGTACAAAAAATTCAAGTTTACAATATTTATATTTATTTTTTTATGACTTTTCACATCATAAAATTCATAAAATTTAACTTTAATAACTAACAAACTCCTTAAAAACCTTTATTCTAAAATTCTCAACATCATAGTAATATAAAATATGAAAATTATCGGTGTTAATAATATTTAATATTAAAATAACACACAAAATAAAATGAATTTTACTGTCGCCTTCTATCACATCACATCAGACAAATTGGCACCAAAAATATTTATAAATATAAAGAAAATCTTTTTAAGAAAATTTTTTGTATTTTCAAAAGCAACAAAATATTTCTACTCATTCTTATGCTGCTTCCGTCTCTCTAAAACTAATAAAGTAAAAATATTGAAATAAAAAAATTGAAATAAAATTTATGATATCAAAAAAATTATAAAAACTTTATTGTTGTTAATTCAAACTCGCATCTTCTTTATTATTTATGTAAATAATTTTTTGTTTTTTGTTTGAACATGACAAAACCTTATACGGAACATTTTGCCTTCAAAAAGAATCAGGTGGGTGGCCCTAATAAATGAAAAAAAAAAGTTTGTTGCCAAAAGTAACGTTGACCCAAAACCAGTAAAATTTCGTATTTTGTTATTTATTGGAGGAGTGGAAATGTAATGGAATTTTTCGTTCTTTGTCAAATGAAAGATTTTTTAAATAGTTTGTAAATAGCAAATTAAAGTTCATTAAAATTTAATGACATTTATCTGGAAATTGTAAACGGGGCGTTAATCTGTCATAAAATTTGTTAAAGCTTAAAAGTCATTGATTTATTATTTTGAATTTGATATTAAGATGGTCCGATGAACCCTTTAGTTTTATTAATTTAATTATTTGGTTGACAGCAAGAACTGTGTTATAAAAAGTAGAATTCCAAACGATTGCGCCATGGCTGATGTGTACATAAATTAGTAACAAAATATTTTGGTGCTGTCCCTAATACTAAGAAAGACAAAGAGTCAATGAACATTATTAATCATGAAAACTGTTCAAGGTAATCGCGACATGGTATATTTTGGAATAACAATAGAATCATCTATTTAAAAAAAGATATGATTGGTTTAAAAACATTGTGGTATATTGGACTATTTAATGTTGGACAAATTGATGCTGTAATCTGTTAAATAAGGATTAATTACATATCGTTAAATGTGAGCTGGCAAATGATTCAAGTTGGTGAAATTGTTCTATAAAAGATTGGTAAGATTGACGATCTTGTAACAGACATCGAAGAAAGAATCAAAGAGATATCGAAATTAAATTTTGACCAAACGATATTGGGCACGTTTCTACGATTACGATATATTAATTCAAGTATATAAATCCAGATTTTGTCAGAAATTATAATAAAATTTAACTACCAGAACGACATTCAAATAATCTTCACACACACCAAACTTAATTCGTTGATCGGTCAAAACTTTTTTACGGAAAAATATTATAGACAAGATGGTAAGCGGGGACTGTATAATTAGGTAATTTATTTAATTTCTGTTTGTTTTGAATCATGATTTCAGGGAAAACCTGATCTCACTTCAACCAAGAAAAAATATATAAATTAATAATCATATTGCCAATTTATTACTAATGAATATTTTTTATACCAATATTTAAAATATTTTAAAATCATGAAAACTTTTTATATTGATTTGGTTTTGGAACGGTGAATTTCTTTCTATGGTTGAAAAGATTTAAAACTTTACAAGCTTTTTATTGTTTTGTGTGTGGTTGTGGTGTGTGTGTTAAATTTGAAGTTTTGAACTTGAAATGATTTAAAGTTTTTTTTTTTCTTGTATTTATTTAC
The DNA here is from genome assembly GCA_949752835.1 of Empis stercorea. Lineage (NCBI taxonomy): Eukaryota > Metazoa > Arthropoda > Insecta > Diptera > Empididae > Empis > Empis stercorea. Next base: position 7,464,105 of record OX457086.1, on the reverse strand, counting down.
TATTTTCGTTACCAACTTGAGCATAAAAACTTTGCAATTTGATTAAGCAATTAAATATATAAATATTTCATTTGGAATTTAATGCCATTACGAAATTTTTTTATATGCTAATAAAATTATTTTATTTATAATAAATATTAAATAAAATTACGAATTTTAGTCATGATGATTTTTATTATAAATAAAAAAAAATATTTTTATGTTATTTATGTAAAAACACAAACGAGGTGAGCGTTTGCGTTGTTTTTTTTTTTTTTAATAATTTATAACTTTTAAGTTGATCGCAGGTGAGCTCTGATTCTATGGTGTAGGTGTAGTAGCCAAGAGCGTATAAAAAATTTTTTGATTATATTTTATTATTTATTTAAAGTAATATTGGAGGTACAGAACCGCTATGAGTGAGTATATAAGTTAAATTATTATTAATGAATTTTGATTTTTATAAATGACACAAGGTTTTTTATTAATTTTCATATAAAATTTTCAATTATTTTTTGGGAATTTCCAGAAAAATGATGATTCAAATTATGGAAACAGATTTGTATTTTTTGGTCGTCCAGCCTTTGTCTTTAATATTAACCTAAAAACCTAATGGACGAGTGGATAATTGTTATCTTTCTTTACGTAAAATTTGGGGAACAAACAAGGCATTTAAAATCTTAACAAAATGATAAAAAAATTAATAAAACTAAAATAATTTTGAGAGTAACTGGCATCTTGGTGGCATATTTCAACTTTTTCATATCAAATTGATCTTTTTACAATTCAAATTAATCGTTTTTTACAAAATAAAGTTAACAACCACAATTCGACCTGAAAATAATATAAAAACTTATGACAAATTTATTAAATATTTCATTGATTTTAATTTTTATCTTAAAATTAGTGAACCAATTGAGTAACATATGAAAATCATACATAAAAACTTCAATAAAATAATTAAAAATTGGAATAAAAATTTCAGCTGAACAAAACTTGAAATTAACGAATCGTGAAAAATGACAAATACTATAAAATAATCTATTTAATATATTACTTTTCTATAAATTTTAAAATATATGTAGATTCTTTACAGGATGATTCAAATTCAAGGTAACTAATTAAAAAATCAAATTGTTTCATTAATAATTTACCTTGAAATTTAAAAATATTGAATATATTTTTTAATTTGACGTACAATGCACCCAAAAAATTCACAGAAAAATTAAAATTTAAAAAAAATCAAGTTTGATATTTTGGTAAATTTTTCATTAGTATAAAATGTCAAGAAAAGTTTACTTGAAGACATTTGTTTGTTTGTTTTTAGTTTTTAATTGATCCCATACAAACATAATATTAAATATAAAACTATATAATTAATTTTCATGGTGAACTTCCAACAAAAGATTTGACACCCCAACATGTTTTGAAACACACAAAAAAAAATAATATTTTCAAGGCAATTTTTTTCATTTTTTTTTTTTTCATTTTTAGCAAAAGTTCAATATTTTTCCTTGTCTTCTCTCGCTTTTACAATAAAAAAAATCGAAAAAAATTTCTAATTGCAAAATATTTTAATTTTTTGAAACTATCAAAACTTTCATAAATTTGTTATTTATTTATTTTTTTTGGGTTACAAAAAAAAAAATACCGAAAATTTTAAATTAAATTAAAAACAAAAAAAAATCGTCTTTTATTCATATATGGAGAATATGTGAAGGTGGAAAGCTTTTATTATGCTGTTACCATACTTAGAGGAGGAAATTACACCAGAGAGAGAGTGGAAGGGAATTTTTGCCAAAAATATGTATATAAGTTATAAAATTAATTTTTGTTGGCCATGTCGAACTATATTAAAGACTTTCTCGCCTATTCACAAAAAAAAATATAGTTTTTTCAATGTAAAAATCTTGACAAATTATGAAAATAGCGAAATATATAAATTTATGTACAATCAGAAGAAGTGATGAATTATATATCTGTTTTTTTTTTGTAGTTTTGATGAAATAAGTTTTAAACAAAAATTTTAAATTTCATATTTAAATGATATTATAAAAATTGTAGAAACTATAAAATAAATCATTTTTATTACGACAAAATATTATTAAAAATAGGATGAACACAATTTAAGAAAAATTAATTTTTTCAAAATTTTGTTAGTTGAAAGATAAATTTAATAGGAATTTTTATAATAATTTTATAAATAATTTGTTCAAAAATTTAAAGTAATTTTCTATTTTGGCAAAATTTAATATAATTATTATACTCCTATAAATTTAATAATTTTCTACTATATGAGAAAAAAATGAAAATTTATGGCTAGAGAAAATAAATTTTATATAAAACTAAATTTTTCAAGTTACAAAATATGTTTTAAATTAATTTGATTATGGTTCAATAAAAATTTCATACACACGAATACATGGAATATTAGAAAATCCCTTAAAATGCTTAACAAAATAAATTTATTAAATTTTGTATCAATTTTATTGCTGAAATTATTGAAAGTTTTATGTACACAATAAGTTCATTATCCTTTCTACATGAGGTTTGAGATGATTTATGGAAAGAATTTAAGAAAAAGTGTGTAAAATCTACAAAAGGATAAGAAAAATGTGTCGTTACACAAGTAGAATAAAATAAACAATGCCTTTTTGACTGCAAGTTTATATTTTACAAATAAATAATTTAAAAATTTATTTAGATTTGATCAACAAGGAAGGACACGATTTATATTTTTCCTACAATGTTGATGTCAAATTTCTTTGAATTGTCATTATTCTACTCTAGAAGTAATTTTTTCGTACTCCGGAAGTGATTTTTTCCTCTAACTTTGAAAAAGTTCTTAAACATAATCAATTTCCTCTGTTTTTTGCCAATTTGCAACATATTTGTTACACCACTCAAACTGTAACTTTAATTTTCTGATCTGTCTACAAATTGACCTGTCTAATATAGTAAATTAAATTTGAAATTTATATTTGTTAATGGATGATCACCCAGACAGTCCAATATTTATGCAGCCATTCGGGTTAATGTAATTTCAATGTCATATGTCAGTATATAGAATTACTCTTAATTAAGTAGAAAATTTACACCAACATATTTGAACTTGACGGATAATTAAAAGAAGGACTGACAATATGCATTAATATATAAAGGATTATTTATGTCTGCAAAATAAATTATATTCTACTTATAAATCAATTTGAAACTAAACTTTAGATCATACTCCAACCTATAAAAAAATTATACAATTTTCAAATATTCGATTATAACCAAAAATATATAAAAATTCTTTTCATTATTTCGAAACATGTTAACCAAAGAAACAACAAAATTTAATTATCTTCTAAACATAAGGTTTTTGTTTTTGGTTTTTTACCAAATATGAAAGGTTAATGATCCCTTTTAAATAAAAAGCATTTAATGCCAAGAGGAATTAATGTTCATACTCCTCATTCCTTTTTCCACATTCTTATATACGTTATATATGTTACATGGAAAATTGATAAAAGTTTTTTTGGGAAATTTTCATTTATTTTTTCTGGTAATATTGGTTAGAAAGGATAACAACAAAAAAAGTTTATGTGTTTAATCATTTTATTTTATTTTATTTTTTTGGTATACGACGAAAAGAATAATATAAATATTTATTTTTAATAAATAAATTTAATAAAAGTATCGATTTCTCTCCATCAGCAGCACATAAAAAAAAAATAGATATTTTTCTTATCACAAATAATAAATAAAGTTCAATGTACATTAAAGTAAAATTTGTTGGCATAACTTTATTTTTATTTTTTGTTGTTGTGATGGTTTAAAGGAGATTTTTGAATTTTGTAATAAAAAATTATTTCATAATTAAAATCAAACTTAAGAGTGTAAAAATATAGTTAAGTACAATCTACAATCTACCCACAAGCATCACGAAATTATTATAAATTTATATTTACAGTTAAAATCAAATTATCAAGTCATTGTGACGAATTATTTGAGGTGGTGGCGGCATATATAGTAATTTATTTGAGATTAATTTCAAAGTTTTGGGCAAAATTCAGCATTAGCAAAAAATCGTGTCAAGATAAAAATTCAACAAATTTTAATAACTGATTTGTTATTGATTATACACATGACACGTAGTAGTAATGAAAGCAGATTAGCTTTTGAATTTTATGCTTCATTAATTTGTAAATTAGATAGAGACAAATTATAGGCTTGTGGAAATTGAATTAAGTAAATGGGTAGATTGTAGCTGTCAGCTTTACATATTGTAATAAATTATATGTTATTTAAATTGACGGTTACTGGATATAATGTATACATTTATTATGCTCTTCTCGTTTAATAATTCAGCTTCAGCATTACTTATGATAGAACTATTCTCGACATTCGCTAAGTTATTTATTCACTATGATTGAGAATCTCGCTAAAATTGAACTCGCTTCACCTCTTGGTTAATCGTAATTTAAACACGGCTCTAAATTTACAAAATAACGAGCTGAATCGAGTGAATGTCCACAATTTTTCCTTAATTAAAGCTTAAGTTTTTTTACATAATATTTCTGTAACTGTAGCTTAAACCTTAAAGCCTATACTTTGTAGGGGTTTTTACGATCTTCTATTGCAATTATGAACCAATTATGAACTAATTATGGTTTCTTTTTTAACCATAATTTTCTCTATATTCATTGCAATAAACTAAGTATCATATAATGAGTAATTTATTGTGAAAAAAAAATGATATCAACGAAAAATAATGTTTACTATTACTACTGATATTCATTTACTTTTGAGTAAACATCAATGTATCAGCTTGGGAACTTCCACAGCATTTGTTAGTGTACACAATCGCAATTATAAAGCGGCGCCCCCAAAATTAGTCCATAAATTACTAATAAATCACAGTAATTTGTTAATTTCCCCAAATAAAATTGTCATTATTATTTATATCTCTGTCTAAACTTTGACCTGTACCTCTCTATTTTAAACGTAAACATTATTATTACTAATATTTTTTTTTATTGAACAATTTTTCCATAAGTAAAAGAAATTTGCTATAAACTATGTATAAACATAAACAAATCTCGTAGTTTCCCCAAAAAAAAATTAATAATTTTGCATAGTCATTTTATAAGTAAACATTTTAGCACCCAGAAGAAGAAAACAACAACAACAACTGTTAGTGACGAAATTATAATTTGATTATTAAGCTCAAAAAAGCTCAATTTAAGAAATTCTGTAAATATAAAAAGTCTCTGTAAATATAAAAAATCTCTGTAAATATAAAATTTTTCTAAGCGCGATCGTTTAGATTCTAGATAAGACTTTTCTGGTGTGTGTTGATAATGAATGACTCAATTAGCACGGATTCGCTTTAAAGATTACAAACAAAAACAGAAAAGATTTATTTCATTTTTTTTTATAATTATTTTCCTAGTGTCAGAAGTGAAATGTTGTAAGTGTTTAAGAAATTATTTAGAAAGTAATTTTGGAGCGAGATAGAGAATTCAAAGGTATATTTGTTTTTAGTTCTCTATCTCCCTCTAAAATGGTTTTTGATTCAAATTTAAAAAATATTTGGGTAGCGTTTATATGAAATTAAACTAACTTTAAACCCTTTTATCTCTAGAATTCAAATTTTTTCTGTTACAACATTTCACATCTCCGCAGATGATTTATAATTTTATTATCACTGGGTAATAAATTTATTTTCATTTCATTTTTCTTACTTCTCATCATGATGAAGAAAAGTAAATATTAAAAGTGTGCAAAGTGTACACAAAAAAAAAATGAAAAACGGGGGCACGACACAACACAGAAATTAATAAAAAAAAAACAATGGCCTAACTATAAAAGCTATTAGCTGAAAATTGTTGTAAAATTTATGTATAATTATCACACTCTGTTTTTTCATTTACTTGGATACAAAAAAAAAAAAATCTCTCATGAAATTAACAAAATTTAAAGATTTTTTTTTGAATTGCTGCTCGTTTGAATCACGACGAGGGCATTTTCAAGTTGAGGAATAAAAAGCGTTGGTTTTTTTTTACATTGTGGTAATGAGACAAAAAAAAAATTCACCCACTTTCAATGATGCCTTAAAACAAATATAAATAAACTAACATATTTTTTTAATGTTAAAACTATGGTTAAATAAAATATGTTAAATGCAAAAAAAAAACAGATTTTTTATGATTTTTAATAAAACAAGATTTAATAAGATTTTAATTCTGTGTTTTTTTTTACCTCGCTGTTAATTTTTGTGCAAAATTCAGACAGCGAAAATTACGTAATTTTTCATTGTTACCAAAAAGCAAAAGTGTTACCAAAGAGTTAAATAAATTTATATGAGAATTATGCTTTTTTTTTATTATCCGTCATCATCAGAGATTTGAAATTATAAATAAAAATTAATTTAAAGTTGTTTTATTTTATAGTTTTTCATAAATTTAAATCCGGTTTTAAATAGAAACTAACCTAAAAATATGATTTTAATAATATTCATTAAATCAAAAATACGATATAACTTTCTTATTAATTTCAAAATTATGATGACATTTGATTGTCGTCAATTGATTGTCAATTTAAAATTATTTTCTCAATTAATTTGGGATTTTGGTCCTATATTTATATTCTTAATTGCTTTATTAACCGTCAAAATTATTTGGCGGTTAATAAAGCAATTAAAGATGAATGAGACCGCTAAATTTTTTTGTGGGGTTTTTTTTTCTTCAATAATTTGGCGGTTATTGACGTGATTGGGATAGTAAGAATATTAATATTATTGATTGAATTTTAGAGCGACAAAGATGTATTTATTTTTAGTGTTTTGTGATTGTTAAATTATTAAATGAGAATCTTCCAAAATGGAAGTTAGGCAAACAATCGGAATATGAATAGAGTATACGATGGGAATCAGATTTATCCAAATTTCCCATAATGTAAGATCTTCGTTTCGTTTTTATGATCATCGTAAAACAATCAAAGCCATACATTATAATCCTAATTTGATGACTATGTGAAAAATGCTTCTATATGAGTCAATTTACAACCAATGATTTACTCACCATCTTTGAACAGTCTGCCTAATACTTCGCAATCATTCAAAATGGATAGTAAGTTTTTACTAGATCAGATCCCAAATAGAATCTCTGAAAAATCTATAAACAACTCACAATTCAACTATGTCTCTCCAATGTCAAAAGACCGAATAAATGATCTAATTTTAAATTCGAACAAAACCCTTTGATTCTTTTCCTATATTATAATTTTTATTATTATTAAACTCTTTTCCGCTAAAGTTCTATATTTAATTCAAATGTAATTACCGGTTAAAATATTACGTGGGCCAAAAATATTAAAATGGACAAAAAATTTGTTTTAATAGATTAGAATTATCTCATTGTTTTTTGGTTAGGAAATCCAAAATCAAAACAATAATAAAATTAATAAAAATTTGATTACTTATAGAAAATAATTAAAATTATTATCGGATGTTGATAAAAATAAAAACTATATTTAAATTATATTCTAACTAAATGATCTATTGTTTGTTACTAACCGGATCAAATTGTTGTACGCTACTATACTGATATTGTAAGAAAAATATATTTAAATTTCAATTTACTAATTGAATTTTATTTACATTAATTCGTTTTTCATCTAATTCGAAATAAAAATGTTTTAAATACAATTTGGAAATGTGTTGAAATTAATGAGAAATTGCTAATTTATATATATACCTATAAAAAAATAAATAAATAGTTTCTTTTAAGTATTTAAGTATTTTTTTTTAGCATATTCTTGATTTGGCCTTGATTTACGAATTTAGGTTGATGGCCATTAATTTCTATCACCTATGGGTAAATGTACTTATTAAAATCATACAAAACTTATTAAACTTTAAATTTAAATTATATAAGGTAATTTTAGTATCTAACCAAGTCGTGATTGACGCATACTTTATCCTGTAATTTTGTGAACATCACAACTCTTACTTTCTTTCAGTTGAAATTATCCTCAAATTCACTTTTGGTTATTTATTGACGGTAATGCTAACTAACTGATAGTTTTCTTTATATTTAACTTTGTTAAAATTTACCATATTTCTTGATTTATTACTTCAGATCTTTTGAATTGACAAACATCATTATTGTTGTTCACATTTTTCTATATACCTATAGGTCCTTGTCCTATCATAATTTAAATTTTTGCAAAGCTCCAATTAGAAATATTTCAAAATCTGTTAAAATTAATTCGATATCAAATTAAATCTGTACACCACACCATAGTATTTTTGCCTTAATGACGCAACGCCAACACATTTATTTCTAAGGACCAAAATATTTATATAGATAAATCATTGACATCATTTGGGTCAAAAAACGGTTTTATCCTCCAAACAAAATAATTATAATTATTTAAAAAAAAAAATTTGTCGCCTCAGATTTAAAATTTCATAAAAATAATAAATCCTTTATGATGATGATGATGATAATGGCTTCGATTGTTACGTCAAAAAAGAAATCCTATAACCGGTAAAATCCATTTTTGAATATAATTAAAATTTTATTTTTAGTCTCTACTATATAAAAATTTGCATTTGTTTTTCACTAAATTTCCAACAGATTTTCCCATATTTAAAATCCCTCCATATATAATCAAAATTTATGTTTTACCATAAAATATTTGAATTTTGGTGACAACGAAGCTATATTTTTAAAGCATTGATTCTATATTTACATTTTATTAGAAAAAGTATCTTTCAAATCGAATATATTAAAATAATTTATTGACTTTTCTTTTTATTAAAATGTATTTTGTTTTCTAAATGGCATAAAGTTGGAAGATTGTCCCTATCCCCTTTTTGATCCACCTAGAATTTAGTGAAAACGAAAATTTGAATAAAAGTTATAATTATTGCAAAAGTCCCAATGTTGTAAAATTTGAAATTATAATCACGTTTTAATAAATAAATACTCGAAATGTAATATTTATGTTTATTATAAAAAAGTCGAAATTTTAGCACCTGTAAAATGAAGAGGATTGAAGATATATGGGTCTTAGTTTTGTATACTAATAAAATTTTATTCAAATAATTTTTCGCATAATAATATTTTTTTACCATAATCTAATAATCTGATAAAAAGAATTCTTTAAAAAAATTGATATATAAATTAAATTACGTTTAATATTTCATATATTTTTTTGGATTACCGAAAAAAATGAATTCCATTAATTTTCAAATTAAAAAACCGATATTATTTTGAAAAAAGAAAAGTCCAATTATTCCTTTTGACCGCCACATATTCGATCAGATTTTCTTACCTTGGCAACAAATGAAAATGCAAATCTATATTAGCATAGTCTAAAGATTAAATTCCTCCATGGTTGATTCGTCCTTTTTTTAAAGACAAATTTCATTCTGACAAAAGAAAAATTAATTTTATTTGGAAATGCTAAATATTTTATGACACTATTGTATAATATTAACTTTATCCTTGCTTTAATTATTCTACTCCAAAATTTATTCAAGACAGTAAAGTAAATTTAAGTATTTCTTTCAAATTTTCTCGATGAAAAACGTTTTTTTTTCTACTATATCCTTTTTTTTCCTTTTCATATGTATTGAATGAATGAATGAATTGTGGTACACAGTTGAAACGTGTCAATTGTTATAACTATGTTTTGGTTTTGTTCAGTCCATTAATATAATTATAGTATGATGTATTTGTATACAACAAATCATAAAAGGAGTTAAATATAAATTTTTATAGTTCTTGGCGACTTTTCCAAAAAAATATTTATAATAATAATTTTATATGTTTATTTTATTATATTTGATTGTGATCTATGGATGGAGTTCTTCAAAAAAGAAATTGATGCCTAAATTAAATTTATTATGCTTTGTCTGTAAATTTTATGATGTGAATTTAAATGAAATAATTTAATTTATTTTATTTAAAGGATTGTTCAATTGGAAAATGAAAACATTCAAACAAAAAATTTTTTAATCATAAATTATTAAATTTTTACTATACATATTTAAAATTATAATTTGTATAAATTTTATGATGATAATTTGCACAAAATTTAAGTGGAAAAACTTTTCAAAGAATATTATTTTTTAATGGTAAAAATATTTTCAAATATCATAAAAAGGAAATTTATGAAAATTATTTCTTATTAGTATATATTTTATTACATCTAATTTATTAATAAAAATTAAATCGAAAGAAATTGAATTTAAAAAGCATTAAATGGAAAATTGTAATAACTTGTTAACGCCTATAATTAAAATTTATCGAAATTCTTATATAATATTATTGAAATATTTATTTAAATTGCAAAAATTATATTATTATATTATGTTGTTGCTCTATTGAAAATTTATGATTTAGATTTGGATTTATGAAACAGATGTGAAATAATGAATAAAATAAATTTTTAACCTTGATTTTGAACTTGTATATTTTGTTTAAGTTTCGTTACAAAATTCATTAAAAGATTTTAAATTTATAAACGAGAAATTTATATATAAAATTGTTTTTTTTTGTGTTAAATTTTATTTAAATATTTAAACATTGCAATATTTTGAGAACAAAGTTCAGCATGTCATATAAGATAAAATGAGTTTTATGGGTTGTACAATAAATGTGGTATATAACCGGTTGATTGTTGCCGTTTAATTAATTGCTGGTGCAATAATATTTTGCTTATAATCGGGAACTTATGAATAAATTAATTTATTATGATTATTTGTTTGACAATATTACCGGATTGAAGCCTGAGATGAACAGGAAATGTATGGACATTTAAGGGTAGTCTCTAAACTGAAAATTATAGAATTTTGTGTAGGAAAATGTAAGAAAAATTAAAAAAATAATAATCTCTCTTAGAAAATAATCTAAATGGATACAAAGTTCGCAGTTTTTCCAGTAAAAAAAAACAACAGAACTAAAAATATATTAACAATTAATTGTGCCAGGAAAATTGCACCACAACCCAAACAAATTTTAATAATTTATGAAAATTAGATAATCAAACCAAAAACTTCTTGTGTTGTAGTCACGTTATGCATTATTTAAAATATAATTTACCTAATATATTTTAGCTTGCTGACTAAATGAAGATATTTATGAATATGCTAAAAACTTTCCTTCCCGTATAATTTAAATATTTTAATATTAATGAAAAATCATCTGTCTTTCGACTTATAAATAAGAAATTTCCTAAAAATAAAACTTAAAATTTAACCTTAACATAATTTCACATGAAAAATTTTTTCCTTCTTTCTAGTAATTTATTCTTATTAAAAAATTACTTTTTCAGTTCCTTAAAAATTATAAAATATATTAACCTACTGTACGCCCCATTAATAATTTATAATTAATAAGAAAAAAAAGCCCCGTCCCTTTAACTACAAAACATAATTTAAAAATTTTTATTATTTAAAACTCTTTTAAAGCATAAAATTTCATGATTAAAAATTTCCTATAAATAATTTAATAAAAAATATATTTTTTTCCAAGGACATTTTTCACAATTTTTACCAGGAATTAAAAATATATTAATTATACACCGTTAATATCTATTAACATTTTTTTTTTGTTAATTAAACATAAAATATTTTTTATAAATTTGGTTGAAAATTACTACATAAATCGAAAGTTTTGCGCTTTTAAAGTACAAATTTCAATTGAAATTGGTCTTTTTTACAATTCCAATAAGTCAACTGAAATTCGTCCTTAAATTAAATTAGTTTACTACCAAATCAAACGCATCATTTGCTTCAAAGTAATCTGTTTTACAATTGAAAGTGATCCTTTGTCAAATAAGAATTGAAAGTGATTCTTTGTCAAATTAAAAAAACCAATTTGACATGAAAATTTTGTAAATTTGTTCGTTTGTACATATATAAAATTTATTTGTCTCCTTATTTCGGGATCGAGAAAAGACTAATTTAACTTGTAAAAAGACCAATTTTACTGGAATTTGCTTTAATATGCCTCAATAAAAACTTTTTTAAGCGTTAAATAAAATTGTTGACCAATATAATAAATTATACTTGTAATAATTTTGATGGTTGCATCCATAAATAAATCAAAAATTTATGTAAATTATTTCTAAATACAAAATTTCTGTTTTTTTGGCAATTTTTTTTGTTTGTATTCTTTCTGGGTAATAAAATTCAAAATTTCGTTTCATGTTTGTTGTCCTCATAGTTTATTAATTTTTATGATTAATATTTAAAATTTTTTCTTTAAATTATGATAAATCTATTTATAAATCTAGAAGAGCTAAATGAGATGAAAAATTGATTTTCATCGTTTCAAAAAGTTACAAAGATATTTTTTTTTTTGTAGATTTCGCCAGAAGGTGAACATGAAATCAATTTTATTTTTGTTTGTGAATATCTTGTATGTATTTTATGTTTATATTTTTTTTTTGATAAATTTATTAAATATTTTTTTGAATATTTTCAGTGTACTATATAAGAAAAACAAACCCTTTAAGTTTTACTGCGTTTCGTCTGTCTGTCGTTTTGACTGCATTTTAAATTAATAATTTTAGTAATTTAAAGTATCAAATTTTAAGAAATCACGAGTAAATCAAATATTTACCTAATTTTTGTTAGATGTTTTAGAATTTTGGGAATATAGTATGAAGTACAGGAAATTTCGACAATTATACGTAGATGGCGCTATCTGCTATCAAAAATATAATAATTTAAACATTGATATTTAAATTATGATCAAATTAAGTTGAAAATGTTGAATGGCATCAGATTATAATGTTGTATTTACAAATTTACTAAAATAAATACGAACATTTGGGAAAACCATGAATTTTATTTTGGAAAATGATCAAATTTGAATTATTAACAAATCCAATTTTTACGGATAATCTTATAATTCTGAATTTGAGTCTTAATTTGAATGATAATTTGAATTGTTTGATCTAAAAAATGACTCAAAAATTTAAATTTCTATTGTTTTTCGGATTTTTCGGTATACAAAACATTCAAAAATTGAAATATTTTGGAAATAGTTTACCTAAGACATTTTCACATTAAATTTTTAGTGAATCTCTGCTTCGGAGTTTTGCAATTTCTTCAATTTTTCAAACCTGATTTAAATTTAAGATTGTTATCTTATTCACATACTTTAAACATACCATAAACCTTCCTTAACTATAAATTTCTGCCTTTAAACATAAATCGAATAGGAAATACCATGAATTTAAAAAAAAAATCAATTAAAAAGACTTCATTTTTTTATAGGCATCCATTTTTTTTATTATAACACAAATAAAAACGTAAATCTTTCGAAATAAATTCATTTCCGTAGCTTTACACGTTTTTCTCAAAAACTTTTGTTATTATTTTAATTACGATTTTTTGTCGTTGCTCTACGATTTTAAACTTAAACTTAACAATAAAAAAAATTTTCTAATTTTTTTTTTTTATTTTCACTTTTTTAACTTAATTTATATGCTAATTTTGAAATTATATGATTTTTGTTTCTATTATTATTATTTCAAAAAAATTTGTTATGCTCTTTGTTAATTGAACATAAAAATTTTCTGTTACAAAAAATAGTATACAAAAAAAAAAGGTTAATTTTTATGTTGCATATAAAAATTGAAACAAAACAAAAAAAAACAACTTGGTTTTTAAAACCATTTTTTTTTTGTGTCGAGTTGATTTTATAAACCAAAAATAAAACCAAGGTTAAAATTTATGTTAAGTAGAAAAATTTATGTTTCGGTTTAAAATTATTTGGTTAGGTAATTTTTCGTTTAAGACTTTTTTAATTAGCAGAGGTAAAAAAAGGGGCACAGTTCAAAAAAATAAATAAAATTTTGTATTATTAAATTGAAAATATGAATTTTTTAATTGCCAATCGATACAAAATTAAATTAAGATATTTGAACTTTTAACTCAATTTTTTTACATGGTGTTTTATTGAGTTTCTTAGTAATGAAATTTTTGAAATTGAAAATTTTTCAGGTAATTTTGAAATAGTTTAATAATTTTATAATTTTGATATTTAAATCACCTTGTTCATTTGTTTATATTGAAAATATTAAATTATTAAAATTTGAATAATAAATAAATTATATTTTATTTGCAAATTTATGTTTGTTCCACAACCGATTTCCATATTTAAAAATTTTGAGATGTCATCAAGTTTATTTTAGGATTTTCCCAAATAACATATTTGCGATTTTGTTTTTGTTTTGAAATTTATTTAAAATTATATTTTTGGAAAAATATTTTAATTAACCAATTTAAATGGAGTGATTCTTTAGTTTAATTGCAAAATTAAATTAGAAAAGAAGATTAAATTTTATATACCATTAGTTTTTATAAAATTTTCAATGCCAATTATTTATATAATAAAGAAATTTCATTGGAAAAATTCTTTATCATTTCTATAATAATGTAGTCAAAAAGTCAAGAGTTATCTGATTGTAATGATAAAAATGAAAAATCAAGTAATTTACTTTTCTTAAATTCCCACTTTTTCCACAATTTAAAGAAGATAAATTTGTTTTATTTAAATTAATTTTAAATGATTCCAATTCCATCAGAAATTTATTTCTTAATATAGTTTTCATGTTAATTTGTAAACAAAATCGACCTTGACAGTGGAATAATAATATTTGAACTGATAAATAAGGCAAAAAGTTTTATGTTTTCATTATAGAAGAATACAATAAAATGAAATTAACTACTTTGTATAAAAAACAATACAAATATTATTAATAACGAAGCTTAGAATTAACCGGATTAAACTTAATCAGAAAGTATAAATTTATTCACATAAATTTAATATTTAACAGAAATGTAAATATATTAATAAGATATTAACAGAAATTTAACAAATTTTGCAGAAGTTTAACATTAAGAAAATTTAATATAAATTTTTGGTATTTTTGTAGGTAGGTAGTCTCTTTCTACAGTCATTCTTGATGTCTGACCATTAATTTTTTCTATATGTTATATAAACGAATATTGCTGAAGCGATTTATACGTTTATATAAACGAATATTGCTCCACTGTCAAGGTCGATACATACAATTTCCATTGTACTTGAGTATTTGTCTAAAAATTTTCCAGTTTCAAAATTGATTAATTGAAATTCTATTAACTATTATATAGTACTATAAATTCGACCTTGACAATGGCATGATAAAATATCTATACAAACAAAAAAAGACAGAAAATTCTTTTAAATTCTCACGTTTTGGATATAATAACAAAACATAAAATTAGATTAACACTCGCCCACATTTTCTTTATCTGTTATAATACTGTTAGCAAAAGTATTTAAGTATAGAAAATTACTTTATATTTAATTTGGATTTTTTTTTTTAGTAAACTTAATTTTTGGTTAAATTATCGAATTCAGTCATTTTTTTCGTGTTTCGTAGCCAATGGGATAGATAATTAATGATGTATAGATATATTTTTTTTTTGGTAATGATTTCTTTCCTCGGACTCTTTGGTCAATTCAAATTTATGCACCAAAAAAATAATAATTAGTATTTAATTAATTTTTATATAGATATTTTTTTCTACATAAAAACAAGTTCCAAAAAAAATTTTTAACTTTACCAAAAAAAAACTTGAAATTTAAGCTTAGGTGTGTCCCGTATTTGTTCATAAGGTTATATATTTTCTATTTCTGGTTGAAAAAAAAAATTAAATTTGTTATATATACAACTACAACACTAAAAATTAAATGTTATATGATATCTGCAAAATAAAAAAAATATTTCTAATGTGTTGTCATCAATTTTTGCAGGTAGCATTTAAAAAATAAAAATGCTGACATATAAAATTAATCTCAAAAAAATATTTTTTACCATTTTTCAAAAAAGTTTAAAAAAAACCAAATTGACTGAAAGAAATTTATAATATTTTGTTGACGATTGAAATATAAATTTAAAGTGTTATAATCTTTCATTAAATATGACAGTTTTTACAATTAATATTCTATATTTACAAATTAAATTAGTCTTTTTATAATTTAACACGTTCACTCTTCAACGTCACGTATATGTGACATTGTAGTTTTCCCTGAAACTCATGTCACACATATGGGTCACAAATTTATTAGAAATGTAATTAGTTACAATTTTGTGGTAATTTCGGGTAAGTAATTTTGTTGCACATTTTAGTTTCTGGCTGAATATGACACATATTTGTTTGCTGGACTAAATTATGTCACATAAGGACATACTATTTTTTGCTCATGAGTTTCTACAGGAAACTCAGAAAATGCATGAGTGGTGAACGTGTTAAATTCATTTTATCCCAAATAAAAAAAATTTCTGTAATTTTTTAAATTAAATTTGTTCTTAGCCAAACCAAAATTTATCCTTTTTTCAAAGGTTGGTCAACATTTTTGATGTAATTTAAATAACTACATTATTTTAAATTCTAAAAAAAGACCAATTTGACCTTAAAATTCTAAATATATAATATTATAAGTGACAATTTCTGTCAATAAAAATTCACACAATTTAATTTTTATTTTTCAAAAATATATTAATTATAAAATTTAAATTATTTACAAAAATTTAATTACATAAATTCAACTTTATTGAAAGTGAACAAAGAATCGCAACAAGTTTTGTAAAAATGACAATTTCAAAAATTATCTACATGTAAAAATTCTGTAAAATTCTTTACATTTACAAAATGTTTTTGTATTTTTTTTTTTTTTGAAAAATATTTCCGACCCACTTTATAATTTTTTTCTTATGGCATTTCAATAATAATTTTTTTTGAAAAAATCTGAAATTAATTTATATTAAAAACTGTTTTACCTTTTCATATCATAATTTTTCTTGAGTCATTTTTATTCTCAGGTTTTTGGTGCCAAGAAGAAAATATGTATAAATAAATTTTAAAGTGAATTTAAGTGAATTTTTCAATAAATTCTTTGTTCTTGTAGACTTTCCATAAAGAATGTGTAATTGATTTTGTAACAATTTTTTTAAATTTGATTTTACAAAGTGAACTTAAATTTCTTTCGGCTACTATTTATTTATTTACGAAAGTTTTTAATTGAAATATTAAATTAGCATATAGCTAGTTTGACAATTTGATGGAATTTTTTTTTTTATGTTAATAATTTTCAAATTTCATTTTATTATTTTCTAGATTTTATTTAATTTTTTTACGATAAATTTTTTTTTTAGATAAATTTCTAATAGTCTAACTATATAATCAATATTTTTTATATATATAATTTAGAATCATCGTTTTTAATGATACCAGTTTATGGCATATACTCACTCGTACTTGGTATATATCGGTTATTTTTATATACAACTATAATTTATATGGTAATAACTGCATCATAAATTTGTACCTATAAATTTATTTGAATCATAAAAAAACATTTAATTACCAGATAAATAAAATAATCTTCTGATGATGCAGTTTAGTTTCTAATAACTTGATGAACATTGAACCAAAAGTTATCCAATGAAAATTGTATAATTTTACATTTGTAAAATCAATTTTAAATCTCGTTTCTGGTTAATATAATAAAATAAGAATGACTAATAAGAATCGTATAATTTTTTATATCTCGTAAAAGTAATTTTTTATTTGGTTCTTTTGGGAATGATGATGATAATATTTCCACTTTGTTTAATTTTCTGTTCGATTTAAACGCTTTATTCTTTAATATTTTAACATCAAAGCTAATTTTATTTGAAAATATCCCCCACAAAAATATTAATTTAATTTATCAAATAATTATTCCTTATATGGATCGACCATGTACTTGACTAACAGAAAATTTAATATATCTAACAGCAGTTTTACGTTCTGTTAATGGTTAATTTAACAGAAATTTAACATATTTCTAACAGTGGTAGAAATTTCAAATCGTAGTAACGAAGTAATCATTTTTGTACATTCTTCTATCGCAGATTTTCAATTTTCAAAATTAAATTACTCAAATTAAATGTTTTAATAAAAATTCTGCTGGCAGTCAAACTGTTAATAATAGCAAATTTACTATTAGCAATATTTATTTAAATAATATTATATTTTAAATGTGACACTTAAAATGTGTGGTGGATGTTGTCCCAAAAAAAATTTATGTTTAAAAAATTTAAATCCGCATTCAAAATTTATCTTTTAATTTTCCTCACTATAAATAATCACAGAGAGAAAAAAAACATGTCCAATAATAAATGTGTTTATAATTAAACGAATATTAATAAATTTTATAATTTAGACCACCTAAAAAAAAAAACAACTTACCATCACGTCACTAAAAAATTATTTATGAAAATATCCGATAATAAAATAAAAAAATACACAAAAATTTTAATTTTTTTTAATATTTTTGAAAATTTCATTCATGAAAATTTTCTTGTTTTTCTTTTTTATTTAAATTAATTTTTCTCCTCTCTTAAAATAAATACAATAAAAAAAAATAATAAATTATAAAATTAATAAAATTTTTTCCCTAAATTATAAAATAAATTAAATTACAAATTACAAAACTGGATTTATTTTTTTTTTAATTTTTTACATTTTCTTAAATTAAATATTTTACATTTTTAAAGCATTTTTATATATTTTATTAAATAATATTTTCAATTTTAAGCGTTTTTTTGTTGTTTTAAATTTAAATTTTACAGAAATTCGTTAAAAATTTATTTTAAAAAAATCAGTAAAAAGGATATTTTTTTTTTAGAAAAAAAAAATTTCAACATTTTCAATGTGAAAATGAGTTTTTCTTTTTTAAAATAAAATATTTTTATTGACTTTTAAGATAATTTTTTTGTTTTTTTTAATTTATGTAATTTAATTAACATATTTTTATGTATAATAGAAAAATAAAAATTAAATTACAATTTTCATGAATTACAAAAAAAACAAAAAACAAAAATCGTGTTTTTACAAAAATCAATTTTTTTAGCACATTTTCTTTTTTTTCTTCTTAAATTTAATTCTCTATTTTTTAGTATTTTTTTTTTAATTATAGTTTTGTTTTTTAGAGGTAAAAAAATATTTTCATTTTCTTTTTTCATTTCTTTTTCATATTTTAAATTTAAATTAAAAAACAAATAATGTTTTAAAGGATAACAAAAGATCCTGTACAGTAATGACGTTTTTAAAATAAAAAACAAGGTGGTTTTTTTTTGCTCATTTTCTTTTTCTTTTTCTGTTTCGTAAAAAAAAAAAATTCAAATGACAATTTTTAATATAAATTTAAATTAATTAATTATTTATAAATAATTCTATGATGTCAAATTATATATAATGTATGAAATATTACATAGAGTTTATGATAATTTTATGTTTAAAAATTTTTGAGAACATTTTGTTATGGAATTGTGACATTTTTTCTATATTTTGTTTTTAATTTTATTTATAATTATTGTTTTTTATTTATATATTTTAAAATAGTTTTTAATTTTTAGAAGCAATTAAAAATAATTTTTAATATTTTATAAATGAAAATTTTCAACCAAAAAAATTAATTTCTAAGATAATTTTTAGCCAAAAAAATGAATTTCTAAAAACATTTTTCTAATCAATTTAATTTTGTGTATAATAATAAAATCGTGTTTGAAAATCACATTAAAATAAGACAATTTTTCAAAATACGGTATTAGAAATTTCGAAAATTTTTTGGATAATTTTATAGTTTTATTTCATTAAATATTTTTAGGTAAAATAAAAAGTATATTGATTTAGCATTTCTACTCAAATAAATGAAGTAAATTATAAATTTATCAATCACGAAAAATCTTAAATGACTAATTTTTATCGTGTGACTTTAAAGAAGTAAAAATTTATTATTAAATATATATTTTTATCTTTTGCGTTAATTTTTATGGTTAATTAATGTTAATTAAAAAATTTTTATTGATAAATATTTACTACAAAATTTTTCCTTTTTTTTTTCGTACACAAAATTTATATTTCCTGTATTTTTAAAAAGTATAATTTAGTAAAACAATTTTCTTCCATTTTTTTTTGAATATTTTCAAATTGGTCAAAATTTAATACTTAAAACAATTTTTTTTTACAAATTTTACCAAATTTCATTCCAATAAAAAAATCAATTAAAAAAGTTTTCGAGAAAATTATTTGTCTTGTGAATTATAAAATTTTAATTATTTTATTTAAATCGAAATTGGAAAAATTTTATTTACAAAGATTTTTTTTTTATTGATTTCTCAGACTTTCTACAATTTAAACTTAGATAAAAATGTGAAATAGAATTTGTAGAATTTGAGATTTTTGTTTTAGTATTAGAAAAAAAAAAGACCATGAACTTGTAACATTTAAACTTTTCCATCAACGCATAAATAAATAAATGGAATTTTGGATGAAAAAAAAAGCGTAAATTTATAATAATTTATAAATTTTATAGGCAATTTTCGATGTTGCAATCAATATTTTTTTTTTATGAATTAATGTTTGTAACATAAAATTTTGTATTTCCCTCTCTGTCAGAGTGAAATTTTTTGTAAATGTTTTGTTTTCTTATATAATTTTTCATGGTAAAATAATTTTTCGGAAAAAAAAAGAAATATAAATATGATTAATTTTCATATGTAAACAAAACAAAAAACGAAAAAAAAAAAAAGATATTGGAAGTTTTTCTAAATATTTACACAACATAAAAGATTATTTTGTAATGGATAATATTTTATTTAACATTTTTTCATTTTTTTCATTTTTTGGTGGGAAACATGTGGTTTGCATTATCATCAATATTTGGCCTTACTTAGACGACAAGGCCAAAAATATTTTTTTTCTCTTTAAATATACTTTTTTCATTATTGTAGTATTTTTTTTTTTAATTGTGTGTACTTTAGTTTGAAAATTGAGGTCAAAAATTGTAGACAAGTAAAAATATTTTAACATTTTTAAATTCTTTAACCTTTAAAATTATTTTAATTGCTTCTTTTAAAATTTTCTTCTAATATAGTTTCCTAAAAATTTAAACATAGCAAAATTTAGCTTAAATATTGACAATTTTTTTTAATACTATATATAATTATTATTTTGTTTTTATTAAATTTCTATCACTTTTTAAAGCATGACAGCAAATCAAAAATTATGATAATTAATTTTTTTTTGTATAAATTAATTTCTCATCTTTTCTCAATCTT
Organism: Empis stercorea; assembly: GCA_949752835.1. Lineage (NCBI taxonomy): Eukaryota > Metazoa > Arthropoda > Insecta > Diptera > Empididae > Empis > Empis stercorea. The sequence continues at coordinate 7,442,958 of OX457086.1, read as the reverse complement.
TTCTAGCTACTTAATTAATATAATAAAATAATAGTATAATTTAAAAAATAAATTCAATTTACCTAGTACATATATATTAAAATAATTTATGTATATATAAATATTTCAGCAAAAATACTCCATTTTTTTTTTATTTATGTCCAAATATAAAATTTTGATTTTAAACATCAGTTGGTTCATTTTCACAATCACTACTAGCACATGAATTACTACCATTACGACCAGCACAGCCCAATTTCCTAGAACTATCGCAGACAATTTTTAATATTGATCGTTTCTCAGCTGAATTATTATTAACTGAATTATCACTAATATCATCATCATCATCATCATCATCATCAACTAATAAATTATTGACTAGATCAACTTCAGGTACAACAACAACAGTAGCAGAATTACCATTACTATTTATTAATGTTGGATTTTTTAATATTTTATTATTATTTTTTAATGGTCGTCCATCATTATAACCATTTTTTAAATAATGACAATGTTCTAAATCAACTAAAAATGTACCAGCCGCTGTAACAGCATGTGGTGTTAAAAATTTACATGTTGTATTTATTGAATATGTTGTTACTTTACTAGTACCATTTCGTCGAACACTAATTGTTGCTGTTTTTGTACTACCATTTTGGCTACTATTATGATTTTTATTTGTTGTTTGACATTTAATTAAACCATTTTGACTATGTGCCGCAATAATACCACGACGTTGTAATTGACGATCTTTTGCTCTTGGATCTAAATTAAATAAACGTTTAACACCACGCCGGACACGTTTATTACGATATGCAAATATAAATGGTGAACTTAAATTACCAAGTAATACAACAAAAATAGCTAATTGTGTTGTATGATTAGATAATTGAAATAAACGTCCTTGTAATATTACTAATATACCATATGGTAAATATGAGACTAGAAACATAATTACAACTAAAATACTGATACGTGCTGCACGTGATTCTTCACGATATTTAAATAATGATGATGCATTTGATAAACGATGACGTATTGAGGTCATATAACCTAATGCTTTTGGTGATGTATGAATAATTGTTGGTAATTGTAATGCATGTCGATGATGTGATACATTCGAGCCAACAATAACATCATCATGTTCATCGAATTCCATTATTGAACCATCACTATTACGTTGATATTTTTGTAAATTTGGTGTTGAATGTACTTGACGGATACCATTATGTAAACGATGATTATCATAAAAATCTTGTGATCCTAATATTGATAAATGTCTTGAACTATAATTACGTTTTAAATCTTCAGTTGCTTCTGATAATGTTAATAAAATATGATTTTGATTACGATCTTTTTGTAATAATTTATTAACATTATTATTATCAATATTGATTGTTGTATGTTCATCAGATTGTGCTGTTGTTGTTGTTGTTAATGGTGGCATTAAAAGTGGTTTTGTTGTACCATCTTTAATATTATGATCAATACGCATTTGTAAACCACCAACAGTTGAACCTTGTAAATGATCTTTGGTTAATGTTAAATTAGATATATTATTATTATTATTTTGTTGGTTAATACTGAGATGTGTTTGATTTTGTTGTTGTTGTTGTTGATGTGAATGTTGATGATGATTATGATGTTGTCCATGACCAGATAAATTAAATGCACTTTGTAATAATGGTGATGAACCATTTTGTCTCATACGTAAACCATTTTCTCTAGCTTCTGAGAATATTCTCCAATACATACCACAAACAAAACCAAATGGTAATAATATTATAATAATAAAATAAATACATGAAAATATTAAATTATATAAACTTTCTTCAATAAAACGTGTCATTTGTTCATATGAATCATTATTATCATTATTATTATTATATCTTTCAATTGTTGTTGTTGTTGTAATTGTTGTTTCTCTTAATGCTGATAATATACCAAAAAATATACCTAATATCCATGTTATTGCAATTAATATCCATGCTTTAAAACCAGATATACGACTATGATAGCGTAATGGATCTGTTACAGCACACCATGTATCACCAACAATTAATAATACTGAAAGTGCACCTAATCCAGCTACAAGGTCAAGTGACCAACAACGTATATCACGTTGAATATATAATGGTAAATTATTATTACTATTATTATTATCATCGTTTACTGATGATAGTGTAGAAGAAGAAGAAGCAGAAGAAGAAGTAGACGAAGAAGTTGATTTTTTATAATTATCTTGATTCTCTTGTAAAGAACCACTACTACTACTACTACTGCTACTACTTCCACTACTACTATTAGAATCATCATCACTAATACTACTACTATCACTATTGCCACTATTGAGACCTTCAGTTTTTCTTGTAATTTCGTTGTTGATTGTAGTGGCGGCATTATTTATCATTACCGATGCTGGTAAATTGTTATTGACCCCAAATTCTTGAATATTATTTTCAACATTATTATTCTTATTATTATTATCAATATTATCCAAAATCGTGGGAATATTATTATTATTATTATTATTTGATTTCATTAATTTTAAATCATTTTCACTTAAATTTTCTAAATCAATTTCAGTAATTACAATTGTTTCTTTATTTAATTTACCATTTTCATTATTATTTTGATGATGATTATTATTATTATTATTATTACGATCAATACGAATTTTCTCACATTTATTACCATTACATTTAATAATTGTTGCTTCTGTAATTGTATCATTTTTATCAATATCATCTTTTTCATAATAATCACCATTTTCATGTATATATGAATAATGATTTTTATAATAATCTTCAATTTGTATATCTTTTGCCATAATTGTAGATGATGATGATGTTGATATACCAGATAATGATGATGATGAACGTAAAAATAATGTTGGTGCTAATATTAAACAACCAATAATATTAACAATTAATAAATTTATAACAAAACGATTAGCCGTTGTTCGTAAACCTGGTGTCACCCAAAATGCACCTAATGCCAATAAATTTATTGTTAATGATATTAATAATAAAAACAAAATTAAAAAATCTATTGCCATTTTTGTACATAATATTTTTTCGCGAAAAATTTAATTTTTTTAAATTTAATTTTCTTCTTTTGGTTCTAATAAATTCGTTTTTTTTTAGTTAATGTTTTTTTTTTAACACTTTTTTAATTCTTTTGCTGTTTTTTTTTTAAATATTTTGGTAAACTTTAATTTATTTACATAATTTTTTTATGTTTTATGTTTTTATTAATTTGATTAAATATTTTTTTAAGATTATTTTTTATATAATTATATTTCATTTTATTATAATTTTTTTTTAAATTATGGAAAATTTTTCTGTTTTATGTTTTATTACTTTTTCAAAAAAATAAACAAACAAATTTTTTGTTTTAATCTGCGGCTTCTTCAAATTTTTCGGTTTGTTTTGATTACCTAATTTCACAAAGATTATCCGGAGCATCAATTAATAAGTGGTAATAAAAATTTTCAAATTTTATTATCAACAAAAAACGCACTGATATATTTTTTTTATGATTTTTCTTTTTATGTTTATTAGATTTTATGTGGGTGAGTACATAAAATTAAATTAGGTTTTTTTTTTTTTGTAATTTAAAGATTATTTAATTAATTTCCAAATCACTATAAATTTTTTTTTGAACTATAATCAATTTTTTCGTTATGAAAAAAAAAAATTGAAATTTCAAAAATTAATTTTTTAAATATAGAAATTTTCGTGAAATTGTGAAATTTAGGAGACACAATAAATTTATTTAGCACCGTTTTTGTTTTATATATTATGTAAATTTAACACTTTAAATTAATTTTAAAAGTTCAATTACAAAATTTTGTTGTGATCAATCACTCAAATTGATTTTTTGTTTAATTAAATTCACTTTTGATTTTTCCGCAAAACAAATTTCAATTTTTTAGTTGTTAAGCAGAAATAACATTTTTGTTTAATTTAAGTTTTTCCCAAACTTTTAATCAACATGAGGAGAACTTCTACTTTTTTTTCTGTTGTTGATTAAATTTATTTATTTAGTTTTTTTTTTTTATTTAATTGCTATTTTTAGAATGTTAAATCTAGCACCAAAAAAAAGTAGCAAATAAAAAATTTCTTTATTTATTTTGATTTAAATTATCAATTTTCACTTGGTAACATAAATTTCTTTATTATGTTTTTTTTGATAAAAAAAAATGTAAATTATTTTTATTAAGATTTTACTTTCCCAACAAAAAAAAAAATGTTTGTTCATTTAATAAATTCAAAAAATGATTACCGAATTTTGTCCTAATTTTGAAAAACTTTTTTGTCAATTTCAATTTTTCCTTAATTCACTTCTATTTTTTTTTGTCTTATCACACACAAAAAAAAATTTGTCAATCAAAATTTTTACTTATATAAAAAAAATGCAATTGAAATTTTACAAAAATACAAATTTTCTCTTTTATTTTGTGCAAATTTATAAGAAAATCCACTTTTATGATGATTTTTCATATATTTCTGTTGTTATACTTTTGAAAATGTGATTTCCTGGTCTGCAAAAAGTTTCTGTCGTCTTTGGATTCCAATTTAAATTTCCAACAAAAAAAAATTTGGTTTTTCACAACGAAAAATTTTTTCAAACCTATTTTTGGAAATTAAATTTTTTTCATTAAATTAATTTAATTTTTTTTTAGTAGTTTTTTTTTTTTTAATTTAGGTTAAAACTGACAATTTTTAAAAAATCGTAATTAGTAAAATTTTTCCGTTTTTTATTTGTTTAGTAAATTTTCTTTTCGGTATTAAGAATTTTCTGTAATAATTTTTTATTTTTAAACTAAAATTTTCTTGTAAATCGAATCGCGAGTTTAAGATCAAAGCGGTTTTTCTTTTTATGAAAATTTGTTTGAAATTATTTTAAAAATTATTCTTTCTTTTATGCTTGTCGACGCGACGATCTTCACTCTGATACGTTTTAGTTACAACTGAGTAAAATATTTAAAGCTCTGCTGACTTTCTTATAGTAAAAAATTTTCTTATTTTATAAAATGTTTTCGGTTTTTTGTTTTTATGTGTAGATACTATAAAAGTATCTATACACATATAGAAATTCGAATTTTTATGCTTTAATACACTGACAATAAACACAAATAAAAATTTTGTTCGTTCGTTTTTTTCGTTTTGATTATGTGCAAAAAAGCGCGAGACATTTTTATTTAAAAAAAAAAAAAAAGATAAAAAGTCGTGGTGGTTTTGAGCAGCCATAAGCGAGCGGTAAAAGAAATAATTTATTTGCTATTAAAAGAATAATTTAAGCCGCCGCCGCCATCAGCTGATAGAAGAAGTTTTGTTAAAAAGGGGGTCACTATTTGGTAGTAGAAGTTATTTTAGACAAATTATAAATTGATCTTTTTCCAAGCTGAAATATTGAAGAAAATTTCATATTTCAGTGAACCTAAACTATGCTTATCCTTTTTCAGATTTTCCCTGGATTTTATGTGATTTCTTTTAAATATTTTGATTAAAATTCCTTGAAAAAGCTGAAATAGATGGGAAGACAAAAAAAGGAAATCAATTTTGAAGTTCCTTTTGAGATACACAAGATTGGTCAGTTCAGTTATGAATTTCTTATTTGGTGTAATTAGAGAAATTGAAGAAGTTTGGATTATGATCTAAAAATGGACTTTAAATTTATTTCCAAATGATTTAAGAAAAAAATGATCCAAGTCACAACATTTTAGATGTCAGGCAAATATTTTTATCATCAGAAAAATTTCTAGATCCTAAATGAAATCACCAACAATTCCAGTTCATATAGAACTGATTTCACTAATTTTACTTTATATTATTGAAAGGAGATTTTCATTTCCTGTCAAGAAAAAGAAAATTTCTGACTTGAGGAAAGGAATAATTTCAGAAAATTCCTTATTAAAATTGAATATAAAAATAATTGGCACCAAAAAATTTTCCATCTATTGGCACAATTTATTCAAAGGTTAATTAAATTTTATTATCGTAGCATGAGCTCAGATCGTTTTTGGTCACTCTAAAATTTGACTTGTCTTACTGATCGTGAATTTTTATGAATAATAATACCAGAAAAGTTTCAATTTTGAAATGTATTTGTAAATTGAGAACATATAGAAAAACAAAAATCAAATATGTTTCATTCAAAATGAACTGAGATTATTATTTTATTTTTTTCAAACATAAATATTTACTTTTTGCTCTTTTACAAAGTTCATTAAAATTAAATTTTAAAATATAAAATATAAAATGCGATTATTATTGTTTTTATTTCACATTTTGATATAAATTTATTTCTTGCTTTTGTGGTGAGTAAGAATTGGGTTTTGTATTTATGTTGTATATTATGTTGGTTATGCGCAATCGATATGTGATTTGAATTTTTATCGATTAACGTCTTTTTAATCAAAATGCAAATGAATATTTATATTAAAATCAGGGGATTTTTATTTCCAAAAATTTTTTTTTTTTTTTTTGGATAATAATAAAATTTCAAGCGAATTAACGTTATTTCAATTTTTATGATTAATAATTATGTTTATTCATAATTAAATTCATAAATTATTATTATAATTAATTCAATATTTTTTTTTGGGGGAAATTTATTTTTTGTTTATAAATATTTCCACACGTGGTTGAATCAATTTCAATATTTTAGTTGAAATTTTCATCTATGATCTAAAATTCTTCTTTTTTGAAATTTGTTTGATGAATTTAATTAAGTATGTGAATTTTCTCAATTTTTTTTTTTTTGGTTTCAAGAGAGAATTAAATTTTTTTATTAATACTTTTTTTTTAAAAAAAAAAAAAATTTCTGTGACATTTTCCATTTAAGGAAAATTCAGAATTAATTATGTATTTTTTTTTTTTAACATGACCCAAAAAAAAGAAATTTGTTCCAATTTCGAATTGAATTTTTAACGATTTTGGAATTTTTTTTTATCAATAATAAATTAAATATCAAATAAATATTTAAAAAAATATTTTAGAAACTAACAAATTTATAATAATTATTTATGTTAATATTGACTTTTGAAATTTTTTTTTAAAAATAATAATAATAAATATATGTATATTAACAATAATATTTAATTTTCACACGAGTTTAACTTTTGGTCACGATTTTATTAATATACATTTTAAATATATAAAATTGGTTATTTTTTAACTATCATATAAAAAGTATATAAGAAAATTAAAATATCTCAAGGAAATTATTAATATATATAAAAAAATAATTTGTATAAATATAGAAAAATAAGTGTTTATTATGAAATTATGGAAAAATAAATTATTTAATATAATTTTGATTTAAAAAAATAATAATAATAAAGAAACGTGATCAATTTTTTTTAATTTTACTTCCTAAGAATTTAGAATTTTATATTTATTTTTAGTAGTTTTTAATTGTCTAATTAGTCTAATTGATTTTATTGGTCGGAAATCGGAAACTATTTCCGATTTTTATATTTAATAATAGTGTAATTTCAATTACTATTGACTTGGAGATGGAAAATGTAAAAGAAATTGATATTTTGGTATACTACTACTACAGGAAGTAGGAAAGTGTACACGAATTTGTAAATCAACAGAATTTGATAGAAAATTTAATTAAGTTTACTAATTAAGCAATTTTTTAATTCAAAATAAAAAAATCTTATTTCAGATCCCAAAAAAAAACAGATCAATAATTTTAGATTTAATTATACTAATATGAAAATAACGAATTACAAATTTTTACGTGACATATTGCAAGTGGGCAATATATAGAACCAGATTAAGCTCCATAAAGGATCTGAAATTGATTTATTTGAGTTTACAGACCATTTAGTTGCAGCCATAGTCTCATTCCTTGCAGACCAACAAACCAACCAACATTTACTTATATTAAGAAACTTGGAAATAGAATATTTTCAATTTTCTGTAATTCTATATCACGACTTAATCAAGTAAAATAAAATATAAAAAAAATTCTGATTGAAAGTATATAATAATTAATTAAGATTATTAAAATTAAAATTACGCTTCAAAAAAAAAAAATTGGAAAAAGTTATACAATCTTCTAAAGAATAATTTCAATAAAAAAAAATGCAAAAATTAAATTAAAATTCATTTTAATTTCATGATTGAAAATGCTAATTTAAATTTTTGAAAAAAAAGAAAAAAAAAAAGAAAATAAAAAACTTTTAATTTATTATTATTCAAAAATTATTGAACCATGTCAATATTATTTATGACCAAAAATTCAGTTCACATTTATGATGTAACAATTGAAATAGATAAAACTTTTTTTTAAAATTATAATTGAATAAACGTTATGTTTTTGTTGTTGTGTAAATTAGCAGTCAATTTTATTGACTGATGCGACATAGAAAACATAAATAAGTGTCTGTATTAATTTCCACTTAGGAAAAGTACTGAATATAAATAATTTTTATAAATTTTTGTTTAGATTTTCTAATAGAGTACATACTTAAAATAATTACTAGTATGTATTTCCATTCATAAATAAAGATATATATGTAATTAATAAACGATTAAATTTTTACCTGTAATTGTTGTTTGGTTAAAAACTATGGAAAAATTTGAAAAATTGCATATTTATACAATAATTTATGCTAACGGACAGTCGACGCGACAGTGAACTTTTATAAATTTATGTAAATTTAATTAATAGTTTATTTTAAATAGATTTTTCAAATACTAATTTGCATTCAATTAAATTGAATTTGTTGCGTTTTTTTTTTTGCAGAAAGGAAATGCAATATTTTTCTATAGTATAGACAAAATTCTTTAGAAAATTTATGTTACCCCAAATGACGGTGCATTTATGTTAACCTAAAAAACATCTGATAGTTTTTTTTTATCAGATTTTATAACAATTTTGTTTAAATAAAAAAACTATATAATTTTGTATATTAATTTGCGATTTAATATAAAAAAAATGACGCGTGTCTGGATGGGTTTTTTTTCTAAAAAAATTTTTATAATGTTTTTATCCTCTGTGAACGGTCAACCTCTATGACGTCATTTTTTTGCAAATTATAAATATTTTGAAAGTATTTTTTTTAAAATAGTCACAGGTAAAAAAAAATTAAACTATAGACACGTGAGAAATGACAATATAAAACTAAGAAAACAAGTTTAAAATTCAAAATGAATTTATTTGTATAAATGTTATAAGGAAATTCTTATAATTCAAGGGGGAAATACCATGATTTTTATGTGTGTTTACCTTTGTGTGTTAACAATCTTAACAGGTTGTCATTTTGTTAAAATATAGTTAATAACATTTTAATTGCATTGTAATTAGAATTTGAATATAATGAAGGTATAATTTTATCGCGATAAATTCATCGGAATTTAAAATATATTAAGATATTAAGATTTTATCGCATTAACCGAAATTTTATCAAAATTACCTGCGATATTGTAATTTTATCACGATTATACGAACATTTTGTAATTATAGAATATTAATTTTAATTTAATTTTATTGCATCGATCGATGCTAACTATCTCCGACGTCAAATTTTATCGAAAAATGTATTTTCCGCGACAAATTTAATCAAAAATTGAATAATTCTGCGACAAATTTAATCGAAATGAATTTTCCTATAATATTTTGAAAATATTTAAATATTAATTTACCTTTTTTTTTCACTTATATAGTTTTTCCTAAGAAATTTTCTTAATATGTTAATTAACTAATGTCCCAGCATCCAATATACATATACAAAGTTCAGAGTAATATTTTTTTGTTCATGCGAAAATATCGTGATTTCATTTTGCTATACGTTTTAGTTTTTGATTAAATTTTTTCCATAATATTTCATCTTCGTCATCAAAAAAAAAATTTCTATAGCAAACAAATTAAATAAAAAAAAACAAAATTGATTAAAATTTATTCAAACAAATTATATTTGTTTTTTTTTTTTCAAATTTTCGATAAACAAATTAATCATTAATTTTGTATAAATGTTTAAAACTTGTCGAAAATCTTTTGGAATATTTTAACAGAATTTCCTATAATTAATTATTTATTATATTATTTTTTTTAAATGCCGCGATTTAAATTTATATCTTTAACATTAATTTATTATTATAATTTCCATTAATTTCTAATTCAAGCACTTATTTATTATTATTATTTTTTTGCAACAAAAATTTTTTTGTATAAGTGCTAAATAGATATTTAAAAAAAAAAATACCAGCGATTAATTAATAAATAAAAAATATTTTTAGTAATAAGAAAATTAACATTGAAATTAACATTTTTAATTGATGTTTATGGTAATTAATTGTTCAACTTTTTAAAGACATACAAAGACTAAAAAAATGTTATATTAATTTACCTTGAAAAATACTTAAATTAATAAATTTTATTTGTTTAAGGGAAAAAGATATAAACTTTTATGATTTTTTTTATAAAAGTTCAAAGAGTTGAATTGCAAAAAAAAAAAAAATCATAATAATTTTTTTTAATCTTTAAAAAAGAAAAATATTTCGCTACAAGGCAAATTTTTAGTCGAGGTTCATAAGTCACGGACCCAAGGTTAGATACCAGCCACGTTAATATTTTATATTACACTATCATTTATGGCTTAATATTCCAAGAATATTATGTGTGTGAACTGAAAATCTACAGTGATCTACAGTACTAGAGTAACAGTCTACAGTACAGAAGTTCTACAGTACAGAAGATCTGCAGTACAGCGATCTACAAATCTACAGTTGGGTACAGTGTGCATTTGAAAATTGTAATCAAATTTCCTAAAACGTATTCAATTACCATAAGGACATTTTCAAATAAATTTAATTATCAAAATTACGGAAATTATCATGAAAATTATTATTGAACAAATTCTAATCTACTAATCTACAAAAAATATTTGTTATTGCATTTCGATGTCAATGTGAATTTCGTTGTAATTAAAATTTATAAATAATATTTACGCAATTTCATAATTTAATTCCACTAGCTACATAATTTAAAATGAAGTGATAATTTTATTTATTTATTATTTATTTTTGAAATGATCGAAACTTTTTTCTTAAGAAATATTTTATTATTACGGAAAATTATATATAGATTAGATACAAATAGTCATTTGATTTTTAATTATACTATATGGTAATGAAAAATACACCATTATATTATAATTTTATGTTTTAAATCAATTTTTGATTGTTTGTAAACAAAATCAAAAAAAAAAAATTATAAATAAAATATCTAATAATTTCTAGTTTCCTATTTACTATATTCACATGTTATTATTAAAATCATTTTGTTATTTTAGCAAGTCTTCGAAGTTAAATCGAAATTAAAGTTGTTTTTGTTGAAGTGAATCAGCTTGTTTTTCCAGTTACTTAAACTTATTTACTATACCTAAAAATATCAATCAATTCAAATTCCAAATTGAACCGGAAAAATCAAATATAATATTTTCATTAATTAAGTACTAATGAAAAATTTGAAAATGAAATTATGAAATTAATAAATAAATGAAAAAAATGTGACTGAAATTTATATAGTTCAAATTTAATTTATATATTTCATTATCTAATATTGTAGATAAGTTAAGTAATTGGCTATATTAGACCTATTGCGGGACGCTAGAATATATTTGAGGACATAATGTTGGTTTGAAACCTGGATAATGTCTGAGCAGGAGGAGCTGGAATACCTTGTCAGAAATCAAAAATATTACCTAATGAAAAATGTTTTGATGGACTCAATTTTCTTATGTTTATTTAAATTGTAATTAATACTTAACAGTTTTCTGCAAAGAAGCCAGTTCAGTGGTGAAAATATAGTTTACATTATAATTTTATTACATTTAATTTATATATTTGAAATTTTTATCTACTATAAAATTTTACTATTTATAACATCATAAATTAAATATTTCCATGTAGTAAATGTCAGATTTGATTTCTTAATTTATTATCTTTTTGTATACCATTACTTATGCTTATTAACTATAGATTATTTAAATTTCAGAATTACTTAATTAAGATTCTAAATTTTAATTCAATTTTTAATTAAAACAATTTGTTTTTTTCATTTCAAAATTAAAACATTTTCTATGGAATTTCTTTCAATTCGCGTGGAATTTTTAATTTTAACTAAACAAGAAAAAATTATATATAATATTTTTCTTGTATTTTTTTGAAATTTAAATAATATAATATAAAATGGAATTATAAATTGTAATATAAATATTTAAACTGGTTTCTTTCATAACAAATTAAAGAAATTGTTTAAAAAAAAAAACAAATTTTTTATGCTACAAATTAATTATGCTCGGCACTATTTTAAAATATCAGAAAAAAAAATACCTTTTTTTGGGAAATTTTTCTATGACAAAACTAGTAAATTATGAATTAATAACATTGTTGTTATTGTTATAGGTATAATTGCGCTTTTGGTGAGGAATTTTACCAAAAAAATTGTCGAAAATTTTAAGAATTTTATTGTGGATCTAAATTGAACGATTAATTCGTGGACTTTCTTAGTTAAACTTGTGAACAGAAAATGTAAATTTAATTATGATTATTTTTCTAGTAAATTTCAATAGTTACAGGTTACATGTAGTTGCACATTATATGTACTTTTTTAACAGAATTTTAATCCAAAGTTGTGCTAACAGTTTTTAACTTTCTTTAAGATGATGTACATATATCTCTCTATATCTGCATAAATACCTTGTATTAAGCTTCCGCGGTTTGTCAATTTTCCATCTTCTCAGAAATGATAATGTTATTAAATCAATAATCAACAGAGCTTTACATTGTCTCTTTAATAAGTCAAAGTAAAATTTCTTCAAGAAAAACTCTAATTTAATAAATTTTTAAATAAATTTTCTTAACCGGAAACAATTTATAATTTATAATTAAATAAATACGTTAATAAATTAATAATACCAATTTTAATTTGATCAACTTATGCCCGAATTTATAAACGAAACTTAAACTTTTCATTTCGTTTATAAATTCGGGCCTAAATTACTTAATTAAAAATTTATAAATAATTCTACATTTTATTTTTTGAATCATTATTAGTTCTAATTTGAAACTGGATCTACCAGACATCATGATAATATTTACTTTATAACGTAATGTATAAATTACATAAAATTTCACAAAATATGATTCAACTTTTTGTGACGTCTCTAGAACATTGTCAAATGACTAAAATTTTAGTTTAATTTATATTAAAAAAAATATTATACAATATATGTATATTTTGTTTTGTGTACATTTGAAACTCTAGAGATTATTTTGGGAGACTTTGGAGTTCTTAATTTAGTAATATTCCAGCCAGACAATTAATATAAAAACTATAATATATTCTGTAATTATTAAAAGGTATCATGGTTCAGTTTTGTTGACATGTAATGTAAAATATGTTTTGGGTTAATATGGGTAGACAAATTATTTTGTTTTGTCAATTTAATTAAATTATCAATTACTAATAAAAAAAAATTTTTGGTTAAAGTTCATAAAACAATTTTTTTTTGTTACATTTGACACAAAAAATTTAATTAAATTTATTTTTTAGTATTAAAAATGATAAAATAATTTTATTACTATTTTTTTTTTTTTTTGTAAATCGTAATAATTTTATGGGTGGAAAAGTTAATATCGAAATTTTGGAATACATAAATTTCGTTTTATTTTAGATTTCTTTTAAATGTTGGAAACGAATATCAATTTGTTTTAGTATCTATTAAATTTATGACAAGCAAATCTTTTGAGAATTGAACTTTATTATTTTGATAAAAAATTTGCGCAATTTTGGGAAATTTTTATTTTGCGATTTTCTAAAATGAAATATTTATGTATCTAATTTATTGATTGGTAATATAAATTTTGAAAACTATGGAAATGTAATTTTATTAATTTTTAAATATACTAAATATAAGATTTTGGTAATTCGAATATTCATTTTGACTAGAAGTCGATAATTTTGTTTATAAGAAACGAATCGGAAATATACAATTTCGATTATGCATTCATGATTTTAATTATAAAGGAATTCTGTTCTGTGAAAATTTAAAGAAAATAAATTTTCCAAGAAAGAAATCATTTAGATTGAGAAAATTTTAAACATAATTTATTAGAAATTTTTACGTTACTATTTAAATCTAGCAATAGTTTCTAATAAATTACCTGAATCAATGATTTAGAAACCATAATTTTCAATTTGTATTCTTATATAATTTATTAATCAATTTATTACTGTTGAAAATATTGCTTTTTTTTATGAAATTATACTACAGTTTCTTAACATTTTACCACCATGTATTTCTTCAGTTTGCATGACTGGATTTAGACATGCTGGTGACAAAATAAATCAACTTGATAAAGATTGACAGTTTTGGTCTTTTTGGTCTATAATACAAAAATTCTGTATTATTTGGTCTATAATACAGAATTTTGCAATGTCCTATATTATTTTTAATAATGTCCTATATTTGCTGTGTTTCTTATATTTCAATTTCAGATTAGGCAAATTGAGTTATTTTTATTTTTATCTTAAAAATTGTACATTTTTTTAATGTGCATTTTTCATTTCTTAATGACAATAATTATCGAAAAATTTTAATCTAAAAAAAAACTAAGCTTTAACTTAATTTCATTCTAATTTTACATTAAAATCATTTTTTATTGACTTTGCTAAATTATTTATTAAAGCAAATAATTAAATCATCATCAATTTTTTTGAATTTATAACTTTTACGTATATCAGAATAATTTTCTAAAGTGATTTGAAAATATTGTAATGTAATCAATTAATTAAATTAATTATTAATGAATTTTTATATTACAAAAAAAACATTGTACTTGTCCTAAGTGTTTTATAAGAGTTAGTACAAAAAAGTGCTATGTAACATTGAAATTTATTATACTGATGTAATTATAATTAAATATTAAATTACGAATTATAAAATTTTCAGGTTAATGTACCCAAGTTTCCTTGAACATTAATTATTTTTTTTTTTTTTGTAAATAACTTCAAAAATATTTAGTATAATTATAAAATATTTATTTTTAGAATTATGTGAAAAATCTAAAAATAGATTTAATTAAAATTATGCTTTTTTGATATTTTCTTTTTTAAATGTTTGGTAATTTTTATGTTTCACCTACTATATATGCGACATTGCTAATATTATATGTAGGTAAATATTAGTAATTTGATAATTAGTTTGTTATTCAAAATTAAATATAAAATTTTATCTGATTTAAAAAAAAAATTAAAATTCATTTATCATCAAAATTAAACACTTGACGACGTCAAAATGAGAAAAAAAAAAGAAGTAAATATGATTTTTTAATAATCAAGTATATACTACAGTAGTATTAAGAGTACACAATAGTGGAATTTCTGTTAAGTAATTTCGATTTTACATAAAAGCTTTTTCTTATAACAGTACAAATTTAATATAATATTTCTCTGTTACTTTTGAAAACTTAAAATTTAATAATTATTGCAAAATTTATTAGTAATTTTCTATATATAGTATTCATTTGTAAGTAGGTATAGATAGATGATTGAACTCTTGACCAATTAATTGGACTTTTGACTGCTTTGATTTAATATTGTATATACAATATATATGTATGTATGTATGTATATATATATTGCGATATGCTTATTCATCAAACATTATTTATACGAACTGATCTTTAATATTAACATTTTACACTCGAAAAATCTTAAAATTACCAAAAAAAAATATTCCATTCTCCTATTTATATGTGTCAATAGCTTTTCCTACATGATTTTTTAAAACAATTTTATCGTACAAAAATAAAAATATATCAGTCAAGTATTTTATTACTAATTCCACTTTGATATCTATAAAAAAAATTCTTAATAAAATGTTTATTTCTTCTATATCTAAAGTAAAAGAAATTAAATATTTTGTTTGATGAATTTCTATTTTTTTTGTAATCAAGTATTTTTACAAAAAATTAAAATTTCAAAATAAATTACTATATGAAACTGGTAATTTAAATTCAAATAATGATTTGAAATATATGATATGATTGAGATGAATATATAATAACATTAACAAACATCCAACTTATTAGAAAATTATCCATCGCAAGATATACTTTGAATATAAATCTAGAAATTTTAATTAGAATATACAAGCATAATTATCTTTCCTTAATACATAGTTTGAAATAATTATAATTTGGCCCTCCTTGGACTCAATCGTGTGATAATGATTGACAGGCTAGCAAACTCCTAGTCTAGTGTATGACTAACTAGATATTTTCCATCAATTTCACTGTAGTTTTGATTTTACTATAATTTAACTGAAATTACAAAATTTAGTTGTTGCCAAAAAAATTTGCGTAGTGAATGATTCTGATTAAATGAATGACCATAAATCCAATTTCAAACTTCTGAAGACTTAATTTCAGTAAAAGTCTTTAACCATCAGACCATAATTTAAAGATGCTATTCTATTGCCACCTAAAATACTCCAGCACTATCACACAACGACAATTCTAATCTACTTCTCTAAAAATAATCAATTATTCTTCGTGTTTGTACATAATTATTTAATTTTTCCATAAACTTATAAGTATTTTATAGATGATTTAATAAAATAATATAATTTAAATTTTCATATTATCCACAATTATTTATTTTATTATCATCTTAAAAGATAAGATTAAAAAAAAAAAATATTTTCTTAAATTATTTTATATTTATTTATATTAAAACAAAGCCATAATATATTAAATTTAATTTAATTTTCTAAAAAAAAAAAATTTGTTGCCTAAGAGTAAAGCTCTTCAATATTAAAACGCGCTAAAAAAATTTTCATAAAGAAAATTAATCATAATCTTTTTTCTAATTTAAAAATCATCATTATTTGTTAAATATAATTGAAATAATTTCCGACAAGTTGTCTATTAAATTCTTTATTTAAAAAATCATCAAATTGAGATCAATTTAAATATTTAATCTTATGTCTATATAAATATATCAAATAATATAATTAATATTTAGCATTTATTGAAATTATAGATAAGAACACGTTCTTAATTGATGAAACTATTTTACTTACTTATATACAATTTTGAAGTCAAGGCAATTTACAATAATGATACTTAATATTTATACATTTAATTACTTAAACTAAATAGAAAACTTTATAATATATACCAGAAAAAAAAGTGATTTGTCGTTTTTTTAATAAGAAGAGAATGACTAGAAGTTTCTTAATTGTTTATAGAAACTACTTAAAAAATATTATTCTATATAATCTCTATTATAATCACATAGTGATAAATTCCAATTTTTTATCTTAAGTTAAAAATGAATGATAATTGTGAAATTAAAAGATTCGATAATGTTTGTTATTATTATGTAAAAGTTTAATAAAGCTTTTTGTATTAAATAATAATTAAAATTAATTAAAAAAAAAATTATTTATTTACTATATTAAGAATGGCACACGACTTCTTGAACTCTGTTACCATTTATGACGGAATTCCGTGTATAATTAATTAATATATTAAATTTATTACGAATATATGTAATTATTAAATGAAGGTAATTAAAGCAAATTAGAAATTGATTGTTTTTTGTTTACCATTATATACGTAAGAAAATATTTATCGAGGTAAATGATATTTTTAGTTTAATTTTAAAAGTCATTCGATTTAATAATAGGAAATTGAAATACATATTTCAGATATTTAGTTGGAAAAAATTATAGTTTTACATGATATTAAGTAGTAGATAATGTAAAAAATGTATTTTAAATTTTGTTGAGCTAGTATTAAGGTCAATTTCCTCTTCTTTTTCGGCTTAACAGCACGATGTATAGGCATTCGTCAACCTCTTAGTCGTTTATATTCGGTTGCAAGTTGCAATCAAAATCATTTTTTCTTGACTTTTACGTCAAACAAGGAAACCAGGAAAGAAAATAATTTTACTAAATTACAAGCAACTAAAATCTAAATTGTGGAAAGCAAAATATCTTTTGGTAACAATTTTTTTGTTATAGTAAATTATAAATGTAATCTAAAAAAATGTATAATTTATATAAATTAAGTAAATAATTAAGATTAAATTTATTTATTAATTTAATTACTATGTAATTAAAATTTTATTAACCTGAAATTTAATACATATATAATATTTTTTATGTAATTATAGAAAGGTCTATTAATTATTATGGCCTGTAAATCCCTGTAATCTCTGTTATATTTACGATATATAAATAATTATTTTTTATGGTAACATAATTAATTACATAATTATATATATGTATAAGAAATATTTCTAGTATTTCGAGAATTCTTATAAGATTAAATTTTCCATTTCCCTTTAATCAATTTAAATACAAAATTTAATCTTTTCTGTGCTAGAGGATGGTGTGCTTATGCTTTATATAATAAGCATGATTAATGATTTAGTTTTCCCAGGTCAGCAATAATATTCAACAAAAAAAAAAACGAAAGGAAATTCAATTTAAATGGTGGAAATTTATAATGAAAATTAATTTTGTTAAAAATGAAATATTATAGTAAATTAAATCAATCAATGCACAAAATAATAATCAAATATTGTAATTGTATACAATGACAATATGTACCCAACTAATATACAAAACGCACTAATCTAGAGAATATAATATTTACCAAGTTTTATCAATAATTAAATAATATTTTTATTTATTTCAGGGACAAAAAAATCGATAGCATTTTGAAAAAAAATAAAATATTGTAGTTTTGAAAATTGTCATTATTTCGAATTTAGTTTTTAGTAATTATACTGTAAGGGCGAATGTAGGAATATTATACAAGTCCAAAGGGCAACATTAAAAAGCCGGTTCTATTTCTTAGATTAAATTCAATTAGGTCGGTCCCACTAATAATTCAATTAGTGAAATACCCAGTTGATTCATGCATTGTCATTGAAATCATAGCTCCATAATTCACTAAGTATTCCTATCACCTATTAACATTTTTTTGTATACCTCAGAATCATATTTTTCAAAAACTATTCTTTTTATATTTTGGTTATGTAAATACCCTCACCTTTCTCTCTGTTGGTTAACATTTTACGATTTTTTAAACCATTTAATATTAACAAATATTTTTGTAAACTCTACGGCAAACAAAATTAACACAATAAAAAATTTCAATAAAAAAATTCAGTAAAATAAAAATGAAGAAAGCAAAAACAAAAAACATAAATTTAACAAGAAATGAAATAAAAATTTAAACATTCTATTTTCTTTTAACATAAAAATCCATATATATGTACATATCTTTTTTGCGGGGATTTTTGAACCATTAATGACATTTTTCCGTCTGCAAAATAATCCAGTTTTATAATCTTTTAGTTTATACAAGCAATTGGTTTATTTATATATTAAGTGACTGATAATGGAATCAAAGAACTCATCATAATCTTAATCAACAAATTTTATCACCAGAAAATTCTTTAAGTTAAAAACTAATTTATATAAATTAAAAAGTTTTTCTTACGTAAAATTGTTTATAAAACGCCAGAAAGTCTGTTTTACTTACATATAAAATTACTATTATTATTTGAGTGAAACTTCAATGACCTTTAAATTTAGCGCAACACCATAAAAAAAAAACAATTTAATACCATAAAACATAATTATAAATTCATAATATGAAATTGAAA
Source organism: Empis stercorea (assembly GCA_949752835.1). Lineage (NCBI taxonomy): Eukaryota > Metazoa > Arthropoda > Insecta > Diptera > Empididae > Empis > Empis stercorea. The sequence goes on along the minus strand of OX457086.1, from coordinate 7,423,266 downwards.
TGCAATATAAAAAAAATTTCACAAATATAAATTCGAGACTTTGTAGACAAGTGGAAATTTGCTTCAATGAATTTGTAATCTAAAACTTTTTAAATGCAAGCATGTAGTTTATATATTAAATAACCATTAATATAAGTTACAAATTAAGGGTTTTGTTATTGGTCAAATTTCCCCAAAAATTTCATCTAAAAGTAATTGAAATATTTTTTAAGAAGTCATACATTCCGAGCAAGGAAATTGACGTCCTTACAAAATTATTAGCGCCTTAAAATATGCAAAAATAATGAAAATTTTAAAGGATAATTAATTAGGTGTTAGCATAGACACAATTACTGTCTTTAATTGTCTCTATGGTGTTAGTGATTTTCCTAATTAAAGGCGAAAGTTCGAAATAGGAAAGAAATATAGGGAAATTATGTTCAACTCGAAATTGGGTTCCTCTACTACCAAAATTTATATAATTGTGTAAATGGCGAAGTAAAAGATTTATAATCGAATGACAAACAGACAGAGTGAAATTAAATTACACATTTTTTCCGCAATTTTTATTGGTAACGTGTTTAAAATAACGTGTAGTATTAAATAGTGAGAAATTATAACAAAAAACGTATAAAATTTTAATATTATTTAAGTACATGATTATTACCTGTGTAAGTTTCAAAATTATGGAATGTTGTAATACGATACAGATTATTATTATTATTTTATAACTCTTGTTAAACAATTTTTACTTATATTAGATTAAACTTTATTATTAAGAGAAAAAAATTTAATGTCATAACTTTTTAATGACAATTATTATTCTTGTAATTATAAACTTGTTGAAACAAATTTTTTTTTTCAGACTACATAAGCTTTTTTTTTTAAAGTGCAAAAATTAAAATTCTGTTGTACATTTAATTTTGTGGAAATTATTGTTACAAATTTTTTCGTTTTGGTATTTAGTTCATAAAATGAATTTTTTTATGGTATTATTTTTTTTTTTGGACGCACATGTGATAAATTATTTTAACTTTTTTTAGGGTGAAAAATTAATTGTTAAAAAATTTCAATTATTTCTGTTAAAATAGTTCTTTTTTTTCTGTTTCCAAGGTTTAATTTTTTTCAGTTTGATTGTCTGGAAAATTTTATTTGACATTGTGCTTTTTGTACTTTCAAAACAAAATTAAATGAAAATAATTTACGTTAGAATTTTGTAGTCTTATTACGTCAATAAAGAATTTGCAGAAGATTGTTAATTGTTAATAAATCTTTTAAAATATACCAAAATTAATTGGTTCTTTAGTAAAGATTATAGTTCATATAGTACTAATTATATCGTCATCGTCTGGATAGTGAAAACTGCTTGAGACATTATAATTATAATTAACAAATGATAATATAGTAGCAAGAAATTAGACTATTTAATCCTGATATTCAATCACATAACCAAAGATTTTAACTTAATTACCTCGCTTAGAGGAAATTTTAAAGTTTGTTTAACCAACGACCTATGTAAAATTCATCCAGGAAACTCTTTAATTAATTAGGTCAATTAGAGGGGATTTTCAAATAAATTAATAAATATTGATATGAATTTTTTTTTATCAATATTTTCATAACTTTATCCTTCTTATCAAATAGTTTGTTATTACATATTTGATTTTGAAATTAAAACGATACTTCAGCTAACAAATTTCACTAGAATATGATAACAAAAAAAATATATTAAATTTTCCTTGAATTCATTTTTTCATTGAAATGTAAATAAAACATATATTTTTTTGTTGTTATAATTTTTTTTATAGAAAATGTCCTTGGAATAAAATTCCCGCCTTTTATAGAAAGAAAAGAAAACGAGCCAAAATATAAATATCAATTTTTTTTTTTTTAGGTAAATTTCCATTTTATCGAGAATTTGTTTAAAAATTTTCACATATTTATTATTTATTTACATTTTTTATTCATTCAAGATCTTTTAGTAGATGAAAAATAAATAGAATCTGAGATTTAATACAGAGCCAGCGTTCGTTGTAGAAGTATTTAAAACTAAATGGTATATTAAATAACTTTATTAGTTCTTTTTTCATTAAATATACTCTTTTTTCAATATTTTGATCATTTTTCAATAAGAAATTTTAAATTAAATTTTAAATGTTCACCAAAAGATTCCCATAACATTGGAATAGAATAGTATTTGTCGTCCTTGGTGTAGTAATTAACATTTTAAGTTTTTCAATAGAGCAATAGTTTTATACGTCCATTCTGTTTCATATATAGACTGGAATTTATTCTAAACAGATTCAAAATTGATTCTATGAAATCAAATAATTAATTACGATTTGATGAAAAACTAATTCCTTAATAATTGATTCTAAAACTGTAATTGGGTTAGTATACCTGAAATACAAATTAACTAACAGAAATTTTAACATTTGCAAGAACTTTCATTACTATCGGCTATGCCAATTATATTTGCCTCCAATTGTTCACACATATTTAAATTTGCCCTAAACCGGCTCTGGCACTTTTGTATATCACAACAAAAAAATTTAATTTTTTGGTAAAGAGAACAATTTTACACCCATTTGTACAACATAATATTGTCAAATATTTATGTTTGCGAATTTATGTTGTCTTGGAAATATTATGATCATGAAATGATTAAATTATTTTATGATTGAATTTTTTTTTATTATTTGTTCATATGTGAAAATGATTTTGTTATGATTTTATTTTTATTTATTTTCTTTTGAAATATAAAAAAGACAAATATTTTTGTATATTTTATATGGTGAATTTAGATTATTAACTGTTGGGAAAATATATTTTTATATGTACATAATATTTTTTTTTTCGCTATTTTTTTTTTTATGGAAATTTATTTGTCTGTAATTATTTTTGTTGCTCTTATTATTATTGCTTTTTCATAATTTAGATTTGTTTATTATTATGTATACATAATATTGAGAAACATTTGAGTAGTTAATCTTTTTTGTGGTATATAAAAGTTGTATAAGAAAAAAATATTGACACTTATAATTATAATTTTGTTTGATAACATATTTATAAAATTAATTAGAGTAAATAAGAAAAAAATAATATGTATAATGTATTATAGAACAACAAAATCATAAATAAAAACTTTCGAACAAAATTTTCCATTAAGAAAAGTATAATGACATTTTTTTGCCTATAGTGTCTCGTCAATTTCTAATTTATATAATTGATTATACTTGGGATTATGAATAGCTGAATGAACTTGAATTTATTACTGGAAAATTACATATCTACATGAATATGTCAATGATAAATTGATTAATAATAATTGGACATGGATTATGGACAAATATGAAACTTTATGAAAATAATTTTAGGAGAAATTATGTAATTTGTTTTTATCATAATATAAATTTAAGAGCTGATTTATTTGACGAAAAATTTCTTGAATTCATGTCTGTTTCTGATTTGAAAGCGAAATAATTTTTGAGACAAGAAATTTATCTTTTAATTCTGCAATTTTTCTGCAAAAAGTTCTGCAATTTATCAAATATAAATTTCAATTTTACTTTTATGCAATAAAATTTTGGAAAATAAATTCAATCTCAATCTAACACTGAAATTTCTTTTTGGTTCAATCTTACTAAATTTAATCTCACATTTGTTATGTGGGACTAACAATTTCAATCTCACTGAAATTAGTCTTAATAAAATTTCTTAATAAAAGTCTCAATGTATATTTCTCGTCAGTCCCACACATTTTCCAAAATTTAAAAGGAAAATTTTAATCCCATAAATTTATTTTTCCAAAAAACAAAAAAAAAACTGTACAAAAAGTAATTTTTCCTTCTGTAGTGAAACATTGAAAATTAAATTTTAATAATTGATAATCAAATACAAATTTAAATTTTGCATTTTTACGCATCAATATTTTTATATAAATATGAAATTTTCTGATTAATAAAACGATTTTTCTATTTCCAATTTCATTATAGATTTTTCTATTTCCAATTTCAATATGAACATAAATTTTCACAATGAAAATGAACATTTTCCATATTTTCATTCATAAAAAAGCTTGTATGTACAATAATATATGTAGATAAATAATTCAATCGATTGAATTTCATTATTTGATCAAAATATAAATATAGGATTAACACTTTACAATAGAACGGATATCCGGCACTTCAGAATTCATACATATGTATATTATAATTTTCTAAAAAGCAAAATGCAATTAATTTTATATGAAATTAATTTTATATGAAATTAATTTCTTTCTATATAAAATGTAATATTGTTGATTGAATTTTGCCCAGGATTATTATATGTGATTTGATTTTTCATATTGAACTCTTCAAATAAAAACAATTTTTTTTAATTAAATTTTAATTGAATTTGTAATTATTAACTGAATCATATTACATATTCAAATATTATAATTGTTAATTGATTTTTATATTAAATTCTCAATTTTATTTTTATCTACCTATTTTACTCTTTCTTATATTAATAGTTAAATATTAGAAAATTTGTTTTCTCTTTTTTTTTTAAATTATAAATTTAAAAATAAAAATGATTATAATTTAATAATTTTCATTTTTCTGAATAAATTTAGTTTATTGCTGACGAAATTTTTGTCATATTAAGCAATTTTCGTTAGTTACTATTGAATTTTTTCTATTTAAAAAAATTTTTGGCTGTGAAAATTGCATTTTCCACAACCGGAATTAATATTTCAAATTTAGCACATAAGCGGCAAATTAATAATTTTACATCATTAATAATAATTCTATTTTTAAAATTAATAAACAAAAAAATTTACATTTAAACGTAATAAAATTATGATGAACGTGTAAATATTTACATCTAAAACGATTTTTTTTTTATTTACAATCTTTGCAAAAAAAAAAAGAAAAGAAACTTTTAGCTTGTGTACTTTTATTTTGTTTAATTAAAGCGTTATGCCATTTATTAGCAAGTTTTTTCATTATTGTGTTAATTTCTCATATTTTTTTAGTCTATAAATATAAAAACTTTAATCTACATCTTATACATATTTATTTAAATAGCGCAAAGTAGACAATTTACAAATATCATTGACTCACTAAATCATTATTTAAACAAAATTTACGTAAATATTTTCATATAGAAATTAAAAATACATATATAATTTATATGAAATTAAATTAATTGGAAAATGTTCTATATATAAAAATTTTGTTAGAAAATTTTCAAAATTTATGTGACAATTCAGGTAGAAGTACAATGTCATAAAATTTTTCTAAACAATTCCCTTCAAGAAGATTAATTTTGAGTTTATACTTATTTAGTGCTCAGTAGAACCACAAATAATAAATATACAGATGTCTCACGCCCATACAAAAATTTGGTGCCAATTCTTTCTATTAACCGACAGCTATAAACCGACAAAAAGCTCTGCCTCAACCGACAAAAAAGCTTTTCTCTCAACCGACAAGTATCTTGCTTAAGCATTTGAGTATTAACCGACGGCCATACAGGAATATTTAAAAAAAGCTTTTTGTGTTACTCAAAATTATATTACTCATATAATATAATATATCGCAAAAAAATAATACGAAGAAAATATTCAATACATACAAAAATGTGTGTAACAAAATACACACATATGTATTTATTCAATTATGCGTCACTATTTCTAATATTCTAATATTTCTAATATTACAAATTTGAAGAATTTAATTTTCAATTTTCGGCTTTTAATAGTATGTACATATATAGATATTTCAGGGGCATGTTAGTTTTTTATTTTAAGGTGTATTTTTTTTTAAAATAACTGTCTTGTCGGTTAAAAGTGGTTTCATGGAAAACCCAAAGACGAGATAATTAAAAATACAATTTTTTTGGAATATTTTAAACAAAGCAGTTACATTTCGCAGAAATTAATAGGGAAAAAGATTATATGTATTTTCCTTTATAAATCAGGTACCCTATGAATTGGCCTTTCTCTCTATTAATCATAATTATTTTTATTTCAATTTCAAAATTAAGAATGGAAAGTACCTGCAGTTAAATTATTTATTTACGATGTTTAATTTTCAGAAAAAATTTTTTTGAGTAAATCAAACATGCCCCCAAAATATCTACAGTATACAAAATCCGTATTCGTACACCCTTATTTTAAAGGGAAAAGTGTGTCTATTACTGCAAATGTAATGCAAAATTTTCTGAAAGAAATTATGAATTACATTAATGTAACATAAATTTAGAGAAAAAAAACGAATGTACTTTTCATTTTACATTATTCAATAATTATTTACTAATAAATTAAAAAATGTCATAAATTAAAAATGTACGAATACGGATTTTGCATACTGTATATACTATGAAAAGCTGAAAATGAAAATTAAATTCTTGAAATTTGTAATATTAGAAATATTAGAATATTAGAAATAGTGACGCATAATTGAATAAATACATATGGATGTGTATTTTGTTACACACATTTTTGCATGTATTGAATATTTTCTTCGTATTAATTTTTTGCTCTATATTATATTATATGAGTAATATAATATTGAGTAACGCAAAAAGCTTTTTCTTAAATATTCCTTTGTATGGCCGTCGGTTAAGACTAAAATAAGTAAGCAAAATACTGTCGGTTGAGAAAAAAACTTTTGGCGGTTAATAAAAATAGCTTTTTTTTTTGATAAAAATCGTTTCTATACATCACTTTTTCCCATATACGTGAGACATCTGTATATTTATTATTTGTGGTAGAACCATATCCAAAATAATTAACATTAAAAAATATGACATATTTTTAGACATAACATGATATTGCATATTTTTAGGAGTTTTATGTTTTATTTGTTCCCTATTCCTTTTGAAAAATGAAAATAATCTCTAGCACTAAATAGCACTAAAAATATATATAGGTTTTTGCTATGAAACTATATAAGTTACTTATTCGTATTAGTGGTTGAGACTATAAGAAAGTACTTTTCAGAAACCAAGCTACTTTTACTTTTCAGAAGTAATTTTCAGAATCCAAAAAATTCCAAACAAATTTTCGAAGAACTTTCGGAAATAATTAAAATATGTATTTCTGAAATTATATTACTGATACAGAGATTACTTGTTATATATAGATACTACATGCTTCTATAAGTACAAATTACTATAAAATTAAGAATTTAAAAAATATATTTTAAATACTACTAATCTGAAATCTGTAAGACATTAAAATTTATGAGATAATAATTAACCTAATTATGTAAATTTATAAAATCTTAATCATACGATTAATGTTTTAAATAAAGAAATTTATTAAAAACTTTCGATTCTTTTTAGTAATTTAATCAATTTTACTATATTATAATAGAATTAAAATATATAATCAATTTAAAAAATCATTTTAAATGAATTTCTACATATTAGATAATGTAATATTTTTTATGGTATCAATTCTAATTTTGTATTTATTTTTAGTATTTTAGTTATTTTATTACGTTTTACAAATAATATTTTTCCTATTACATCATTTTTGATATATATAAGGGTCGTTTCCCCAGTGGTCAAACACTTAGCGACAATTCGAACTTGAATTGATTCTTAAAAATAGTATGTTATATGGAATGATGTGACGTTTAATAAATCTAAACCGAAATTTTCTGAACTTTCTGAATTTCTGAGATTTACCAAATTTAATAATATAAAATAATATAAAAACTTGTTAAAATAACTGAAATATTATCAATTCCCCAGTAGTCGAACACCTATTAGTAGATCAATAAAAGTTTTTAGATAATTATTATAATATTTTATAAAATATCAATAGATATTGTTATTTATGCGTTCTAAGAAGAGTTACAAGATTATTACTAATTTCCACGTTTTTCTCGAAAACTGTTCGGATACTGGAGATATTCGGAGAAGAGAGACATTACCCTATTTTATTTTTATTATTTAGTTTTATTATGTTTCAATTTAAGAAAAAATACATAATTTAGGAATAAACATCATTATATAGAATCATATTATAAATCCTTTTTATTTATGGTTTGGTTACAATAATATTGAAAATTGAAATCTTATTTTATAGTTACAAAAAAAAAAATACGCAAATTGTAGTTATTTAGCCTAAAATCCTCTGATTTATTTTCCCCTTTCATCACACATTAACTTATACTTATTTATCCTTAAAATAAGTCTAATTTTTTTTTTATGAGAGTATAAACAAAATATAATTTGAGTTGAATATGAAATCAAATTCTATAAGAAATAAAATCCTTATAACAAATTTTAGATAAAAGAATCCTTACAACAAATTTTATATAATAAAGCAAGATTTTTGTTATTTTTATGTTTTATATTACAATATAATAAATAAACATACATTATATAAGAGACTTATTTTTTATTCAGAAATTTCGATTGAATTAGATTAGAAATCCTTTTTTCTTTAGTTTTATTTCATACATAAAAACAAAATACAATTCAGACGTAAATGAAATTTTCCAATGTCAAAAAGTACTTAGACGAAGAAAATTCACACTTTTATGATTATTATTTTTTTTTTGCGTTTATCGTAATTTACTAACTGATTTTCATTATTAACTATAAGTTCTGACAAATAATGAAGATTGAATTTTTGTATTTCAAAAAATTTACCACCATCAAAAAAATTATTTATGTAAATTGATATATGTATGCATGTATGTACCTACGTTTTTCTTGGAGATAAAATTGTGAAATTTGATGTTTATATTTTCATAGTGTATCAGGAAAATGGGGGAAGGGAAAATATTGTAATCTATTTTAAAAATATTTTACGGTCAAGGTTAAAAGTAGTTGAAAATGCTTGTTATTTATTTATTTTGGCGACAAATATTATGATAAAAACAAGAAACTAATTCTAATATATACTACGTATTATCCTTGACAAAAAAAAATTCAATGATATACATGAGCGTTTATAGATTTTTATATTAACTGTGGAAAAATTGAATATTGTCTGGAAATTTTAATGATATTTGTATATATAAATGATTAATTTGACATTTATAGTTAATTAAGCCGACCATACGTCCTCTTTTATGGAGGACAGTCCTCTATTTCTACGCTCTGTCATCTTTAAAATTCTTGTCATCTTTATGTCCTCTTTTTTAAAATCTCTCCTCTTTTGTCATATAAAATTTCTATATTATTTTTCTAATAAGTTTTAATACAATTTATGAAAATTGCGGTGCTTTAGTATAATTTATAAAATATCTTTTCTTTGATAAATTATATTTGGACCCAGAAAAAAGCTATATTTCAATTAAATGTGTGGAGGCAATAGTTACAATCAAGTGTAATATTAATAAAACTTGCAAAGAATTTGCAGAATATTACAAATTCAAAGACGCTATTTTAAAAAATGTACACGAGTCTGAAAAGTACAAGCCATTATAATTAATTTACTCTTTAAGATAAGATCTCGGATTTAAAAAAAAAGAACGTTGTTGATTTCTATATACAGTGCCGTGCAGCTAAACTAACTACTAACGCTTTAGAAAAATTTTATGTCTGAATATTCTTAAAAAAAGTCTTGTTAGTACATTGATAGGATAAATTATATTTGGACCCAGAAAAAAGCTATATTTCAATTAAATGTGTGGAGGCAATAGTTACAATCAAGTGTAATATTAATAAAACTTGCAAAGAATTTGCAGAATATTACAAATTCAAAGACGCTATTTTAAAAAATGTACACGAGTCTGAAAAGTACAAGCCATTATAATTAATTTACTCTTTAAGATAAGATCTCGGATTTAAAAAAAAAGAACGTTGTTGATTTCTATATACAGTGCCGTGCAGCTAAACTAACTACTAACGCTTTAGAAAAATTTTATGTCTGAATATTCTTAAAAAAAGTCTTGTTAGTACATTGATAGGAAAATATAATTTTGGGACAGTACGAAACATAAGACATCGTTTCTAACTAGCTGCACGGCACTGTACATAAGTATATATTATAGTATAATATAAGTTATATTATATATTTTTGTTAAACTTGAGCTATAATAAAGTGTTTTGTTTTGTTTTTTTACAATAATTTTGATTTTGTAGATTTTTTGTAGCAATTTTATTAAAAAACTTATAAAATTTGCCAGTAGGTAAATATCCACCCTGTTTTTTATTAATGTCCTCTATTTTCCTGTTAAGAATCTGGTCGGCTTAAGTTAATGGAAATTTTCAAGCTATACATATGCAATTTTAATTTTGACAGTGTTCATTGAATTTAAAAGCTCTTTAAAATTGATTTCAGAATTTAGTTTGCAATATTTATAATCCTTTAAAAGAATCCTTGATAATAAATAAAAGATTTATATAGATTTCCAAATTAAACTAAATAAAATTTCACTATGAATTTATAGGAACATAAAATTTTTTTGATAGTAACTCAAATCATAGTAAAAACTTCAATTCCAGAAGTGAAAATATTTTTCTGTTTATTATTTTCATTATTTGTTGTATAGTAAAATTTTATCAAAATTTAAATTTTTATATTCTATAGAATATTTACATATAAAATATTTTGAAGGATGTTGGAAGATGTTGAAGGATTTTACTAAATATTTTTTTATTAACCTGTTAGCTGTTTAATTTTTTTTTTTGAAAAATGTTTTCTAGTTGCTGAATTAAATTTACGCGATGACGCGAATTTGCGACATTAGCAGCGCAAGTAAAGATGTGCTGAGAATTCAAAGAGTGGTAACGTTTTCAATTAGGTTTTGGCTGTTCAGTAAAATTCTTAGAATATTAAAATTTCAAAAATAGTTTGTTTTTTTGCTTATAACAAAATCATTGCAAATGTTTATTTTTTTCGCCTGACGCATACGCGACATTAGCAAAATAGGAGCGTTTATCATCGACGCATATATGCGACAGAAACAATTAACAGGTTAAATATTTCTAGGTAATTTCAAATTATATTTTAATTCTATTTTAATACTATTAACCGTATTGTAAAATCAATGTTAATTTGAGTATATTTGGAATTAAATTAATTATTTAGTATATTTTTGTACAGAAATTATGACATTAAATTGACAGGCTGCAGAAATTTCGATATATTAGTATATTCATCCTCAGTAATATCCATATCTTCAAATATGATTTTAATACCAAATTATTATTTAATGCTTGAAAAATTAGTATACTCTAAAATATAATTTAAATTTTTTTGAATAAATATTACATAATAAAGAACAGCATACCAAATGACTATACTAAATTGAATTTATCTCTATTATGAAATATATCATAACAATTTCGGTTTTCCCAATCTAATTACTCTTTATTTAGTCATTAATAATTTTTTTTAAGGTCACATTTTTTTTATTTTCAATTTTCATTCAAGAAAAAATTTCAATTATTTATTTATTTTAATGATTCAATTTTACACATAACAAAACCGAAATAAATTCTTTAATAATCATAAAACATATTTTTTATTATTTATTTATTAATATTATTTAAATTTTACTCATTTTTATGCTTTAATTTAAATAATTTTATCAACTAAGTATATAAATCTAATTAAATATTTGGAAAAGAATATAAAAGTATTAATATTTAATTTCTCATTAAAATTAAATGCAAAAAAAAAATTTAGTGATGATGATTACTAAAAATACTAAAATAGACAAAGCAAAACTTTATCTATGAAATTTATGTTATAAGCAAAAAAATGAAATTAATCAAAAAAATTAAAATTTTTTGTAGTATGATATTTGAAGTATTTTTAACCCTTTCAAATTAAATTATTAATTCAAATTGAAAAGTGTCAAATTGAACAACTGAAGTTGTACCAAAATCAATTAACCTGTTTGATTAGGAGTTTTTCACAAACTGTGAGCTCAAAAATGGTAAATTTAAAGATTATATGACAGCGGACCGTCTAGTAATAAATCTTTCTGTTATAAATTTTTGTTTTCCTAAACTTTTAGTATCGAAAACGTAAAGCACAAAATCACCAGCTGTAAATTTGTCTAAATTACTATAAATTCAAACTATTTGCCTATAACATAACTATTTGTTTATAACATTTATGATTATGAATAACTAAAATATGATTGATCGTAATGGCGTGTGGCACAGATTGGTGTCGATTTGCTAACAGCAAAAAAAAAAAAAATAAGTATGTATAATAATAATTTAATAATAATTTATATATGGGGTGGAAATTAATATCATTTCTGTCGTCGCTTTGTCGTCGGCTTCTCTCTGTTCTAAATAATTTCAACTTAACTAAAAATAAAATTTCACTTATATTTAGCGATAAAGATAAAGTTACTGTTCATTATCTCTGCTAGTATGGAACTTTGTGTCGTTTTTTTTTGTTTCCTGTGGTTTAATAAATTAAAACAAAATATGAAAATTATACAAAAAATTATAATTCTTTTTTTTTTTTTGTAATTTAATCATAATTTGAAATAAGTTTAATTTACTAGAAAACCACTGATTTTGCATAATAATAACAAAAAATACATGTAAATTTATTATCTATGATAATTTTTGTTTAAAATATAATTTTAATTTCCTAGAATTTTTTTGAAATTTTTTATTAAAATATAATTTGAATAATAATAAAATAAAATATTATAAATTTTCATTATTTCAAATTCAGTCACGAATAAAATTTTTACCTTGTTTAACGTTTGAACATTTTTGAGTAATTTTTAATGTATAAATAATTTACCTTTTGGGGTAATTTTACACAAATTTAAGTTTTCAAATTTTTATATAATATTTTAAGTAATTTTTTTTTAATTAGAATATTAGAAATTATTCAAATCCTTCAACTTTTTTTAGTAAGTTGAACATGAATCAAATTTAATCAATTTTAATAAATATGAAATAAAATATAATTATTTTAAAATTTTTGTACTTGTTAGTAAATTTCATTCAGAAAATTTAATTACGTGACTTTTCATGTTATAATCATTTTTGTATAACTAATCGTCATAATTAAATTGAAATTATTTTGATTTAGTCCGTCATTTCCCAAAAACACATTTTCCGAATAAAAATTTCTCCATTTACCAAATCAAATTTATTCTATTCCAATGATTCGTCTTCAATTTTCGGAAAAAAATATATATTTAAATTGTAAATAGACCAATTTTAATAAACCAATATGATTTAAAAATCAAATATCATTTTACAAAATTTCAAATGAATTTTTTTTTTTACTATTACTTCGAAGTTCATTCACATTTCATTCAAATTACAATTTCGGTCAAAAGAATTTCCTTTCATTATATTTTTTATTAATAATTTTCCACTTTTACTTTAAAGCTTTTACATATTTTTTTTTTTTCAATTATAAATTTTCAATTGTTTTTCCACCATAATAAATAATCCACAGTGTAAATTAAATAATATACATTAGAATTATTTGTAGGTTAAATGGATACCAAAAAAAAAAAAATTCAATTTTCTGAAAATTTCTTGTTGTTATTTTTATAACAAAAATTTAAAGTGATAATTTTTAACTGAAAATTTTTCATTATTCGATTTTTGTTGTTGTTGTAAAATTTCAAGTGGTTTACAATAAAATTCATTTATTATTTTTAGAATTTTAACCAAGAAAAGTTTTTATAAGTAAAAAAGTTAGTACATATTTCCATTCTATTTTCTTAGATTATTCAAAATTACAAATGAAAATTGTCTTAATACAAAATTAGAAAAGAATTTTTATTTTTTTTTTTAATAGAATTTTCAATTTATTTTTTTAGTCAAATAAATTTTTATCAATTTTTAAACAGGAGGAAATTTTTTTAACACAAATTGGTAAAATAATAATAAAGACAAACTAATTTAAATAATAAAAAGAAGGAAAAAGAAATTCTTTACTTCAAGAGAGCAATAGAAAAAAATGGAAAATCAATTTTTTAGCTTTTCACGAAAAAATTTAGAAAAAAAAATTTCGAGATTTAATAAATTACTTTATTATGATAATTTATTTTTGTTTCGTGTGAAATATTTCAATCAAAAAAACTTTTTTTTTTTTTCGATTTTTCTATTTTGATTAGAAATTTTTCAAAAAAAAAAAAACAACAGAAAAACAAAATCCTATTGAAATCCTTTATGAGAAAAAAAAATACTTTAAGTGGTGAAAATCAGACAAAAAGGAAATAAAATGAAAAATTTGAGGATATACTATAAAAGCATTTTTCAAGTATCCTTTTTTTTCGTGCCTGGTATTTATCAAAAAAAAAACATTGTTGAATATTTGAAATTTTTCTCTTTTTGAATGATTTATTATGAATGAATAAATAAGATTTTTTAGAAGTTTCATTATTTTAACAGAACAACAAGAAATTTATTTCGTATATAATTAAATTGAAATATGGATTTAAATTTTCTGTAAATTAGATTTGGTGAAAAAAAAATTATTAATGACACAAATGTAGAGTGTAGATAGATTCCTGTTGCAAGTTGTAATTAATTTTATTTTTTTTCATTAAGAATCATCGATTAAATTAATTATTTTTCATTACTCACCAAAGAAAAATTCATAGTAAGAAGAATTGAATAATGGACTGACTGTAATGAGATATCACTTTTATTATCTGTGACCTATTATAATGAAATAATCCAGGGAATAAATTAGTAATGGGTAACGCCGTCTACAATCCTTGAAAGCTGATAACCAGCCAAAGAGAAAGGCATGTTGAAAGTCATCAGTTGTAAATGCCTCAGATCGGATAGGACCCACAACATAAATGGGTTCTACACAATAGATCATGTATAAAATCGTAGTGAAATGGGACATACGTTACTTCCATTCCATCTAATCTAATCTAATCTCACTATTAATCTCGAATTGATCATATACTATATATACAATTAATATATTGTCACGATGAATTGTTCATAAGCACATTTACATTTTTTCAAATTAATTTTCATTCAAATTTTGTACAAAAATTAAATTGTTTTAGTTATATAAGAATAATATTTTTTTATATACCAATAAAAGTTACTGCAAAATTTAAATTTAATTATTTTAAATTATTAATTATATCATAAATTTTTTTTTCTTAATAATCAATTAATTGTTTTAGTAAAATTACTTTCACCTGCTGTAAAATAATTTCAATATTTAAGGTTAATTTCATGTAATTTAATTGAATCAAATTTATTTGAATTATTTAGGGCAATGATCAAAATTTCATATTTGATATAAATTTATAATTAAAAATAATTATATTGAATATTAAATTTAATAATTAAATTTAATGTTATGGGTAGTCATAAATAAAAGTTGAATTACACACTGTTAAAATAATGTTAATTTATTTATTTTTTTCATTTTTAGAGCTAATTAAATTAATGGAGTTTCGTAAATAATTAATATATTTAGAGAATATCCTCTAAATGACATTAAAAATCAAAAGTACACCCAATCCCAACATATCATGAAGAAATTTTTTTTAAATTACTAATAAATCTTTAACCGTGTACCCGGTACCCTGGTTAATTTCACAGAAAAATAAGGAAAAAAAATGAAAATCCTTTTAAAGAATGTAAAATATTGATTTTTAGATATATATTTTCTTGAAAAGATTTTATGGTTATTCTTGTTTGCAAGGGAAATACTTACTAAAATTTAAACGAATCCTAATGACTATTCTATTTTAGTGGCTTCTAAATATTAACAGTTGTATGAACGAAATAAATATCGATTTGTTTAACATGTTGGCGGACACTTACTGTATTTGCAGTGGACCGATCATGTGATCTTTTGTTTCAGCTTTAACTGAATCACGTGATGTTTTTTGGGTTCGCCAATGTGTTAATATTACAAGCACCAAAACCATTCAAGTTGGTTGGTTTGTTTGAAAGTGAATGGGGTGGGAGTATTCTACTCACCAAGGCCAGGTAAGGTCAGTAGTACACCACTATCGACTGATGCAATATATTACTTTTCACTACATATACATACTGCCGGTTAACTACGAAGTATACATTAGTTGAAAAATGACATTTAATAAATATATTTAATAATAAATATCTGAAATTTGAAATATTTGTCGCTAATTCAATTTTATCATTTCCGCTAACTAAACCATTTATAGTTTGTAAGCTGTCAATGATTTTTTCCACAATCAAGAAGCTTCCCATAAATATATAAAATGAAAAGATGGACATTACTCCAGAAATTTTTCCCGTATTTATAATTTTCCTATCATTTTTCCTATAATAATCTACTATAAAGAATTTTTAATTGAAACACAAATCTTTTAAATTACACAAAAAGTCATTTTGAAAAGTGAAAATTAATTGTAATTAAAAACGAAAAATAATATAAAGAAAAAGAAAAACTTCATAAACAAATTAAAAAATTTTTTAACACGTTTTGTCCCAAGAAAAATACAAAATATAATTATTCCTATAATAATCTTTAACAAGAAAAACAAGAAAATATTTTTCATTAAAGAAACATGAGTTTTTTTCCTCTTGTTTATTATTATTTTTTTTTTTCAAATAAAAATGTGTCTCCTCTTTTTTTTTAAATAAACAATTTCTTTTTTCTGTTTATATTATTATTTTTTGTTGTTGTATCCCAGTTTGCCATCAGCATTAAATATCCTTTTTCTCGAATTTTCTACATATAAAGTCGTCACAAATGAGTACATTATAAATGTTGTATATGATATCAATATTTGTACAACCGAGTTTTTATTATGGTCGTGTGGTTTAATATTTTTCATATATGAAAAAAAAATAATTTATAATTTATATATAAAGGAAAAAACTTAAATTTCCCAAGAGAAAATTTTATCTTAACCAAAAAACAACAACAAAAAATATATGGAAAAATTGAAAAAAATTATTTATTAAAAGTTCGCGTAATTTAGTATAAAATTGTTTAGTTCATTTTATTCAAATACATTTTTAATCAGGATAAGTTAAAAAAAAAATATTATTTGTGGGTGGAATTATTTAATTTTTAATTATTTTAATATATCTTAAATGTTGAATGACATTTTTCTTTTAGTTCAGATTCAATTAACAATTTTATGTATGAGGAATTTTAAAAGTATAGATTTTTAGGTTATGGTTCACAAAATATATTTATAATAAGGTAACCGACGAGTTAATCGAAAACGAGTTCATCGAATACGAGTTCATAGAATACGAGTTCATCGAAAACGAGTTCATCGAATGATCAATTCATCGAATGATGAGTTCATCGAAAAAATATTATTTTTTAACTATACTTACATATTGATGATTTTTTAAAAAAAAGTACGTTTATGCATTGATAATGAAAAATAACTATTCAAGACAATATACATGTTATTAAAATACGTATATTTTGAAATAGTATATACGTATAGCTGGTAATGAGTATTGCCACACTCAACTCATATTTACTTTTATCATTAATAGAAAAATAATGTTATAATAATAATATATGCCATTGGGTAAGGACTACGAGTGTCTCATAGACACGTATATTGTCTTGAATTAAAGGTTATTAAAATACCTACATTTTGATACAGTATACCTATAGCTGGTAATGAGTATGGTAACCGACGACATTATCAATGCATAAACATACTTTTCTTAAAAAAATCATCAATGAACTCGTCATTCGATGAATGGATCAGTCGATGAACTCGTTTTCGATGAACTCGTATTCGATTAACTCCGTTTTCGATGAACTCGTATTCGATATGAACTCGTTTGCGATTAACTCGTTTTCGATGAACTCTACGGGAATCCTATAATAATTTGAAGTGACATATGAATTTTAATCACCCTCACCCACCGATTATACAGCATAATAAAAAACTCATTATATTTTTTATAAAATGACGCCAACAAAAATTGAAAATTAACGTCACCCAGGACAGGATTCAATTTTCACTTCAAAACTTATTCAGTTTTGTTATGTTTATACAATTTAACCATGGAAATTTATGTAAAAAAAGTTAAAAATAAAATCTGTATTTTATACAGTAATGATAAAGATTAAGATACATGAACAACATCAATGCATCCACAAACCAATCTATTGTTATGCATCATTAGTCTACGATAATACCAGTATAAATAATACCACCCACTCATTACCAATTGTCGAATAATTTCAATTTATCTCTGACAAAGATCGACGTGTCAAGGTTAACCCATCACATTTTTGTACAGAAAGCTTCAGTTGGATCTCTGATAAACCAGATTAAAATAATATTTATAAACTATAATCGATTTTGAATTATGCAAATTCTTACTTTTCTAAAAATATTTTTAAAGCTATTAAATTCACCCTTTTTTCAAAAAAAAAAAGGATAATTTGGTAAAATGTGAAACAAATTTTGTGTAATTTAATTTGATGTCCTTAAATAATATTAATTTTAATCATAATTTTCCCAGTATATAACAAAAAAAAAAGGTTTGTTCTTCTATAAACATTTGTGGAAGGTATAAAATAGCTTTTTTAAATGAATGATAATGAATGGAAAATATTGTTTTATCATTTTATAAATTTACATAATTTTATGGGAGTAGAAAATTTTATAATATTTTTTTAGGATATAACCTAGAACAACAAAAAAGGATATAATTTTTTTTTTTTTGGTATATTTTAAACCGAAAATATTATAATTAATTTAATATTTTTACTGACATAGCATTTATTTGACAGCAAAATGTGGGCAGCAAAAATTCTATTAGAAGATTATGTTTGCATGATATCGAATAGAATTAGAAATGATCTACAAGTGCTACTGCTGTGGTCAGGAGATTTGTGGTGCATATACACATAGATGAATGTGCGGTTAGAAAATCTATGTAAGAACTAATTACGAATAGCAATTGCACAGTGACGTAAGTAATTATAGATGAAGAGAAGGAATTATGTGCACCAATTTTGGGGAGGAGAGTATGATGTGGCGTCTAATTTTATAAATAAGCACAAATTCAAAAGTAATTATGGACACCAATTACCACCACAAATATCCTGATTATTTTATGGTAATTACAGTAATAAATATTATGTCTTAAAATCAAAATTTGAAATGCAAAAATTTAATTTAATAAATTTTATTTTTCCTTTAAATTTTATTGACATCTTTATTTTTCAAAACAACAACACATTTTCAGAAACATTTGAAGGTCTTTTAAAAGTTGAATTTATTAATATATATAATATTGTATAATATTGTTTCATGTTTCAATTTATAATGTTACTATTAGATTATAAAAATGTCACAAAACCATATTATAGTAAAGGAAAAAATATATCCTTGCTATATATCGTATAATTTAAATTCTTTCGTTGTCGTATGACCTCAAACCTTCACTGAAATTAAATATAAATTTCAATATTTTTTTCTTTTCTGTTTTCTTGTTTTTCAATAATATTGAAAATCAAACAAACACATTTTTTTTCTATAATTTATATTACTTAGATGCAATAATGTCACTGTGTGTGGATGGTGAATTATAAAATTCAAAGAAATAATTGATTTTGTGATTTTCCAATATGAAAAATTTGTGTAAAATAGAAGAAAAGTTTCTCTTTTACATTTCTTTACTTAAGTTTATCAATTTTTAAATTTAATATTTTTTTCATAAATTTCAAAACCACTACAATCATTTTTATATATATAAATAAAATCATAAAAAATATTGTAGATAAAAACAGGAAATTTGATTTTCTAACTTTAGCTTTAAGGATATTTATTATTATTATTAGTGGTTGTCATTTGTGGGTTGGTGAGTGGTTGGTTTTTTAATATGATTGACACAGAGCAGCACTAGAGATAAACAATGTTTTATTTTTATAACGAAAAAAATAAAAAGGATAATGAAAATAAATAAATTAATTTTATTTATATCTTATATGTTTCCTTATTTTTATTATTAATGACTGCAGGACTTATAAATAATTTATAATAATTTTTTTGGAAGTACTGGAAAATATCCTAAAATAATAATTGAAGGATATTTTTATAAGAAAAATGATGAGAATGGAAATATTAAATAAACTATTCGAGAGGATTTAAAAATATTAAATTATTGTGAAAATATTTCAAAAATTATCAGAGTGTAAATTTATGTATTAATTTTGATGATAGATTTATTAATTGGAAAATTTAATTTTGAAAATTAATTGAATAATTAATTATATAAATTTGCTGAAATATTTAAACTAAATTTTCAATATTTAAATGAATATATACATTTTAAATTTAAACATTAAGCAATTTTTGACTCATCAATAAAATTTTGAATACAAGAAGTTAAAAATATATATATTATTACTATATTAAACATCTGTTAAACATCTGTTAATATACTTTTACTGTTCAAACAATTTCTGCTTCTGTTTAAAATATATAATAATGTTCAAGTTAAATAATTAATCTTTATACAATTTGAATTGTTTGGTTTCCCAAAAATAATAACGAATGAACCTTCGGAAAACGACAACATTTTTAATATTGGAAAATACTATTTTAAAATGTTTAACGACCAAGTATTAATAACATCCTTGCATGTTTAATTTAATTTTGCAAAATGATTAAAAATTTGTAACGATTTTTAAATCTAAAAATGGTGTTATGGAATTTAAATATATTACAGATCCTAGTGTAATGCACTGCTCTACCTATAACACCCCCACTAAAATCAATTTTATTTTTTTTAAAGAAAAACGTATTTCATTACATTGTTGATTTTTACAAAACTTACATAATTCACTCATTATAAATAAATTATTTAGCTCTGTTCATTTGTCTACTTATATTTACTTTGGGCAAGAAAATGTTTCATCCAAAAAATTACAATCTATTTTTAGAAATTATACAAAAAACCAAATAACCAGATAAAAATATTTCTTTTCTTTTTTTACATTTCCAAATTACAATCCAAGTTTCTTTTTTTTTAGGTATTGTTATCCTTGCGAAAAAAGAGAATAAAAAGGAAAATTAAAAACAAAAAAACTGGATTTTTTTTATTTAGCTTAAAATACAAACAACTCAAAGGCAAATTTACAAAAAAAAATTTTAAATTATTAAAATAAGCTCTATACATGAAGAGAAAAACTTTGTTGCTCTGGTTTTTAGGTTACCGTCGTCGACTTTTACCTTCAATTTTTTCTCATTAATTTAAAATACTTTTAAAAGTAAAAAAATGAAGTTAACAAAAAAGAAAAAAAATTTCCACAATCTTTAAAAGTTTCATCCCTTAGGACAAATCCTTATTTTGTTTACCTATTTTACTTCATTTGATCTTCGATCCTGGAGTAATAATATAAAGAAAGAAAAAAACAATCAGAAAATATGAAATTTTACAAATAAAAAATGTCGTAATGAAATATTTTTTTTTAGAAATATTTGATAATTTTGCTACTTCACTGTCAATATTGTATTAACACGGTGAAAATTTGAAAAAAAATTCAAATTCCAAGACGAAATTTAACGTTTTCTGATATTTTCTATCTATGAGATATTTTTTAGCTATAGACCTTATACTATATTTGGGTCAAGGTGATTAGCAAGCAATCAGAAGAATGTTATAGTTGGGAGTTTTTGATTTAGCTAAAAAGAATGGAATTAAAAGGACGGATTTTCACTATTTAACATATGGTAAGTTATACTGGATTGGTTGATTAAATTATACTGAAGAAAATGTTTTCGCTTATGAAAGGAGCGAAATCATCAATGGGTAAAACATGACTAAAGGAAGAATTAATGATAGAGCATAGCTGATATTTTTAGTGTATTTTCCTTTAAAAACAAATTAATTGTAATTTAAATAAAATAATATTTTTGATATTTTTTTACTAGATTTTATCATAAATCAAATAATAACAGAAAATATGCTACAGAAAATAAGGGTTTTATGTGAGGGGAGGGAGTAAATGATTTTTCATACAATTTCAGATAATCTGTCAACAATTTCAGGTAATATGACAGAAAATTGCATGCAAAACTTAAAATTCAAATAAAAAACTATTGGAAAAAGGTTTTAAGGGCAAAATTATACTATTGCATCTTCTGATATTATACTCAAATGATTTTATATTTAGAAGAGTGACAAAATTCAAATTTGAATGCTGTCAGAAATTTAAATTTAAATTTTAAATTAAAATATATATTTTTTTATTATCTGTCATGACGAAATAATAAAAATATTAAATTATTTATGTACATAATGGAAAATTTATTAAAAGTTTTATATTTAATATTTTATACATACTTAATTTATTTTTATATTTTATAATTTGAATTTTATTACTTTACAGAGTCGTCAATACCTTTTATAGAAATTATATTTTATTATCTGTAAGGAGTATATATAAAATATTCTTCAGGTGTACCATACATAATGGAGCAGGGAATATTAAGAATTTATCTTGACGAACAAAAAAATTATATATATATAATATTTATTGGTATATCCTCCCAACTTTTATTTGTGTTAATAAAAAAGATATAGTAATAAAATATGTCAAAATGTTACATTGTCATTTTAATGTCTAACATAAGATTATTTTGTGGGTATTGTAAAAAAAAACAACGAACAACAGACAGAAATATACAATATTATGGGTTTAGTTTCCCTTGGGATACAAATTGATCACATCATTATATAAAATATATTTTATGCTCTATTAATAAATTCCACCTTTTCGATTGAAAATTTATGATATTTTCTTATTATTCGATTTAAATTAAAGTAAAGTATGTTCAGCTTCACTAACAAGTAAAGTATGTATAGCTTCACTAACAAAAATTTTGTAATTAATGATAGTATTTGATATATTGTACAGCTGGGGAAATTTAGTATTTTTTTATTATAGTAGACAAGGGTTTAAATTTTAAATTGAAACCTTCTTTAAACATTTTGCAAAATTATAGAAAATATAGGAAATTTTTAATAGTTACTTTAAGATTTACTGGCGAATCCAGGTGAAATTTATTAAAGTTTATTATTTTATTTAGTTTCCAACTTAAAATTATTACTTTAAATAAAAATTCTTTTTCTAAAATGATAAATTATATTGCAGTATAATAAAATGTCCTTAAAACCATTTGTAAAAGTTTTTTTTTTTTAGACTTTTATTGTTAAAAATTTTCTAGTAAAAAAATATTTTTTTAATATAAAAGTTTATTTTTCTGAGCACATAAATTTTTTATATAATATTTTCATTTTAAGTAAGATTAGACTAAAAGCTCAACACAAAAAAAAAGGTACCATAAAAAGACAATCATAGATTTAATTTGGTTTATAGAGTAAGTAAAATATATGCTAATTTCTATATTTTTACTATCAAAATTTATTGATTTTTGCATAAAATTTTATTTAATAGATATATTAAAAGTTTATTTTAAAAAACGAACATGGTAAATAACTTATACGAAACCAATCAAGCAGATAATAACATGAAATCAAAGCTTATGTATATGAGAAATTTCGACAAAGAAATTTTTGTGTACAGTTCAAAAAATTCAATTTGAAGATATAATTGAAATCTTTAAGGGAAAATTGTTTAAATTGGTGATGAGAATTAGTTAATTTTATCTTTTTTATCCCATGAGAAACATATTTCCCTGTAGGCATACGAAAGAAAGTATAGAAGCTTGACTGCTACTTAGAACTCAGGTTTTCTTTGTTAATTTAATCGTAATTATTATGAAATTTAAATTTTTATTGTAGATTATCGAATTTACATTAACCTTCAACCTCAAGGACAATTGCTTTAATCTTAAAACAATATCTTCAATTTAATTTAACTTTTAATACTTCTGAAGGTTTTAGCCAGGATCATCTCAATTTATTTTAAATTTTAAACATATATAAAACCATTTACCTTAGAATATCTCACATTTTAAATAAAAAATTTTAATATTCTGTATGAGTATCCTTCAGTTAAATCAACAAAGAAAACAAATAAATTTAATATGTAAAAAAAAAAAATTTCATTTTCTTTACTCCTGGAAGGATACATTTATTATATCTTCTTCTATATAATTTTAGTACACACACAAATATGCTTTATCATATATATAAATTCATACAGAATGTAAAAAGTCAAACAGAATCAAAATTAAAATCAATTTATATAATACTTTTGAAGGTTTTCTGGTATATAATTTATATTTTTAATCAACAGATGTGCAAGTTGCAATAACGTTTATTACCATTTTCCATTAATAGATATAATATAAATATACCACATACATCAACAATTTAAAAGGAATAAATGACATATCCTTTTCTACACATTTCTATATATACATTTATTTTACATTTTATCCTACAAAAAAAAAAAAAAACTTTACTCTATTAAATTTTTAGTCATCATAAAATGTAAGAGGAATGAGAATTTGTGAAATTTACTCCATTAAATTTTACTTATTTGTATATGGGAAGGAGGAGATTTTTAAGGGTTAGTTGGTAGTTGGTAGCCACAAATAGGGAGAGGGTTTTGATAGATAACAATTTTGTTTTTTTTTTTTTGTTTATATAATGTTACGAAGTTATCGTATAATTTAATTTCCATTTAAGTTATGGTAAACTATCAGACATTAGAACAATGAAAAGCTTTTTTTTATTCCGATAAAGTGTTTTTAATGATTGACATTGATGTCCTTTTTTTTTAACGTTTGTTATCAGTGTATATATGCGTTTTGTATACAATTTTGTGGTGGTAAAAAACGATAAAATGCAACGTTAGTACAAAATTTATAATGGAAAATATTGATATATAAATATATTTATAGTTTCATTTTTATGACTGTATATGTTTTGATACCTTGAAACATAAATGTGTCTATCGTTACAAGCTATTAACTTCCTGTTATTATTTACTATAATAATAATAATAATAATAAAACAAAAAATATATGCTTCTTCGTTTTATAATTAATTACGGAAATCAATCAATTTTTCCATTGACTTTAATATTTAAAAATTTATATTGACTAAACATATTTCTATATTATTTTCTCTATATAGTATACATAAATAATTGAATAAACTTAGTAAAATTAATTGAGAAATAAGTTAAAAATTAATTAAAAATCTATATACAAAAGTTATAAATATTTTTTTAATTGGGCAATGAATGGAAATTTTTGTCTATACTTTGTTAAGGGAAAATTTATTATTTTCCCTTAACAAATTAAAATGTATTAATTTGTATTTAATTTTAATTAATTTTTATTTTTTATGATTTCTCTGTTTAAATCCGTAAAAGTGCTTTTAATAAGAACAAGCAAAAAAAAAAAATGTTTGTTGTTGGTTAACACAAAACTAAAATTCTGAAATTTTCGTTTAAGAAATCGATATTTCAATACTTTTTAATTGGATTTTTGTATGTCGTTTTGTAACTTTCGATTTGTATTATATCCTAAAGAAGGGAAAAACGAATATCATGTTGTGATTTTAATATTTAATTAATTTTAATAACACTTTAATTCTGATTATATAACCAACAACAAATATGTATAATACTTTTGTTTTTTAATCAAAAAAAAAAAAAATGATGTAAGGATAATGTGATAAAATCACAACAGGTTTTCATCCTCTTTCGTAACTAAGTATGTAGGGAAAAAAAACTTGATTAAACATAAAATTACGCAGTCAACTCATCAAAATTTGTGTAACCAAAATAAAAAATTTTATTTTAAATTATAAATTTTTGTTTCTTTGAAAATATTTACATAAAGTCTAAAGGGAAATTTATAAATATTAACATTCCAAATTTAATAATGAGGTTAAATTTTGAAAATTTTGCATTAGTAAGGATATTTTTGAAGCCAAAAGAGTAAAAAATATAGAATTTTTAGGTTAAATTTGTTCTTTTTATAATCGAAATTAGTCTTTTTATAATGCAAATTTGTCTTTTTCGAAAATGAAAATGAAAATAGCCAAATTTTATGTGGAAAATAATTAAAAATTTTGATTTGAAAATCGAAAAATTTCATTTTGAAAATCGAAAAATTTGATTTCAAAATAAAAATACCAATTTGAAAAGAACCAAAAAAAAATTGACCTTAAAAAATGCTATAGCAAAAATATTTTAATTCAAATTAAAGGGGGTTGTCAGTTATAACCTCATAAAAGGATAAATACATTAACCAACTGAAATTTCACCACAGAAAAATAAAAAAAAAAAATTTATAATAGAAATTAATTCAACCAAAATCTACAAAAATCCATAGAAAAACGAAAGTTAGTTTTGACCACATTTTATGTTGGGGGGAAAAAAATGTTATATGTATGTATATTATCTTGTAAAAATTATATTTAATTATGTTTGTGTTTTATTTAACAACAAAATGCCACAAAATCTGAAACCATTTGTGTTTTTTTTTGTAAAACAAAATGATTTTAAATATACAAAACCAAATTAAAATGACCACTGACAACATTATAATATATTTAAATTCATTTCAAGTTTACTGAAGTCTTTGTTAATTTTTTAAACTATGCTAAAAAAAAAGATTTTGTTATTTTTCTTACCAAGACAAAAAAACAAATTTATGGTTAAAAGAAGAAAGAAAAAATATATAAATAAAATAAAACCTCATTTCAAATTAGAGCCACGTGCCAGAAGTATTAAATTTTACTTTATATACCAAAAAAGAAAAAAAATTATTGGTTTTATGTTGCGCAATATTCAACAGGTGAACTTATAACAAAATCAAATATATTATACCCATAAGAGCAGTGATTTAAGTAGAATTTTTTTTATATATATAGATTATTATTTTTTTTCTTGCCTTATTATTGTATTTTTTTTATTACTTCTTGTAAGGAAAAATCTGTTTTTCTGTTTATATATTTTGTTTTATGATAAATAAGTTTTTGTCAACAAGGATTTTCCTGTAGGTTTTAATTTCTACAAAACATAATAATCATGTTGTTGATTTTAGAAGATAATTATGAACACAAATAATTATGAATGAAATAACAATAATTTTAATTTGAAATTAATTATTGAAAATTAAAAAAATATTGATCATATTTTCTATTTATATGTGAAACAATTTTCCGACTTAATAAATTCATTGATTGTTTTTTTTTTTGAAGATCAACCGAGATATATGTTTCAGTGAGATGACTGTTCAATTAAAAAAGGATCTATAGTAATTCAATTATAGCCACAATAAAATTCTTAAAAGGATTCATTTATTCATTTAATCTACAAAAAATTCGTTTAATTTGATTCCAACAAATGATTAGTTTGGGTTTTGAGAAATGACTAATTTGGGAAATTCGAAAAATTAGAACATATATTTGAAATGGAAAAGGATATAGAAAAAAAGCAACTGAATATTTATTTGTGTAATCATTTTTGTTGTATTTCACAGAATTACATAAAATTTTCCCTAACTAAAATTCTGAAATTATCTTGGGCATTGTTTTTACAGGATTTTTATTATTAAAATTGCTAAGGATAACATAATAATTTTGATTGTTTTGAAGTTGAGGGGGAAACCGCAAATAAATTACAGACAAGAATAACCTGATATATTGAAACCCAAAACAACGGCAGGGCTAATTAAATAAATTTTAAAATGTAGCTTCATTTAAAAAAAAAATTATAATTATTAGGAATTTCCAATATTCTCTCTTTTAATTTCCCTGGAAATCAATCAATCCTTGTTATTTATGTCTACCGCAATTTCCTTAGAAAATTGTAATTAAAAACCTTTTTTTTTTAAATATTAATTTCTTATTATTATTATTTTTTTACTAAATCCCCCCACCACCGGCCATAAAATTTTCCTATATCATTTTACAAGTACAAGAGAAAACATTTTCTCAATGGAATTTTATTACCTATAATTTTTCCCGATCAAATGACACCACAATTTTTATTTTCAAGAATTTTCTAAATATATAAACACATGTCAACTTTATATTTTCCTTACCGAAAAAAGGAAAAAATGGTGTGTAAACACACAAACAAATTTATAAATTTAATTTGTAATTTATTATGTTTTCTTTATAAAAATTATAATAAATCATTGAATGAGGCATATGTGTGTGTACTATATGTCCTGTAAAAGTCCTTATAGATAAATATCTCAAGATATGTTTATAGTATGAAGAATAACCTTAATAACCTTTTGGCTATTTTGTTGATATTTCTTTTTGTCGTTATTTTATCTTCTACATAACCTTTTATAATAGATTCTTACAAGTGCTTTTGTTATCCTTTTGAACTGTATGTGTGTTTTTTTTTTCTTCAATTCTTTAGCTTTAAGCTAGTTTTTATGTATACAATTTTATTTTATTTTTTTGGTACAAACATAAAATAAATGTTCAATATTTTTGTGTATTGTTATATCAACTAAAAACATAAAATTTGGTCCTCTTTTATAGATATTTATGACAAGTATAAAAAAAACTATATATAAAAAAAAGGATATAAACGTAAACACTTAAGGCAATTGTTGTCGTCGTCAAAAAAGAAAATTTAAATTTTTATTTTTCCTTTTGTATTTATTTTGTGGGTGAAAGTATATCAAATTTTTTGTTTTTGGATCAAATTTTTAATAATTTTTGTTTATTAGAAATTAATAAACAAAAAAATAATTCAAGGTAGAAATTATTTTTATTTTCGTGTACTATTATTATCATGGCAAATAAATATATATTTATAGTTTAAGGATACATAATAGAATTTCAATGCGAGAAAGATATTTTGAAGAAAAAATGGGATTATAAATATGTTGAAAAGTATAAAATTAGAATATGAAGAGGAGCACAGTTCATATTAATTATATGATTAAAATTAATCATAAGATAATTTAGTTTATATATGATCTTTAATTAAAGTTGATTTTAATTTAAAGTTGGTAAAATAGTAAATAATTTATTAAGCTCACCAAGAAAATTACTAATATGACATACTACAAATTATTTAATACTTTATATTCATCAAAAATTCACTACTTTTAAATAGATAAAATGGTGAATTCAAAATGAATTTTCTACGATACAAAAATTTTAAAATTTGTAATAATTTTTATATGAAAAAATCGCATATATACTTAAATAGCATGCGAATTTCAAGGATTTATTTTAATAATATTATAAGATATAATTTAATCTTATAATTTATAAATGATATTTGAGTGATAAATTCTTTTGACTACTTTATGGCTTTGTGTAGATATTAAAAGGTTACAAAAAATCATAATTTTTTTTTGATTATTGAAGCGATTAGTAAAGATTCTTGGAAGGAACATTATGTCCTTTAATACCAAAATCGAAAATAATATTTTAATTTTAAATTTTGTAGTAAAAGCTAAAAGTAAAAGGACTACTTATTTTAATGAGTTTTGATATTTGCTGTCTATTGGGAAATTAAGAAAACACAAAATATAATTTTTCCAGATTTTTATCCGTTTTTATTTACAAAGATGTAGTAATTTTTTTTTGGTTTAATTATTGGATATATTTATAAATTTACTGAATCAATTTTTCAATATTATTTATAAAGTTAAGAGTATATTATAAATATTTTCGTCCTTTTTAATAAAATTTACAGTTGAAAAATTTTCATTTTTGATGAATATTAATTTTTTTTTAATTTCCTATTACGTCAATATTTTACTCTTCTTAAAAGAATGAAAAGCTTTAAAAAAGACTTTAAAAAGATAATTTTATTGTGGAATGGGAACAAGGAAAAATTCATCCTTCTCTCTAGATTTATATACTTATAAATTTATTGAAAAATTTGGACTAAAGTGACTTAAATTAGTCGTATATTTCCTTTTTTTTTTTCTTATATAATCAATTATTTATGAAATTTTAAATATACATAAAAACAAAAAGGACACCATAAAGCATTAAAATTTAATTTGTATATTTACAAAAAAAAAAAAAAATAAAAGAAAGACCAAAACCAACAAAAAAACAAAAATTCTTATCTAATTTAAATCTGAATCTGAAAATAACCTTTTTGTTTTTGTGAATGATTATTTTTTTTTTAAGTATTTTGGATGAAAAGCGTAGGATTTAATAGCATCTTAAGTAAGATATATTTTTTTTGGATCATGTTACGTAAAAAGGTATATAAAATATTGCCCAACAAAAAAAGAAGATATGTAAACGTGATTTCAATGAACTGATCTCAAATTATCCTTTTCAAATTAAAACAATATTAATTATGTATATAAGTTTTTCATCAAATCTAACACATTAAGTAGTAGAATAAAGTGTGTATACATTTTTTGGACAGACTAATCTAAGTAAAGAGAAAATTATAAATGATAATTAGTCCTTTTTTCGTATTTAATAAAAAACTAAAAAAAAAAAACAAAGTTTTATAATACCGTAATGTATTCTTAGAAGTGAAAATATTAATTTAATAATTTATTTATTAAAATATTAAAATTATTTAAGTGGAAAAACCAAAACCAGAAAACACGCGCTCATGAATTTTTCGTACAATAAAAATTTGGGTTGTAAATATTATAATTATATTTAAAATATGGGATCCTTCTAGATCCTTTTTTTTTGTTATTATTAATAGGTAAAAGAAAAATAATTTTCTTTTTGAGAAATTAATTTGAAATTTATGATTTAATAATATCAAATGGGACCGGATAGTATTTTGAATTTATTTATCGTAACAGAGCCTTTCTATAAAAAAAAATTGATTTAGAAACAGTTGAAATATTCAATTTTATTTACATATATAATAAAATTATGCAATAATTCAAAATTTATCTTTATAGTTGATAAAATATTTTCTCTATTATTATATTTTAATTGAAAAGCTTCAAGAAAATTCAAAATTAAATTGTTGGATAATATATTTTCTATACACGTGAACAAAATGAACAATTTTATTGACCCAATTGCGTGATGTGGTCAAAAACTTTTGAGAAAAACTAAAAATAGAATATTAATTTCATATATACTATAGTTAATTGGACTCTAGGGAAATTCTACACCTAATAAGGAGACAAAAATATAATTTCAATTTCAAGTAAATTTATGTATAATAATATTTTATTTTTCGTAATAATGTGCTCTTACGTAAAAAGGACAATGAATATTATTTGTATCATCATAATCATAAAATTAATTAAATTAACAACAAGGTTATATTAATTGTGTGGTTTATTTTATCCTTCATAATAATAATAATTATTATTATTATTATTTATTATTAATCTAAAATAAATTTACCTTGACACTATATAATTATTTTATTATTTTCCCCCGAAAAATATATACTTATAATATAATTAATAGAAGCACCCACTAGCAAAACAATGATTTTAATAATATTTTCCTTAATTTTATGTTTGTCAAAGAAAAAGAAAAATATTTATTGGATTTTTCACTTTAAAAAATTTACCAAATAAACTTTTTTCTCAAATTTAACTTTTTATAATTATTTTACTTGCTTCAAATATTCTTTATGTTTTTTTCTTTTAATGCTTATTATTAATTAAACAAAGAAACCTTTATATATATATATAATGTACATTAACATTTCCTGTCTACATTGAAAATGTCCTTATACAAAAGGACTTTCACAATATCTAAGTATATACATAAATAACTAAAAAAAAAGAAGAAATATAAATAAAGAAAATATTTTAATTGTTTCATGTAAATCGTCCATTCATTGACATCACCACCCATCCTCCACCGCATACCAATAATAAAAATAGAAAAGTATATTTTTTTTATATTCTTTTAAACAAAAGAACCACTTCTGGGCATCACTTTAGGTCCTTTTTTATATACTATATATAAACAAATTAAATAATTTTCTGAGCTTTCATTTCCTCATGTGGAAAATTATTTTAATATAAAATATTAAAAAAAAAAAGGAAAACTACTATACCTCTACTATAAACATAAGCAAAATGAAAATTTATATGCAAAATACTCAAAAGGTCTTTGACTTTTCTATTACTTCAAAAAAAAAAAAAGACGATATAAAAGTAGAGGTGTAGTTGACAAGGATATAAAAAAAAGGGAGAAACCAAATAAAATGTAAACGAAAATGAGGATTATAGAAAAAATCGTGTTTTTTTTTCAACTTTTTTTTTTGATGTCGTGTCAACAATCAAATAAAAATGAAAAAAATTTTATGATTATTTGTTTTTTTAAATTTTTGCCTGTAAGTATGCAAGAATGAATTTTTTTTATGTGAAAAAATGGTATATTATGTTAAAAAAACTTTAAATTTATTCTCATAGTAATATTATTATTATAACATTTTTGTGTTTGATATAAAAAAAAGGATCTGTTTTCATCGTATATATTGAACAAGGACATATTCTTAAAAAAAAATTTCTGTATTTTTTTTTGTTGTAGATAATAATAATTGCATTTAAAGTATTATAAGCATTTTGTGCCAATGGGAATTTTTTAAGTTTTTATATTTCTTTTACAATTTTTTTTTTTTTTTGATCACGAAATAAAGTTTTAAGAGTTTACTTTTGCTGGGGTAAACTAACTAAACCAAATATATTTGATGTTATATGCTTTTTATATATAACCTAAGGATATTATGATAAATTTATAATGTGAAATATAGTTTTAATCGGTTCACTGAATGGTACAAAATTATATTGTTTATATATGGTTGATTCATTTTTTTGTTTTTTTGTAAATATATTTTATGTTAAAGTTCATTTTTCATAGGTGAATGATTTAGAAAAATATCGTTCAGACAAATATAAATAATTAATTAATTTTGCAAATAATTATTAATATTTTAAATATTCTACAATATATGTACAAGCAATTTCATGTATTTAAATAATAAAATTAAAATTTTTTAATATTTAAAAGATAAAAAATTCTATAAAATTTATGAATATTTAAAATTTTTATTGATTAAAAAATTATTTTATATTTGCTTTAAAGGATATTTTTTTACTATACAATAATTTTCTGGTTCAAATAAAAAGTTTTTATATTTTATATAAAGTTTAAATTTAATTTCGAAATTTTTCAAGTAATTAAAAATTGAAACTACTTTTTTTTTTATTGTAGTGTAATTAAATGTTTAATAGTTTAATTGTAAAATTTGTATACTCAGAAAAATGATTTTATACTTAAAGTTATAAATTAATTAAAAGTATAGTAAAAAGTTTATATTTGAATGCTTTCAAATTTCAACATTGAAATATTTTACACATTATGTTAAAATTTGTAAAAATAATATAATTACTTTTTCGATAGTTTTTGAAATTTCATAAATTTGTGTTTTATAAATATTTCTATAATACATATGTATTTATAATTTAGTAAAATTTTAATTTTTTGTTAAATATTATATTATCGAAATTGTTAAATTTTCTGCTAAATATATTATTTATGTATAATTTACTATATTTTTGATATTTTAATTCATATTTTTTAGATTAAATAAGTTTTGAAACGCCCACGCCCCAAAAAAAAACCTTGATTGAAACAGATTGCATATTTCTGGGCGTTAATATGTCTTTTTTTTTTTCCTATATTATTTAACAATTTACATGAAACCTTGAAATTTGTTTAGTAAAATAATATTTGTTACATAAATTATATATAAATTGTTTTTAATAAAAAAAATTTGTAATCCAAAAAAATGAGTAAAAATAATTATTTTTACGTGCACATAAATTTATGCAAAATAAGCATAATAATCAGCCTAAAATATCCTCTTCAAAAACATATTATCAATTTTTCAAAAAAAATAAAATAAAATAAATTGTATTTTCACTGAAAAATTTTATAATATTGAAATATTTACGTAAATAAATTGAAAATATAAGTTGACTTATCAATTTTTCACCTTAAAAATACTGACAAATATAAATTCTAATTTCGAAATTTATTTTCTTCTCTTTTGTATAGGTATATATATTTTTTTTTTCTAATATCCGGCGACATTTCAGAATTAATGTTACACGTGTATAATTTAAACGATTATTTCTTTTCTTCATAAAATAAATTTCTATATAAAAAAAAATATATATATTTCTATCCTTTCTATAAGATAAATTCACGAAAAATTGTCACTTACCTGGAATTCTATATAGAAAAAAGAATCAAATTGATTGTGATCCACACTCCTTGAAAGCAATTTTTGTTATTTAAAATAACAAAAAATATTTCACAATTTATTTTACAACTTTAAATTAAAAAAAAAGAAAATGTTTTCCTTTTTGATATATTTATTTATTTCTCTTATTTATTAATTCATTTTCATTTGTCTTTTTTTACTACCATTAAAATTTATAATGTTTAGATAATAAATTTGTCCTTTAAATAAATAACATTTAGCCTGTAAGTATGCAATATAGCAAATATAATGTAGTAATTTAAATGTATGTAGTAATTTTTGTTTAGTATTTTTAATGTTTGTTGATTTAGTAAGGAGGTTATTTTCATTTAATTACAAAATGAAAGTAAAATATTTGTTAATTAATAAAATATAAATAATCCTATTGGGTGTCGTTTAAGATTTTACACAGATAATTTAATTTTTTAATTACTTTTTTTATTTTGAAATTATTTTTGATTAGTACTTAAAAATTCTATTATCAAAAATTTTTTTAAAAATGTTAAATTTAAATTTCACTTTTTCAAAAAAAAAAATATTTTTTATATAATTTCAAAAATGTTTATCATCATTTTAGAAGAAGAACATCCTTTCACTGTCAAAGGAACTAAAAGACTGAACAATATTTTCTGTTCACTTTCTATTATGAATGGCATGAAAAGCTTTTTTTTTTTTAATATATATTTTCTTTTAGTTTTTAACACACACACACACACCTCAACAAAAAAAAAAATGTATCCAATTCACACGAATTTGAAAATTGATCCTTTTTGTGTGTTGGAACTTGGAAGTGTATACTAAAAGTATGAATATGTAATAATCGTCCGTTTTCATAACAAAGCATAACATAAGAAAAAGTTCATTTTTGTGCGAATGCAAAATATACTTTGAAAAGGAAAATACATATACACATACATAACAAAAAAAGGATTGAAAGTTGGAAGAAATTTTTTTTTAAATCTAAACAGCTGATCAGTTAAAATTGCCGGTTAACCAAAATATAACAACAAGAAAAATCTATATCTCTGTATGTTAGTCAAAAAACAAAAAGGATATACTATATAGGATATTTTTCTTTATGTAATATGGATTTTTATTTATGATGTAAAATATAGTAAAAAAAAAAGAATTTAAAATTAGAATTTTTTTTTTTAATAGATTACGAAATATTTTCAACTATAACGAAAAAAAAAAAATTACGATTTTGAATTGAATTTCACTTATTTATTGGTTGTAATTCTTAAGGATTATGGCATTATTGGCGGGGGTTGAAAAAGAGATTATGTAATAATATTGATATTTTACTTTATATGATTTTTTTTTCTCTTACACAAAAAATAATAATAAATAATGATGAATATAAAAAAATTGATTTTGATTTGAAAAAAAAAAAAAAAATAATGTTGAATAAGTTTATTTTGTTATTTTTATTCGTTGAAGTTATATTTGAAATTTTTGCAAACTCATTTTTCGTCCGTTTGCTACTATATTGTATTTTGTATTGAAAAAGGATATAATAAATTTGAGAATAATATAAATTATAAATGAAAAAATATATATATCTTTGATTAATTTTCTTTAATTAAAATATGCAAATTTATTCTTTTTTTTTTCCAATTTTCAAATCGATTTTTTTTTTATATTATTATTATTATTGCTTTTTTGGTTATATAATATATTGTTGGCGTAATTTCCTCTTTGGCCAATATTAAATACAATAAAAATATCCTTTTATATACAATTTTTTATTCAATATTTAATTAAAAAACCACAAAAGCGATATAAATAATATAATTTACAATTCTTGTAGTATTAATAATATTACAATATCTGATGAGAAAATAATATTATTTCTCTGTCCAATATAATTTACAATTTGTCCACAATTTGATATCCTGTTAAATGCAATTTTGTATAAAAAAAAATATTATCCAAATTGAAATCGAAATAAATAAATTAAAAATAATATTGAATAAAATTAATTATACAATTGACTAATTGACTATTATTGAGTTTCCTGCTATGCTGGTAGATAAAGAAACATTTTTTAATGATTGAATTTTTTTTTAATAGTTGTTGCAGATAGATTTTCAGTTGTCCTGATCGAAATTATATTTTATTTTATTTCGAAATTTAATATATAATAATTATTAACTAATTTTCTATAAGTTAGATCTGCGAGTATATTATTTTATATATAATTTGTGGATACCAGATAGTAATCTAAATTTACTCCTGATGATTATAAAGTAAAATATATTTCATGGTCAAAAAAACTACATCAACTATGTTGATAAAAGTTCAGCCATTAATATCATATATAATTAATATATCTTCAATATTGGAGCAAAAATTCTAGAAATGGAAAATAATATATCCTGAGCTATAAAAGATAAAATCCACGTGTCCAGAAAATACATCGCAAAAAAATCCTTTTTAATTTTTATAGCAATAAAAATCATCGTAGTAATTGCAATGAAAATTGACATTGACATAATTTATTTACCATTTCGGAAAACGGACAAACTGCGATGTGATCAATTTTCTTGTGAAGAATTTTCTGAAATGAATTGCTGCTATTTTTTCATTTTATTATATTTCTTAAATTAGGGATAAATGTGTCCATATTCTAATTTCAAGTATAAGGATAATTCTTTTTTTTTACCTTTCATTTGAAAACCTAATAATATAATAATATTTAAAAAATTTCGACAAGTACAAAGAGATTATTCTAAAAATAATGCTTGTTAAAAAAGATTTAGATTATAAGGATAATAATATCATGAGAATATCCTTCAGATATAAAATTTCTTTTGTAGATTTTAGTATTTTGTACCTTAAAAAAAATCAGATTTTAAATTTTTCTTAAGATATTAAATTATATTTTTATATAAAATGTATATGAAAATTTTGGTTTTAAAGTTTAATGATTAAATATCGAAGTAAACGAGTAACGAAAGGACACGTGCAACTTGTGCAGATGAGAAGTAAATAAATTCTTAAACTATTAGTTGAACAAAATTTATTACCAAATCAAATTGTTGCGCTATATAAGAAAATTACATAAATTTCCATTAGAAAGACCCAACCATTCACAGATTCAACAAACAGACATGAATGTGAACAATTATGGACAGAATTTAATATAAGACACAATTAATTACTTAAATCCGACGACAAATATTCATTGTATTTTAAAGGACTTTCCATTTAACTTGATTATATTTTTATAATCAAGTTAAATATCAAGTTAAAATATTCCAAGTAAGGATAATTAAGGAAAATAAGGATAATTAAGGATACATTAAAATATAAAATTATTGATTTTTAAAAGTTTTTGTAACTATTTTTCGTTTTAAAATTTTTTAGTAGAATAATTTTGATATTATAAATTATGCAAATACGAGAACGATTAATATTTATTTTTACTTGAGGCATCCAAAAAAATTACAGCCAGATTGCTATTATGGATTTATATTTCATAATATGATAGAATATAGATAATATGTAGGTACGTTAAAATTATGTAATTTTATATATGAATTCATATTTTTGTTAAATCCTATTACGAAAATCTGTATTATTATTATTATTATTATTTGTTTTTATCTTGGTTTATTATTTTATGCATCACATGCACTTTAATATTATTATATCTTTTATCCGGACGTGCCATGGGAAAAAAGATTTCATTATAATATTTTTTTTCTATATATAAATTTAATTTGTATTAAAATTAAGTATATCCAATTTTCATTCTACTATATATATTCTGTTACGAAGAATTTTCTCTTGAGAAAATCTGAATTTTCAGAAAAAGGAAATTGTCTTCCATGTAGATAGTGGTGTATAATATTTGTATATAGGAAAAAAAAGTTATAGTGTTTTTCTGTTGTTGCTGCAATAATATATGTGGCACAGCAATTAAACGCCTTTGGTTTTATGGAAATTAGTATTATGAAAAATAAGACACACAGGCGAAAATATAATTTTAGATTAGTGATTTTTATAGATATTGGACAAATTTAAATTTAGGAAGTAAAAAAATTCTGTATTTTTTTGGTGAAACTTGTAAAAATATACAAAGGAAATTACTGGATGAACTACTGGATATGAGCTCTGAATGAAATTCTAATAATCATTCTACAGTGTCAGTATATGGGAGCAATATGTATATGAATATATGAAAATCTGGATGATGTTTCATATTTAATAAACACCAACATAATGAATTTGTCACATAAATTTTCTGATTACTCAGAGTAGCAATAGATGATTTCAAAATTCATACAATCTATTTTTATTCGTTAATTTCCATTTATAAAAACATAATTTTATTATTTTTTAAACGATGATTCCATATTTACTCATCATAGTCCTATTGACCTTCTAAACAAATTTCATATTACAATATAAATATATAAAAGTGTTAATTTAAATTACTAGAAAAAGTCACGCTTTTCACATACATATTTTTCATTTATATATCGTAAATTCGTGATTGAATTTGTTATGTGAAAAAATTGTAAGAATGTGGAAAAATCTTTAATAAATTTTTTAATTTCTCTCGTTTGATATAATATTTGTGATTCCAGATACGTATGTGTGGTCTCTCTTTTAAGTAGTTTTTGATCTTCCTAGAGGATATCCCATTATCTATACATCCTATAAAATTTAATATTTATCCGACCTTCTAAACTCAAAGCGATTGGAAAAGAAAACCAACCTACTGTACCGGAAGGATATTAATGTATCATCTCTAAGAAATCTTCTTGGGAGGTGTTTCTCCTCCAAACAAAATAATTATAAGTAGTATATATCGTTCGTAAACATCCTGCGGATGAAGTCCTTACCACACAGAATCCTTTCATCATTGTACATTTTATTTGAAATGTATAAAATTAACATCCTCACTGATCTCCTATACTTTAAATATTTAATTGAGTTCATATAACAAAAAATTACAAAATTTTTATAATCCATTAAAAGATGAAAAAGGAAATGATCATAAAAATTACTTCCTGGCTATCAAAAACTTTATATCCTATTGTAACAAAATTGTATTTATGATGGTCATTAATATTTCTTTTTATCCTTTTTAATATTACCTTTTTTTTTTAAAACAAAAACATGATATAATATGTCTGGCTTATAACTACATCTTTCCAGCTGGTTGAACTTTCGTTTAACATCAAATATAAGATCATCAGATGCTGTGAAATATTTTTTTATTTTGTTGTAGTTTTTTTTCTACAGGTATATACGACACTCATCATTAGCGTCTAATGAACCCCAGATCAAGTTTAAATTCCAATGTTATTAGTAATTTTTCTTTAGTGTTAAAAAGCATTAATGCGGTAAATTGATCTTTTTGAATCTAAACAATTAAGCAAAAAATAATTTCAACCTTTTCTCATGTCTGTCTAGATTTCTTATTCATTATATACTACTGACTGAATCAGGCACTATTTGAATCATACAGTGGTACATTTAAATCTCACTTTGAACGAAATAATTTAAATCTAATTGAATATTTCTGAGACTATTATATAATTATACCAACTCTTGTATGGATCACTTCGTACTGTTGCAGCTATACATTTTTTTGCTATGAAAAGTTTATTGAACTTCCACAATCTTTTTGTCAGTCTACAATATTTTTTACAAGTTTCAATTTAAAAAAAAAACTACTAAGCATATAAACTCTAACGCCTTCGGTGTCTAAATGGACTGTCATGCGAATTCATTTGAGAAGATATTCTGTTACATGATCATATCACCAAAACATTGATATATACACATCTGTTTCATATCTTAAAAAATGATGATGTTCAATTATGAAATTGTTCTTAGTTTTTATGATAGTAAGAAATATGATCTCATAGTATTATATGAAAACTATAAAACTTTATTTATTATTCACACTATAAAAAAACTCTTATCTTCTTTACATAATTTTCCTGTTGCATGGCTAGAAAATATATATTTTCAAAAGCTATGAAATATGTATATTTACCTATCATAAATTGTATATAACGTATAACTATAACTACAATCTACAACACAAAAATATTGTAATATAGTGACAATAAAGTTATATTATAGACCTAAAAATAGAAAATTTAATATTTTATTTTATATAGAACAATATTGAACCATAAATAATAATGCAGACTGCAGATAAAATATAGGCATTATATTAGTTTTAAAAGGATATTCATTTTAAAATAATATTTTATATAAATAATTAGAATCGTTTCTAAAAATAAAAACAGAATTTTACCAATTTGTCTTCTTCTCATGGTTCAACCGTCCGATTTGAGCAACAAGGGCAAGTAGCATTCAAAAATTTCCCGAGATTGTTTGTTATAATTTTGGACCAACTGAGAACCTAAGTAATTATTTATTGCAAAAAGCCAAAAGCTTTTAGTACTGATTCATTTGTTATTAGCAATTGGAATCGACGGCTAGCATTTTCATCTTAAATTAAATTACCTATTTCACAATGAATGATTATGCTTTTTTTAAATATATAATTTTGATTTGATATAACAATAACAATGTTGGTAAATAAAAATTAGTATGTTTTCAAATATGTAGACCAGTTTTAATTTTATTTTGTGTTAATTTCTCTATTGGTTTATGGTTTATCGTTTATCACAGGTTTTAAATTTAATATGAACTCTGTTTTTGAAAAGATCTGTAGATGAGAATGTGTAAATTGTAATAAACATTGTACAAATAAATTTAAATTTACAATTTTAATAAATTTTAATAAAAATTTACAATTTGGTTATTTGATTTCTAAAAACTATTCATATATATTCATGTTGTTGTTCTCCTTTTTGTTTACAAAACAATAAAAACAAATATTTGACATTTCTTTTAACAGCTGATTGGCTCTTTGTTTCATGTTTATGTACATCCCTGAAAGCAAAATGATTCGTTTATGACTCGTAAAAGACATCAATTGGTTCTTAATTTTGTACTAACAAAACAGCATAGAATAGATCGTTCGTTAGATTTAATTGCGCTGCATTAAAAAAAAGTCGATGGTGGGTGAGTTAAATATCATTCCTCGACAACTCATGACTGTTTTTTCCTGATTCTGCCTTTGGAACACTTTTTCTATCGTTTTTAAGGATAAAAGCTATTTATTTCGGATTATTTTATAAAACTCCAGAAAGTATGCAATAATTTCTTGTTTCTTAACTATAAAATATACTTGATATTGCTATCGCTACACTAAAATTATGTAAAATGTAGTTATTTGAGAAGGAAACTCTCAATAAGAAATTGTAAGTATGATCCTACTGCATGTATCTTTACAATATATGAAAGGTCCTTGCAATAAAATCATATAAAAATAAGATAGTTTAAATATTTTCTTCACATCATAAATTTATTTTTAGAAAAGTTCAATATACTAATTCGTTATACATTTATTTAACATAATTTTTTATCTAAGTGTAAATGTGTTTTTTTATTTTTGTAAACTTTATTTTAAATTAAAAACTTTGCAGCAAAAATTAAAAATAATTAGCATTGTAAAATTAAAAAAATATAATTAAAATCTGTCTCAAAAAAAATTGTTGGAATGAATGATTCTTTTTTTTTTTACAAAAGTTTAACCACTTAAATAAATTAATATATATATAAAAATAAACTTTTCCTGTAAAATTCTAAAAATAAATATATAACTTTAAAGGCGATTTTCCAATTTATTAATCAATTCTTGGGTACGTTCAATTATACTATAAATATAAGGTCGTTCCATAGGATTTAATCGCATATGAAATAGAATAAGTTCATGCATTTCCTAGTAACAAAATTCGAAATATATATATTAAGAAATTTTGAATATAAAATTGTAAAAAGATAAATATTACTTGAGAATAATAGGAATCTTCAGGAAAATTGACATTGCCACTTAAAACTGCTAATGCAACACTGTCACCTTTTTCATAAATTGGATCAAACGGACATTTAAAAAAGCACATCGCATACAAAATACATCCCAAACTCTAAAATAATAGAAATGTTTAATTAATTATATTTTTACTAAATTAAGAAATACGAAAACTATTTACCCAAATATCAGTACGTTCATCAATCATACAATAACTTTGTACTGAAAATAATTCTGGTGCACGATAAACAATTGAACATCTTTCTTCTGCTAATTCTTGTAATCTTTGTGCATCAGGTTGTCCACAAATTTGTACTCGAGCTTCTGTTGCTGAACCCATATCAACAATAATTGGTTCAAATGTATCAGATAAACATATATTTGCTGTTTTTAAATCACGATGTGCTAATGGATCTGGTTTAACTTCATGTAATGCTTTAACACCTTCACATATACCCAAAAAAACTTGTAAAACTTGTGCTTCAGGCATAAAATCTCTAGTTCGTGATCTAGCAATTAAATGATCATGTAATGAACCATTTTTATAATATGGTAAAACAATGAAAATTTGGCTAGTTGCATTTATCACAATATCAGCAGAACCTTTTATAACATAATCAATAACTTTTATAACATTTTCATGATTAATTTTTCGACAAATTTCAATTTCTTTCAATGCAATATTCTGATCATCAATACTATGACATGAAACACGTTTGATAGCATATCGTCGTTTAGTTATAATATTCTCTGCTAAATCAATTAAACTGAAACCACTGGAAATAAATTATATGGTTGTTGTTATATTATTTTGTAGTTTAATTAATAAAAGTAATTTTACTGATAAGATAAGAAAAATTTAAATTAATTAAATACCCTTCAGCTATCCGCTCCTTTATTACATATTTTGTTCCGTTAACATTTATGGACTCTTTGGAGCACAAACATCCTAGTTTAACAATCATTGCCCATCCCATGCTATTCATTTTGTGATATAAAATAAATTAAATAAATATACGTTTTATTATTTTTTTGGGAAAATATAAAAATTTATTAAAACTTTCACTCCTTCAGAGTCACGTCATTATTTTCTTTCAATCAAACAAAATATAAAAAATATGAAATGTCAAATCTGAAATGACAAAATATATGAAAAATTATATTCCCAACTAGATAATGTGGTGATTTAAAGTTGCATGGAAACTGATAGTTGGAATAGATACTCAGAACTCAGAAGTCCATCTCAAATATTAGATTTTTTAATATTTTAATTCAACATTTGTCTCTCAAATTTATTTGAATATATACATCCTACTTTATATCACACGAAATATTTTAATTCAACATTTGTCTCTCAAATTTATTTGAATATA
Organism: Empis stercorea; assembly: GCA_949752835.1. NCBI lineage: Eukaryota > Metazoa > Arthropoda > Insecta > Diptera > Empididae > Empis > Empis stercorea. Next base: position 7,379,909 of record OX457086.1, on the reverse strand, counting down.
TACATCCTACTTTATATCACACGAAATGTCGAATGAACTACACGAACACGAAATAGTCGAAACATATTTTCACTTAAAAATTAATAGAACTTTTGTTAAAAAGAGATGTGCCGAATTGCTGAAATTCCGACTCTTATCGAGTTTACTGACTCTCATACAACAATGCTCCTTTTTATATCTAAGATTTTGCCCATTATTGCTTATTGGGAAGCAGAGTTCTCCATATGGGAATAAAAATGTTTTGGTGTAGAAGCAGAATGTGTTAAGTAGCATTAGTGGAAGTTTTGAGTAAATTACCAAATTACTTATCGTCCGACCCAACGATATAGAAGATATATGGATAGGGCATAAATATAAAAATTTGAAGCCACGCCGGGTATAGTCTACGAATAAGAAATATATGGAAGTGGCATAAATGTTCCCTCTCTTTTTAACACATTAAAATTTTAATATATTGAAAAATTGTTTATGAAGCCACGATTTTAGTAGTTCTCTTTCCTTTTGCTCGCCGAAGTGTCAAATTAATAATATGAAAAATATTATAACAGCTGATTTTAGATTTACAGGGCTGGCTTATTTTTTTAAGTTTAAGAGTCTCAATATAAATTAACAATATTAACTAGCTAAACAAATTACTATATTTTACTTTCCATTTGTATAATTATCGTTGCGCGACCTAAAATATTCCTTAGGATGATCTTTACTTGTATTTTTCAAAAAAAAAAAAATTATCTCCTTAAAAATTGATGCCCGAATTAAAAAAAACCTAATCCGCCCCTAATTTCTCATTTTTATATTTTGACAATTCGGCTAGCAAAAAAAGAGACAACTATACCCGGCGTGGCTTCAAATTTTTATATTTATGCCCTATCCATATACCTTCTATATCGTTGGGTATAGTTGTCTCTTTTTTTGCTAGCCGAATTGTCAAAATATAAAAATGAGAAATTAGGGGCGGATTAGGTTTTTTTTCATTCGGACATCAATTTTTAAGGAGATAATTTTTTTTTTTTTTGAAAAATACAAGTAAAGATCATCCTAAGGAATATTTTAGGTCGCGCAACGATAATTATACAAATGGAAAGTAAAATAGAGTAATTTGTTTAGCTAGTTAATATTGTTAATTTATATTGAGACTCTTAAACTTAAAAAAATAAGCCAGCCCTGTAAATCTAAAATCAGCTGTTATAATATTTTTCATATTATTAATTTGACACTTCGGCGAGCAAAAGGAAAGAGAACTACCAAAATCGTGGCTTCATAAACAATTTTTCAATATGTTAAAATTTTAATGTGTTAAAAAGAGAGGGAACATTTATGCCCTATCCATATATCTTCTATATCGTTGGTCCGACCTATGGTTACTCTGGAAATTCAAGGAGTGTGTTGGTACTTTTAGACCGAATTCAAATATATAATTATCAGTTATCATGCCTGCCGTGTATTTCGTCAGAATGTTCAATTTTAAATTACAAAATTAAAAAGTGACTTGATAGCTTCTGCTTTTAAGGCGGGTATACGTCAAAATTGAAATTTCCATATTTCCATCGTCTTGTCATTTTGACAATTCACTTTACAAAAAAAGCAATTAAAATTAATAAGGTTATGAAATTCTAATCTATCGTCTATCGTGTTTTTTACTCAATTTCACAGGACAAAGTTAAATGGATCCACAAATTAGAAATGTACAAAAATTATAAAACTGTTTTTATAAAAATATCAATTTAATAATTATATTTTAATATTTTAGTTTAGAGATTTTCTCTCACTTTACAATAAAATAACACATCTCTGTTTCTCACACTGCATCGATAATTTCTTTAGTCGTGAAATATCAAAAGAAGAAGTAATAATAATTATTGAATGTTTCATTTATATATTATAATTTATTATTGATTTTAGTCTATTTGCGTAGATAAATGTTTACAAAAATTTACTCGTGTTAATCAACGTGTAATGAATGTTTATGTGGAAGTACAAACTGAGATAAATAGTAGAAGAATTGCCGAAATAGAAGCACAGCAATTGGAACAAGCTAAGCTAGTAGCTCAGCAATTGGAACAAGCTCAACAGGCCGCACCAGAAATTTTAATACCAAATACAGAAAATTCAACAAAATTTTCATCTAGTCCATCAGAAGTTGAAACGGCAAGATAGTATTTTCATACAATTTTCTTTTTAGATTTGTAGTTTTTCTTTTAGATTATTCTGTTTAGCTTTTTCGTATATTATGCTTAAAATTTGTTTAGTTGTATTAATAGGTTTGCCAGGTGCTGGTAAAACAACTTTTTGCAAAAATTACCTAAAACATGTTAAAAATGGAATTAATGTTATTCATATTTGTTATGATGAAATAATTAAATTTAATGAAGATGAAAATCATGGATTCTATAAAGATAGTAGAAAAGAAATTCTTAGACAAATAAAATTATTAATACACAATTTAAAAATGAATAATTTTGATTTTATAATAGATTTTAAAGAATCCAATCAACAAATAGATTTAACAAAATTAAATATAAATTGTAAGGAATATATTATTTTAATTGATGATAATAGTTATTATGTAGGAATGCGTTACGAATTTTATAAAATTTGTCGAGAACTTGAAATATCATTTACTCAATTGTATTTTCAAATAGATATAGAAACTGCGCTTAATAGAAATTTAAATAGAAACAACAGTAATAAAATACCACAATGTGTTATTCAGAAAATGAATGAACGTATTCAAATACCAAATCTAAAGTGGGAAGAAAATACTTTATATTTGGCTGAAAATCTACCAATTAATTTTTCAAATGTTGATTTATTTCTGAAAAAACCGTTAGATAATCCATTAAAAGTACCAGTAAAAATTAAAACTTGTCAAATGGAACAATCAAAAGTTCATAAAGTAGATTTGATTTTAAGAAAAAAAATTAAAAATATTTTGGATGCTAGAAAAAGTGAAGGAAATTTGAATATGATGTCTAAGAAATTAAATGATTTAAGAAAATCAATACTAGATGATATACGACTTGGATATTTAGATATAGATTTAAATCTAAATGAACAAATTGGTCAGCTTCTTTTAATTTAAATGTGAATTTCTATATTTAAAAGATGTGTATTACAAATATTAAATGTAAATACTTAAATTTAATGAAATAAATATTGTTAAAATACAACACAAAAATATTATTTTACAATTTTTTACAAATTTTGAAGAGCTGCAGCAGTTTTTGCTTGATGTATGTTTGTCGATAAATGTTGTTTTAGATGAGTTTCTTGTCGGAATTCTTTTCCACAATCTTTACATTTGAATGGTTTTACACCAGAATGTACCATCATGTGTCGTTGAAGACTTTGTGAATAGGAAAATGATCGATCACATAATTTACAAGGATATTGCCTTTCCCCAGTATGAACTCTGTAAGAAGATAACTATTGATTTACAACTTTTTTAAAACAAATTATAATACTTTTCATGTGCTCTTTTGAGTCCATTTGTATAAAATGTTCTACTACAAAAACTACACTGAAAATTCCTAATTCCAGTATGAGTTTTCATATGTCTGGCCAGATATGTGGCCAATAAAAAGGATTTGTCGCAAATTCTATGAAATTCAATATTATCATTAGATTAAAAATTAAATACATATATTTAAAGAAAAATAACTTACTCGCATTGAAACTCTTTTTCGCCACTGTGCCATCGCATATGATCAGATAGCAGAGCTCTTTTTTTATACACATTTCCACATAATTCACAAATAAATGACTCTTTTTCATCTTTTTTTGATGTTTTTCGTTTTTTGCGTTCTTCAGATAACTCAACTTTTGAATTAAATATATGGCAATTTTCAAGATTTTCTTCTTCTGTGTCATTATTTGTACTAATAAGTCTATTACATTGTCGATTTTTCTGTGTTGTAATTAAAAATTTTGAATTTTCTGTATGAATATCATTACATTTCTTCCGAGAAATAATTTTTTTTTGAAATTTTCTTTGTGGTTTATAGTAAGGCTCTTCTTTACCATTTATAGAAGAATCTTCATTTTGATATTCGGAATTTCTGTTTGAATCAGAATTACCATTTATTTCAACCTTAATTTCGGGATAAAATGCATGTTGTAACGATGTTTCATTAGTATTGAGTAAATGATTTGATTCATTGTTTTCTTGTTTTAATTTTGTTGGTATATTATTTTTTATGTAATTTTGCAGAATATTGTCATTTTGTTTACATGTTTTTTGAAAATCATAAGCTGATCGTAAATGTTCAGTGCATGGTCTACATATACCTTTTGCTATTAATAAATCACGATCAATCTAAAAATTAAATTATATAAATTTAAATTTTAGTAAATTATTCAGACATTGGATATTTATTGGGGTATATATTAATATATTTGTTTGAATTACAATTATTCCTGTACATATTGTTATTTTATCACAAATTGCTATATCATCTGATTCTTTTTCTTCTATTGATATCTTCGACTCAGTATTTACAAGACAAACACGACATGAATTTTCATAAATTTTCATTTTTCCAAATTGGATTATAATTTCTAAACAAAAATATTTCTACTATTATTTTTTTTATGTTTATAAATATTTGGTCGATTTTGCAGAGGGTCAATGAAATTTTGACATTTCTTCAATTCGCTTATTTATCCCAGTAAACCGTACTTCTTTTCTCGAAGAAGCTTCCGTAAAGCCAAGAATCGAAATCAGAGACTGGGATGGCAAAGTCATCAGAGACTGGCATGGCATAGTCTAAGTAAGTTATGGCTCAGAAGAAATTGTTTTTGTGGATAGCTTGAAAAGAAACCTGAAAATACGTGACATTTTCTCTTCATTTTAGGCTTTAAAAAAATGCACGGAGAAAATTAACTTAACTTCAGTGGTTCTGCTTTTGAAATCTAAATAAAATAGCGAATTTGATTGACGTTGAGTGAATTATTTGACCTAATTCCTTTTTTTACTTTGAGTGTCCCTGTCCCTGGTTTATCAAATATTTTCTAAATTTCGCAACCTGGGAATTAAGAAGAACACATGTGATGTGGGTTGGTCGATAATGTAGAATTGTTTGTAAATAATGAATTTTTATATGTATGTACTTCAAATCTTAAAATTGGAATAAATTAACTCTAAGAAAATTGGAATAAATTTTACAATAATGTCTTCCGAGGAAGATGATTACATGTCTGAGAAGTTCTTAGCTGAATGGTAAAAAGAATTATAATTAGTAGCTTTAAATAAATACAACATATTAATTAATATACACACAGCGTAAAAGATGTTCGACCTGGACTTGTTCGAAACCGTGCCAAAGAACGTGAAATCGGAGTAGCAAAGAAGAAAGCAAAAATTTGTGAAGATCAAAAAATTAAATCTAAACCAATAGCACAAGAACGACTCGAAGAAGGTCTTAAGAATCCATTAAAATCAACAAACAAAGGTTTCGCTTTGTTAGCTAAAATGGGATATAAAGAAGGTGATTCATTAGGGAAATCAACAAAAACAGGAATTGTTGAACCAATTGGAATAACTGTTAAATCAGATAGAGCTGGATTTGGACGTGAAGCGGCTATTTTTGAATTATCAGAAAGAACTAAAGAATTGCGAAAAAAGAGAATGGAAGCTAAAATGAAAGGCGATGAATTAAATACAGAGAAGTTTAGGCAACGAATGGTTAAAAAAGCTGAAGAGAAATTTATTGAAAGTTCATTGATGTAAGTTAAATATTATAGATGAATAATAGTTATAAGATTATGATTTTTAAATTGAATATAATTTTTGTAGTCAATGTCAAAAAGCTTGTGAAAGACTTGATCAACAAGAAAAATATGATTATCCTGTAATGAAATGGTTTTGGCCAGAACGAATTTCAGATATTGATAAAGAGAAAAAAGATGAATATAATGAAGAAATCATTGAAAATGATGATGATGAGGAAAATGATGAATATGAAACAATAGAAAAATTAGAAATGTTAACAAATTATATGAGAACAACATACAATTATTGTCATTGGTGTGGTGTACATTATGATAGTAATGAGGATTTAAATGACAACTGTCCTGGACCAGATAAAGATGATCATTAAATTTAGTATTTATTATACTTTTTTTAAATTGAAATATTTTAAATTTAAGTAATCTGATATTTCTATATAATCGAAAAAATTACATAAATATACTTTAAATGAGATAATTGAGATAAAATAAAATTTAACTCAAATAAAAGAAAATGGAAAAAAGATCATCACATAGATTATTTATTTATAGACTAATTGGTCTATTAAGCAGTATAATTTTAATTACTTGCGGTACAATATGTGTTATTAATTATAGTTTAACATTTGAATTGCATAAAGCTGAAGTTTTCTTAATTATCTTTATGTTTGCACTCGTTAAAAAATCGTTTTTTCTTGAATTAATTGCAATAATGATGCGATCAATAAGATACACATTGTGGACTTGTAAAATACCATCTGATAATTATCGTCCTGAACTGAACGAATACAAACCAGATGACGAATTAACTTTAATAAAAGACCAATTAGATGTATTAATGAAAAAATTGAATGCTATTAAATCGGAAAATTTAATTAAAAATGATACAAAAAAAAAAGAATTATCAAATATTTTTTATAATGAAATCATTAAAGACATTATAATGTTCTTTTCATATTTAATTGTATTACTTTTAATAGTAATGGGTTCACGTAATCCATATGCATACTATAGTAATAGAAATTTAAAAGAATTTTTAAATAAACCAAAATTTAGTGAAATAACAACAAAAAGTGTTATTAATAAAGCAGATGTATATAGATTTATAAATGAAACATTATTATATAATTTTCATAATGATATTTATTATAATGGGAAGGCAATTAAAGTACATGATGATTTTTTAACAGGACAACCAATTATAATGTTAGGTGTTATAAGATTAAGACAACTTCGTTTAAAAAAGAATTTATGTTTACAAAATAATATCATAAATGATAATAAAAATTGTTATGGATATTATTCAATTATAAATTTAGATTCAAATAATTACTCAACAAAATGGAATTCAATTTTATATCCTCAATTTACGTATAAAGATGAACATAAACTTTTAATTGAACCATGGCATTATCGAACTGCATGGAAAAGTAAAACTTTACCACAATTTGGTGATACATTAATTTATCCAGGTGGTGGTTATATAGCTCAATTAGGACGAAATTATGAAAATAGCATTAATGTATTATTATATTTAAAAAGCCATGATTGGTTAGATCAACGAACAGTTGTTGTTTTTATTGAATTTACACTGTACAATGTGGATGGAAATATTTTTAATGTTGTGACAATAATTTGCGAAAGGAAACCAATGGGAACATATAAACTTAAAACAAACATTGAATCATTACAATTATTCGTGATTTATGAAAATCTACAATTTTCAGAATTAATTTTATTCTTTTTATATACAATTACAACATTTATATTTTTTTATGAATTATTGAGCAAAATTATTTATTCAAAATTTATTCAATTTATTACAAATCCATGGAATTTTGGAGATACAATTCTTAGTATTATAAATTTAATATCATTGATATTATTTATATATCGTAATACGTACGTTATTGATTTAATTAAATATATTAACGCATCTAAAAATAATGAATTTATAAGTTTTTATTATGTTGCTAAATTTGATTATTATTTAACATTTTTATCTGGATTTTTATTATTTATGGCAACTGTAAGAATTTGGAAAATATTACATTTTTCTATAGTATTTCGAATTTTTACAAGAACATTATTTAAAGCTTGGCGGAGTTTATTTGCAGCAACATTATTTATTATAATCTTTATAGTTGGTTTATCAATTAGCTGTATGATTATAAATAGTGGAAATTCAAAAGAATTTAACACTTTAATGCGTACAATTATATCTATATTAGCATTTAGTTTTGGTTTTAATGAAATTATTGAATCAGAAGATTTGGCCAATGATAATACTTTTATTGGTGCAATATTATATTTCATTTTGTCTATTGCTATAATTATATATTTTTTAAATATTATCACTACGATATTGTGCTATTATTTTGCTAGTGTTAAAGAGGAAATGAAAGAAGATGAATTAAATAAATATACATTTTGGAATTTCCTAAATAGAAATTTCGTCGAAAAATTAGATACTCGACAATATAGCGAAAACGAATTATTAGATATTGATGATATACGAACAAAATTAAGATTGGAAGATGGTGATGGTTCAAATATAAATGAAGACGAAAAATATTTGGATATGAAATATATGATTATAAAAGAAATTTTCGAAAAACAATTTAAATATTTGGACAAATATATATCGGAAGAATTATTTAGTGATGATGAATTTGTAGAAACTGTTAATGATTTAAAACATATATATCAACAGATTATATACAATTTACCACATCCATTTTAACGCAATAACTTATATGACTTGCCTCTGCTACCAAAAATTATTTTCTAATTTATTTATATTAATTTAAATATGTAAATTTTGTTCCGTGTTATATTAACATAAATATTGATATATATTTTTTTTAAATCAAATTTTATTTAAATTTTAATTAATTTAATTTTTATATTTAGTAATTTTTTTAATATTTTCTGGGTTTTAAGTTTATTTATTTTGTATTTTTCGCTGATTGATTTTAATTCAATTTAAATTTATTTACAATTTAATATTACTATTCAATTGTAATATTAGATATTGTAATATTTAATATTACCTACATTATTTCATAATGTAGGTAATATTCTTCTGCAAAGACTCTGCAGAAAGACATATTTGGTATTTTGGCATAGTAAAATTCCTCGAATCTAGTTAAATTCTGCTGTTATGTAACCAAAAATATTGTCTATACCTAAATATATTTTATATATGTATATATGTTTGAAAATTAATTAAATTTATTTCTTATTTTGACCATAAACAATTTTACATTCAACTGCTTTAGGTTTTCCTTTCATAAAACAATAAACTATATAATAACTAAAAAAAAATCCAATTAAAAGACTTATAATTGAAACTAATATTTGTCGTAATGTTATATGTATTGTATCATAAACTTCACGTTCTAATTCATAATTTAGAATTGTTGTTGGACCAATAAATAATATATCAATCATAGCTGATAGCATAGTTGCATTTAAAAATAATATAACTTTTTCTTTACGATTTAATGATGATTTAAATTGTGAACCATTAAATATTTGCCATGCACTAACATCAACAAAAAATGTTCGTAAATATTCAATTAATATAAATTTTAAATTTTTTAATTCTTTTTCGGTAGCTGGATAACCATAATATTCTGTTGTATTATTATATAGTAATGATAACCATTGTTTAACTATAAATATATATTCTTCTTTAACAGTAATATCTTTAATACGTATCATATGACAATACCATGATGGAAATAAACCAAATGAATCATGACTTAAATATATTGATTTAATTTTACCTAATGATTTTTTTGTAGCTATTTGAAATTGATTCATTGCATTACGTTGAAATATTTCACCAGGTCCATGTTTATAAAAATCATATTTATCACTATTACCATTTGTACCAAATATTTGCATTGATATATTTGCCGTTGTACCAGAATATGGTAAACTACCAGTTTTAATTGTTATATAATATGGATAATTATCACCTATTTTTGATGAAGCAATTACTTCAGTTATATAATCATTACGATCACTATACATTGCATAACAATACATTAATAAAAATACAATTAATAATATTATAAAAAATGTTGTTATTATTAAACTAATATCAAGTTTTTTAACAACTTTACGATTTTTTGATATTAAATATGTTGTATTACTGGATTTTGAACTATAAAATGTTAAATGTTTACAATTACATTGTATATAAGTAAAATTTGATAATTTATTTGGATAACAATATTTTGAAGTCCAATGTTGTGTTAATATATCCCAAGTATAGCATGTTAAAACTTGTATTGTAAATTCAAATTTTATACGATCATTTGTAATTATTTTTGTATTATTATTTTTATTATTATTATCTCGTGGTATAATAGCTATATATGCAATTGAATTAATATTTAAATTATTTTCAATATGAAATTCTGAATTATTTAATAATAATTTATCAATAATTTCAAATTCATTTTCAAACATATAATTTCTTGGTTTTTCACCAACTTTTATTAAAATTTTCAAATCTTGATCAATTTTTACAAATTTGATTAATAATAATGTATTTAAATCAATTTTAAATTCATAAATTGGCATATCTAATTCAAATAATACATAACCATTTATTAATTTCAAATTTGTATTTGAATTATTTAATGGAAAATTAATTTTTAATGGATTATTTACCAAATCAATACTATTATTATGATTATTAAAATTATCAATTTTTGATCCAATTAAATTAATTAAAATTACTTGTGAATTAATTTTATATTGTGTTGGATACCACCAAATTGGATTATTTATCATTTGTATAATTTGTAGTGAAATTTGATTTGATTTTTTCTTATTAAATAATTCATTTAATGTATTTTTATTTATTTCTATAATATTACCATTATATTCATTTGTAATATTTGTAATATTTGTTTTTTCAATTATAAAATTTTTTAATTTTATATTATTACCAATATGATATTGTAATGGTTCTTCACCAGGATAACATAAAATTGATAAACTTATACCAAAACTATAAATTAATTTTTGTATTTGTTTAAAATTATATTGCCAATTAACAATTTTTTCAATATTACCATAATCTAATATACCATAATCTGGATAATTATCTTCAAAACGATTATCTGGTATTTGTAAATCAGCATTATTTACCATTGGAAATTTTTCAATTTCAAATGACATTTTATCAATAATTGCAAATAGTTCATATATCATTTCATCATAATCTTCCATAAAAATTTCTAATATTTCTTTATCTTTTGATACCATTATTAAAGCTTTACTAATATATTCAAATATGATACCAATTTGCTCTGCTAATTCAGAATTCATATCAATGTTTCTTGTAATTTTTGATAAAATTGTACTTATTGTTTGAATTGAATTATGTGATATGATTTTATATCCTTTAAAACTGTTTAATAATAATTTCGATATTTCAAGTTTTTCTATCGGATCTTCCAAATAAACTATAATATTATTCATTATTGCATGAATATATGCTATAGCTGATAATTTGTCATTTGCTCTTAAATGTTGTTGAATTATTGACGTTTCTTTCGAAATTTCATTAAATGTTATTGGAATTGTATTACTTTCGATTAAAGAAATTGAACAACTAGTACTAACACAATTCATAAAATCATTACAAATTTTTACTTTAATAGTAATATAATTATTGTTATTTATACGATATAATCTTGTCTTAATTGTTGTATGTGTTGTTTCAATTATTAAATTTGTTCCGATATAAAAACTATATCGCAAAATATTATTACCATTTGAATATCCTGAACATGATAATGTAAAAATTGTATCATATTCATATCCATAGTGTGGTGCATTAAAACAATAACCAATTGTTATTGGTAAACTTCTAATAAGTTCATATTCTGTAGTACCAATTTGTTCATCCTGTTTAACATTTAATATAATTATGAATTTATCACTTTGTGGTAATTTATTACCATTTATAATTAATCTTTGTCCATAATCTTGTAAGATTTCTTCAAATTCCGTTTGCCAACTATAAAAAATTTCTGAATTACGATTACAATTATAACAAATTGCTTGTAAATGTAATAATGAATTTGGTACAAATTGTTGTAATTTACAATTTCGAATACATTTAATATTTAAATGTAAAATATTTGTTAGAGTTGGTGTAATCATTTGCGATGTACTTGAAGTGAAACCAGCTGAATTTTCAACTTCAAGAAAGTATGTATACAAATGATCAAATTTAAGACTATTTCCGGGGATTAATAAATATGGTGCTATAAAGAAAATAATTAAATTATTTTAATTTAAATATGATTTTCTTATATTTACTTTGTGGCATATTTGATGTACAAAATTCATTTTTGTTATCTTCTGATGTACAATTCCAACGAAATTTTAAATTTTGATGAACATTTGCTGGCAATGTTAAATCTCGACTATCTGAAGCATCCAGCCGGAATGATAATTGTATGTTTATATTACGTTTTGTACCACCAATAATTTGTGCTATTGGTTGCTTTGTTGGTATATAAATATAACACTGTAAAATTAATTAATTCGGACTATACACAAAATGAAAATTATTATTAAACATTATAACTTACTCTTGAAGCAGATTTACCATATCTTTTACCATCCTTACTAGTTTCTGTTATGTCCATTTGTAACATGAATGTATTTAGAAAATCTCCTTTATAATCAGTTGCAATTGAAAATGTATATGGCTTCAATTTCAGTTCCATATCATTACTATTGAAAGTTTTAATTGTAACTATGTAAAATTAATTAAAATTAGAGTCAAATTTGTCTATAATTTAATTTTGAAATTTTTTTGTTCTTACCAGAATTAATATAATTTTTCAATGTCCATTTAATATCCAAAATTGAATCTAAACCGCAACTTCTAATTACCACTGGTCTAAAGAATGTAAATTTATCAATTTGTAGATTTATTAATTTTCTTGGATTATCACATTCAGTTTGTTTAATTATTGGATAACAATCATTTTCATTTATTTTATATACAAATATTGAAAATTCTTTTTTGTATATTTTATTTACATTAATTAAATTTGATATTATCAAATTCAAATTATTATGTCCTAATGTCCAAAAAGTTGCTTTTGCAATATAATAATAACCACTTCGTAAAATATTATTCGTATTTTGAATATTTAAATCTTTAGCAATTTCTTGTAAATTATCAGTAAAATTTAATTTATTTTTATTACTCAAACTAAATATAAAACCAGTAATTAAATAATTTTCAGATAAAAATTGTAATAGATTTTCTTCATTACTTAAATAATCGAATATTAATAAAATATTTTGTTCTATACCAATTTGTATAACATGATTATAATATAATTGAAATTTTTTGAAATTATTTTCTAATGTTTCACAAAATTGACCAAAATATCCAATTGGACATTTACATATAAATTGTCCAATTGAATTTTGACATTCAGCATTATTTTCACATGGATTTGGCATACAATTATCAATAAGTTCATCACATTTTATGCCCTGATAAAATCCTTCAACACATTTACATTCTGTGTCACCAACATCATTAATTGTACATTCACCTTCATTATTACAATTGCTTGGATCACAAAATTTTGATAAAGATTTTGAAAATGTAAAATATAAAATTATGATTAAATATTGATATAAATAATTCATTTTTAATAATATATTTTATAATTAAATTTATGAAATATATAATCTAGAATATTTTTCTAAATTAATAAAGCAAAAAAAAAAAAATTTCCGATTGCCTTGCTTTGATTATCAAACAAATTTTAGTTATTTAATATTCTACTATTACAAAAATCCTTGATATATATTTTAATTTATTATAATAATGATTTTCACGAATTTCTAAAGTTTTGCAATAAAATTATATATTATTTAGCTATTCAATCACAAAAAAAAATGATATTTAATATCAAGGCAAGATTATAAGTACAATTTACCATCGTGGATAGAACTAAAACACAAATTTATTGTTCTATATTTTTAATCGTTTTTGAAATTGGATATAATTTCTGTTAAATATCTCTAAAACACACCTTAAATAAAATTGAATTGAATAAACTCCCTTTTCAAATATTAATTTCTTTCCATCCATAAAATTAAATGAAAATTTTAATAAAACTACTTTTTATTAAAGTTCTATTAAATTCAATATATAAAAACATATTTTATTAAGAAAATTTCTTTCAACAAAAAATTATATTTTGCAGGAAATTTAAGTATATGAAAAAATTGTAATACATATTACCGAAATTACGGAAATGGATTTGCATTTTTTATTACCTTAAAATTTTCAAAATTATATTATTTTTATATATCATTTTATTCAATTAATTTACATAAATTACTTTCTCTAATATACAAAATAGAAAAACAATATTACAAAATATACTTACTTAATTTTTCTAAATCATAAAAATTAATTATTTATCCAAATTCGATATACAAAAATAAAATAAAATAAAATTGTTTCATATAAAATTTTATGGTATCATTTCAATCCCAGCTAAACAAATAAAACTTTTCCGCCCAAAATAATTCTGGTAGCAAAATTTTTCATTGATTTGTATTAATAAGTATATAACTTTTTTTAAATACATATATATTAACCTATATTTATATCGCCCTACAAACCGATATCCCAATCTACAAACTGAAAACATCATTTTTGAATAAACAAATCATTTCATTTACAATTCATCAAGATTTTTATGCTCATAAATCGCCCACTTCTTTAATGTAAACAAACCACGAAGAAAAAAATTAACTCGTGCCATTCAGAAAAAAATCGTTTTTCTTATTAAAATGAAAAGGTAAATGGATACAAATTAAGAGATATATTAATATAATTCACCCCAATAGCAAATTTAAATATTTAGATAACAAAAAGCACAATGGAATATTGAAAAAGTTAGACAAACTATGGTCTTCAAATTTGAATAAACAGCGAACAATATTTTTATTAGTTTTATATAGGATAACCAAACGCTTGAAAAATATAGTAAAATATAATTTTACAAAGAAAACCAATGAATATTTGATTGGTTTGCAGACGAAGCAAACCAATTCAGATAATTGACGATGCTAATTTTTCTATCGGGGTGAATATTTACTGTGAAATTTATTATGTTTTTATAGATAGGAAATCTTGGAAAAACATAAATATATCCTATGCTTCCTCAATTCATATAATTTACTAAAAATTAATATTATACCAAATTGTTAAATGTCATGTGAAGTTGAGAAAGACTTTTTTAGGGAAAATTATATATGTGGGATCTCAAACCAACTCCGAATAGATAGCAGAGAATTGAAAACATAATTTCCATATTACAATAGTAAGAGAATTAATAGTTTTATCTCCATATATTGACAAAATCTGTATAAGTAATTTTATTGAACTCTTTAAATTTTCAGGCTAGTCGCTTAACACTTTTGTGTGTATATTCAACATATTAAAATCTTTATTATTACTTATTAAATTTTGATTATTTACACTTATCATTTTATTGGTTATTTTTAGCTTCCTCCTTACGAAACTAAGTTCGTCGCTTAACAATTTTGTATATTTTAATATTACTTAAAATTTTGTTGGTTGAATTTATTGCATCAATTTTCATAAAGTTAAATCACGTCTTTTTAAAACAGAAACTTAATATGAGAAACTAGTTAAGAAAAATTTAAATTAAAGAAAAATTTAGTAACATTTTGAATTTTTGATTAAAATGGGTTAAAATTATCAGATTTTTGATTGTAATAATATTTTTTTGTCATGAAATAAAATTAAAAATAATTTCAATTTTCATTTTGAATTTACATTTTTTATTAAAAGAAAAATCATTTACATATATTTTACATATTTTATTTTTCAGATAAATAGTTAAATAAAATTAATTATTAAGAAAAATTTATACATGGCCATGAAAAATACAAAATATATAGAAAGTTATAATAAGAAAATAATAATTTGAAAAATTATTAAAATAAAAATCCTTAGAAATATCCTGAGTACATTTGCTTGGGGGGTCAAAGAATAATATTTTTTTTTTCCTGTTTTATATAGTTTCAATAAATTTTTTTATGGAAATCTTAATAACTACAATGAAAAAGGAATAAATAAATAATTTATATAAAAATTTAAAAACTATCAAACATAAATTTTGTTTTCCACAATTTTAAATAATTTTCAATTTTTAACAATTTTGAACACTCTACTACTGTTACTTTCATCATCTAATTAAGATTTCTAATCATATCCTTTAACATATTAAGATCTTCTTGGTGGCAAGTATTCTCGGTTAGGAGATGATGGAGGAATTGTTGCAGGGAATGGTACATCAGCTTGTTGGATGGTTGTAAATCCACCTGATGGTCGAATTGTTGTACCAAAACCGGGTCCAGTTGGTCCAGAACCGGGTCCGCTAGGAAATGATGGTGATGAACCAGTTGGTGCTCCTGTTGATGGATACCCGGTTCCTTGAAAACCACCTGATCCTGTTGGTCCAGGATATGCTGCAGTTGGTCCTTGTGGGTATGCCGAACTTGGTCCAGTTGGACGTCCTGGAAAACTACCGGGTGTACCTGATGGTCTTTGTGGAAATGTAGAGCTTGGTGGTCTTTGTGTACCAACTGGTTGTGAACCTGGAAAACCAGATGAACCACCTTGTGGTGAAGTTTGCTGTCCAGTCTGTGAATAATCGTAAATAAAAGCATTATTTGGATATAAGGCTGGTGCTGAACCGCAATCAAATTGATTCCACCAAACACAAACTAATGTTTCTTGGGAAAATATTGTTCCATTTGGGCACAAGAAATCATATGTTTGATTTAAAGCACAAATATGAAAGCCTTGACATTGAGTCTCAACGTCAGCATATAAACCAGGATATTGTTGTTGATTGCAATCAAAAGAAGTTTCCGGAATTTCAGAATAAATTGGATAATCAACACCTGGTTGTCCAGGTATAGCAGAATAATCACCACCTTCATAAGAACCATCATTAGCAATACCTGAACCAATACCCGAACCAATACCACTTCCTCCAGGATATTGAGCACCGGGTCGTCCACCAACAGTTCCAGGAAAACCTACAGTTGGACGACCAGGCAAACCTGGTCTATTGCCACCTCCTATTTGTTGAGAACCTGGAAAACCACCTGGAGCTGGAAAACCGGGTGCAGATGGTGTGTCGGATTGTGGACGTGGTGGGAAAGCTCCTGGATAACCGCCATATGGTGGACCTGCTGATGGATAACCTGCTGTTGGGCCACCAGGGCGAATTGGTGTATCCGCCTGGGATCCTGGACGTATTGGAGTTGCAACTCCGCTTGGTGGAGGTGGATAATTGTATCCACTTTGGCCCTAAATTGAAATATATAGAAACTTTTAAATCTGAGTTAATATTTTTTGTATGTTATTTTACTTACCACACACAAATGGCTGGCTGCCAATAGAACTGAAATTTACAGAAAAATTAAGTTAATTATTAATCCAAATTACAGACGTGACCTTACTCTACATTCATCTGGTAATTAGTATATAAATGAATGTTAAAATTTTGATTCTTAAAAATTTATTGGATATATTTACCAACCCAAAATGAAGTCAATATTATTTTTAAATAAATGAAGTATGTCATCACGATTCAAAATGAATAATGACTGCGAATATATTTGAAAGTATAAAATATTAATTGCATAATTTAAAAGGTAAAAATAAGTTCAGAATTAGATCATTTAGGAAATTAGTGAAGTAATTATATTTTTGAAAAAATTTCATTTTAAAATCTAAGCAGATATAAAATTGGCATAATTAAATTGAGTATCATTCATTCTTTTTATACAAGAATGTAATATACTTCCTTGAAAATAGTCTTATGAAACAGGCTCCACAGAAAATTTTGATATATTTTAAGATTCGTATAATAAATGTGCATGTCATCTTTCCATTTATTAAATTTCCTTTTATTCAATTAATGACCAATTCTGGTCATGTTTCAAAGAACAACCACATAACGCAAAAAAAAAAAAGTAATTTTATGTTTTTTCCTATTTAAAATGATCACTCTTACTGGGCCAAGATCGTCTCTACTGTTTCTCTTTGTTATTTATCTTTCCATTATTGATTTTTCCTATATTACATTTTACAGTTTCACAGAAAAATTGGAAGATTAAAAGTTTTTCATAAAAACATAAAAAAAAACTGTTTTGTTGTGGTTCACACAGCAACAATAACAAGAAATTTTTTTTTTTTAAATATATAAAGAATTTCATAGTTTAACAGTTTTTTATAACTATATATAAGATTGGTGTTAGCAGATTTGTAACTTTGAATGTAACATAAATTTAATGTCTGCAATTGAAGATGTACAGAAACGTTTTTTTTTTGTTTTGTTTTTGTTTTTGTTTTTGTAGAAATCAAAAACGTTTTTGGAAAATGAGTTAAGATCGGATGTCCGTCTTCAATAATTAATTTCTTCTTAGCTTTAGGGCAAAAGTGTTTAAAGAAACACGTTTAGTATTCAAATTTACTATTAACGATTTGGTAATACATATAAAATTGTTAAAAATTGAAATTTTATTTTTCTCATGAATTCTTAAAAATTTTGAAAAAATGTAGTAAATAGAGACGAATTTTAAAGATTAAAGAAAATTATTATTTTGAGAGCAGAATAAGAACTGATATTTAAATAATGTTTTATTGTGATTTTTAATTTAAATTTCAATTTACACAATTTATTTAAAATTTACTTTAATGTTTTATTATTATTCATGATACTTAATATTATAGTTAGTCGTAATATATCGTTATTTACAAATTTATATGACCAATAAAATACTTATATCATATAAAAGATGATGAAAAAAAAATTAAGTTTGTGGCTTAACACTTTTGTATTATGAGTTAGTTTGGATGAAGAATATATATTATGTTAGTCATAGTAATATTATATTGTTTAGATATTTTAGTAAATTTATTTAGTAAAAAATATTTTAATATTTAAAATTTATAATTTTTTTTGCTCAAATAGTATATTTAGCTCTAAATTTAACAGACTAAACAAATTAATGTCTTGGCAATTACACATCTCCAATTACTGAATAAATTTTACTTTTAGACTAAAGTCATTTTATTAATAAACAATTATACAGAAAAAACGTTTAATGACTATAAAAATTGTATAAATTGATTCTATGAAGAATTGAAAAGATGATTTAACATTGAAAAGAAATTGAAATTTTGAAGATTAAAAAATTATAGTTTGAATTTAAACAAATCATTAACAAATAAAGAAATTAATGCAATTATTTTAAATTTTATATTAATTGCAATTATTTTTCTATTTTAATTTTTGAACCATAAATTATTGTTCTTAGTAAGAAATTATTATAGATTTTTTTTTTGAAAAATTAATTTATACACCAAATATAAACTGAAGCAATATTAGTTGATCTATTTTAGCAGTTAATGTAAATAATTGTACGATAAATATGATAGCTCGAATGTAAATAAAAGGCAAATATGCTAAACTATATTTACATGATCATAATTAGAATTTATTTCCTACTGTACTATTTCAACCAAATTCAATTAAATGTATGAATGTAAGCTTACCAATAAATACAGATAATTTAATCATAACTATTATGTTTGAAATTTCAAAAAAATATAAAATTTGTAATTATAGATTTATTTTTTATAATAATTATTTTAAAATTTTATCACTTGCACTTTTTAAATTAATTTTTTATTTTTTGTTTTACAAAAAAACACAATTTTAATTTTTACGATTATCCTTAAAATCCTTAAAGTTTTTATTTGTACAATTCCACACGTTTCTATGATAATCACTTATACACCAAAAATATAAAAGAAGAAAAATGAATTTTAAAACTTTTCTTGATTGATTAAATTATACACAGAAAGTCTAGTTAAGGACTGATGTTGTTTAAAGTTTTTCATCAACTATTTATATCACAAAATAATTAAGTTTTTTTTAGTTTATTTCTACTAAACACATAAACACATATATAACTGTTTGAAAGAATTGGCAAAATTTTGTTTAAGAATTATTTATGTATAAGAAAAATGCGTAAATTTTACTAATACATTTTAAATATTACTTCTTTTTTTCCCTACCCTATAAAAAAGGGGTAATGATTGCTAGTTTCTTACCCAAAAAAAATAATATTAACTCATCTTTAGAGTCTCGAAAAAAGAAGAATGATTTAATAAAAAAAAAATGCTTACAATGTCCTCGGAGATAAACACTGTGAGAATTATGTATAGTATAATTTTTTTTTTTAAATATTCACCCACCACCCTAAATTTGTAATAAAGATTCCCCGTTTATTTTTCATTGTATATATAATATATAAATGGTAATTGAAAGCAAAAGTACTTCTTTTTTTCATAACATTTTTTTTATTTAACTTTTTTTGTTTACTTGCACCATGCAAAATATATACTTTTAATGGCAATGCGATTTTATTTGTTTGTTAGACTTTTAAGCGTTGCAGATTCATATGAAATGAAAGAGAAACTGATGAAGATGATTTAACTTCTTCTTCTTGTTGTTGTTGTTTTTGGTTTATTATTTGTGGTGATCTGTAAGAAAAGTGAATTTTTTAAGATTAGTATGTTTTTAGGTCTTTAGGGATATCAAAGTTTCTGTAAAATTGTCACATAAAGACCAAAATTTTTTTTTAGTTAAGAATTTATATGTAAAATTTCATAGTTTGAAGCTTTAGAATTCTATAAAACCAGAAAAAAAATTAATTATTGAATATTTGATGAATATATTAATTGGAAATAAAACTAATTTATCACAAAAAAAAACAACTCATTATTTTTAAAGTAAATAAAATTGTATATAGTGAGGCTCAAATAGAACCTTGAAAGTGTGAAGATTTTTGTATTAAAATTTAGTATATTTTTTTAAAAAAAATTGTAACAAATATAATGAATTTATTTATGCCACACCAATTTGTCAAAAATTAAATTATTTTTAAGTTGAATGATCTTTTTTAGATTTAAAAATTTATTACATTCAATTAGATTTTTGGGTTAAAATTAAGTTTGAAAAAGAAAATATTCGACATTGACATTTAATTAGTAATATTTCCATTTTAAGATGAAACTTTCAACTATTGCTAATTTAAATTAAATGTTTTAGTTACAAGATAAATTAAGTCTCAATAAGATGAATTTGAATTATGAATTATTTTAGTGAACACAAATAAATTATTAATATAGATAAGAGAGCATTAATCATTTTTTCCTAAAATTTTTTTAATACAATTTTATCTGGAGTTCCAATAAATATTCTATAATTTAAATAATTTTCGAATAATTGGGTTTGTCAATTTGTAATTGTAATTATATTTTATTAATTAAAATATTTGATATCATTATTAGATATTGAAATATATTATATTAAAAAGAAAGTTTCCCGCTTAACTCTATTGTATTATAAATAGTTTTTCCTCTACATCAGCTTTTATGGTAAAATTAAGTCTATTTAAGTTTTGTATAATATCAATAGGTTTCCTTTGCACCAACTTCTTTAATAAAATAAATCCTGTCGTGACAATTTCGACATTTCAGGTCACATCCAGGAGTCATCATGATACCAACTTCTTAGTTATATTATTAAATATTATTAAATCCATAAAATATATTGCAAATAAATGACACAATGGCAACTAAAAATTATCTATAAAATATATGCATATATCTCTCCAGAGATCATTGTCAAATAATTTCGTGTACTGAATCATAGAAAATCAATAGAAAATATAAATTTTCATTTATTAAAGTTAAAACAAAAAAAAAAAAACAATCACCTATTAAAATGATAAAAATCATAAAATTTTACCCTTCAAATTTGAAATTTTATTAGTAATAAATAATTATATACTTGTCAATTCTAATCAATTTGAAATATTCTATTTTCATTTAGAATCTATTTTGTTTTGTTAGCTTCATAAAATATAAAATCATCCTCTCTAGAGAATAATAATTGACATTATCATAAATTCTGTTCTGTAAATGTCAGATGACTAAATTTTCAATTATAAAAATCAATTTTTTTTTTTTAATTTTTCACAAAAAACATAAAAATTCCAACAAATATAAATTTTATATTATTGATTTTTATGATGAAATTGAAGAGAAAAATAAAAACCTTCAAATAAAGTGTTATTATTTATCATTGTTAATCCTCAAGTAACTTTTTCAAAGCTTCTGAAAATTTTCTACATATAATATTTTAGTTGAATAGTCAACAACAACAACCTGTAGCTAAAATTACACACTATCCATATATTATTTGCATATGTATATAAAAAAAATGAAATTTTGTGTAGGCAAAAAATCATCACTATATCTGCTAAATGCTAAATTTGGTTTAAGAACATACAATAACCAAGTTCATTATCAAAATTATATTAAACATTTATATTTATTAAATTTTAAAAGATGCATAAATAAAATATATATAAATCATCAATGTTTTTATTTATACATATTTTTATTTTAAAGATGGATTATAAGACGAAAAATATTGGTAATTTATTTTGGTGACAATTTTATCCATGAAAATTGAAAGAATTAATTTTTTATTGCAATTTTAAATGTTATAACTTGTAAATATTGTGTAATAATATTCAACAGACATCAATGAATTCATGTAAGGATTAAAATATTTTTTATATCAATTAATTTGTTAAGTATATTTTTAGGGTATCACGAACTTGTGAAGGATTTTTGGTCAGGAAAATAAAAGGATGTAATTTTTGAAGGTTTCTTGGAACAGAACTTAAAAATATACTTTATCATTATTATATATTTTTGCCGTAAAACACTCTTCACAGTTTTTAAAATAATATTTATTATAAAAAAAAATCATTATTATTTTATTTATTAAATTTTGATTATTTACACTTATCGTTTTTATTGATTAATTTTTTTTTCGCTTCCGACTTACAAAACTAAGTTCGTCGCTTAACTCTTTTGTAAATTTTGTAATATTAATTTTTTTTTTTTTTTTTGGTTGAACTTATTACATCAATTTACATAAAGTTAATCAAAAAAAAAATTATTATTAAAGCAATCTCTTCATTTTTTTTAAAGAAAAACTTAGTTTAATAATATGCAAAATTAGTTTGTTAAAAAAAAAACACATTACACTTTTGAATTGAATAAAAAAAAATTTAGTAATATATATTTTTTTCAATTTTGATGAAATCAATTTCGGTAACAAAAAATTTTATGACCGTTAAAAGTTAATTTAATAAAGTTTAATAATAAGGAAATTTATAATATTTTAATAAAAAAATTTTTTATCTCTTTATTTATGATTTACATAAAAAAATATAATATTTAATTATATATAGATACAATAATAAAAGTTACTTCAGTTTTTGGGTTTTAATATTTT
Organism: Empis stercorea; assembly: GCA_949752835.1. Taxonomy (NCBI): domain Eukaryota; kingdom Metazoa; phylum Arthropoda; class Insecta; order Diptera; family Empididae; genus Empis; species Empis stercorea. The sequence goes on along the minus strand of OX457086.1, from coordinate 7,356,684 downwards.
TAATTACGATTTTCCAAAAGAGCAGATGATGAAAATATGTTTTTTTTTTTGGTAAAGAAAATTCGAAATGAAATTATTTTCTTTTCATAAATATATGATCAAAGAAAATTCTGAATTCCGAAAGAAAATGTGATTTCACATTTTCTAGCGACATTTTTTGATATATTTAGTTCAAGGTATATTTAATATATAATAAGAAAATTAATTAAAAAGATAGAGACTGGACAAATTGGAATTTTTGTAAGCTATTGTTAATCAAAATTATGTACAATATATGGTTTTTTGGTTTTTAATTAAGTGATCTTTTTTTTTTTACATTGTTTTCTCAAGTTTCATAAAAATCTTTATAAAAAAATAAATGCATATTAATCATTATGCTTTAAACATTTATTTATAGCATTGCTAATTATTTGCACTCAATTTTTTTTTTAAATAATAATAATACTCTGCTTCACATAATAAATTATTCATATAATCTGAAAATTGAATATTATTATAATTACTTGAATTATTAGTAACTTAATAAAATTATTAGTTTCAGTATTATAATTTGATATTTAAATATATAATTTAATAATATATTTACCTTTAATAAATGTTATTAAAATTATGATTATAATTTGTAAAGTATATAATTTAGTGCAACTTTATTATTATGGTGATGATAGCATGAATTTTTGAATAAATTTTGCCATATATGATATCATGAATTAGTGGTAAAAATATGTAATAATAATAGATAACGTATAACATCACCAACAAATTATGTAAATTTAATAATAAATTGAAAATAACCTATTTGTAATATACTATATACATATTATACTTAAATAATTTTAAGTTAAATCAGACTTAGCAGCAGTAAAGCAAAATTTTAGAAATTTATTAGCAATTTGATTGAAGTTTGTCAAAATAATTTATTATCCAATAATTTTGATTATTTTATATTTGGTAAATTTGAATTATTAAAAATATTTCACCAAAAATTTTGTGTTACAAAAATTTAATCATTACAAAAAAATTCAATTTTTAATCAAAATTTTTTTTTTGTAATTTTTATTCTAAATTACTTTAAATACCACCATAAATTATGATGTAATTTTTAAACATTATTATTTTTTTTTCTCTGTAATATTAAAAGAATGAAAATTAATTATATACCAAATGTAAAAAAAATTATACTTGTATAATAATTGATTTAAATTGCAGGTTCGTCACTTTAAAGTTTAAAGCATTTAAGTCTTTTGATTTACATGGATAATTTAAATTGTTTTTTGTTTTTATAAATTCACCTACTTATTGGGTAAAATTTTTGGTTATTCTTTTAAGAAATTATGGTGAATTTTTTTTTGCCATTGGTGTTTTAATAATCACTGGTTGTAATTGCAGAAATTATGTTGATAAAAAAATGTCGATTACAATAAAGTAAATTTTAGCTTGTATTTAAGCAAAATTAATTTTGCGGAAGGAAATTTTTGAGTCTCCGATAGAATTATTAGAACTTTTTACTTTCAAAAGATTTTTGATATCGCAAGTAAGTAATTTGAATATAGTAAATTCTGAATTGAAATTCTAATTAGCTGCGGTTAAAATTTAAAATTTAAATGAAATTATCAAACAAATATGTTAACAAAATTTATAGTGTGTAGACATAAATTTGTTGTTGTAAAATTGATAATTAAATAATGAAAAAAACTAAATGCTACCACCTTTCGAAGCACCCAAAGTAGACCACATAATTATTTTAAATTTTAACCTTCACAAAAGTCACATTATTGTTTCCATGTGATTTTTCATTTAATTATATATCACATACTAAAAAAAAAAAAATTTATAGGCCATTAATAAAACAAAATTATTTCAACTCCCCAAATCAGCACCCATCAGAGGATATGTATACAACAACAAAAAAAATGTCAAAAAATAATTTTTTGTTTACAAAATATTCGAGCATGAAATAAGGCACACAAAAAAATGCATAAAATTCAAAAAGATAATGATTTTTATGGCTTTATTAAATTCCCCAAAAAAAAAAAGGTACTTAAACTACCAAAAATTTACCCTCCACGAACTTCTGCATCACAAAAGACCCAAAGAAAATATATCATTGCATCTTCTACAAAATTGCAATCATCGCCGCGTGCTAGTTATTTACCAATTTCAACAAAAAAAAAAAAAAATCAGGAATTGCATAATTTTTTTCATATATTTATTTAATTCTTTTTTTTTTTCGTATATTTTCTGGAACATTTATCATTTTTCACAGATTTTATAAATAAGATTAAGAAAAACGAAGAAAAAAAAAATCATATTTGTAATTTAAGCACGTCTCTGTGGATAAGACAGAGCATAGAGTGTATCCACATAGTTTTTGATAGTATATACATAATAATTAAAGGGTCCTTCATTTTCATATTATAAATACAAAAAAAAAAAAAAATTATAATTTTATTTGTTATGCTGTGCGAAAACCTGTGTGCTGTCTTCCGAATCATCTTTTGAAAAAAATTTATTACCATCGTTTTTTAAATTATAATTTTATATATTATTTTTTTTTTTTGAAATATTATTGTTGTTGAATGGGTGAGAGAATTCATATATCGTAATAATTTTGAATTTTATATGGCCAATCGATAATCTTTACAACACACACGACAAATTATTAAAATGTGTGTTTTCTTCTTCTTTAAATTCAATCTTTAATTCATTTATTTATTTAAAAAATCTTACGCATCATTTTTTTTTTTTGATAATTTGGTGAAAAACCTCCTCCAGGTTCGTGGTTCGTTTTTTTTATATATATTTTGGGTAATCTATAATGGATTTTATAGGATTTGTGGGTTACCAATGGTCATGGACACATAAAGTTTAAGTAAAAAAATAAATAAATAAAGTATTTGTTTTTGTTATTTCAGCTTCTGGTAAATGTTGACATTAAATTTTAAAGAGAAATCCTTAATACACGATTTATTTATTAATGGTGATTTTTTTTTAATATGAAAATATTACATTAATTATTTATTTTTGTTGTGGCAAAATTGGGTGAAATTTAAATTAGTAGCAATTATTTTTAGAAGGTTTTTTCAACAACACAACGAAAAATGATAAAAAAATTAATTTTTTTTAGTTTAATTGTAAGATAAATGAGTGTAATTTATTTCATTAAAAAAAAAAAGAATTAATATTGATTATATGTCAATGTTTTTTGGTTGATTAACAATTGAATAGTTTACAAAAATTTTCAATTAACCTATAATCGAATTATTTAGTTCAGTACAAAAAATAAATGTATAAATATAAATCAACTATATCGTAAATTTAAACTGTTACTATTAGTTGCTATTATTAGATTCAAATATTGAAAATTTATCACCATTTAATTTATATAGATATTATTTGGATATTATGTAATTATAATTTGTCGACAATAATATATATTTTTAAAATTAATTAAATGTTTTGGAAATTATATAGTAAATAAAATTACTTTCTATTTTCATGTTTCCATACTAAATTTTTTTTTTATTAAAATTTTATATTAAAGAAAATCTACTAGAAAATTATTTAATTGAAAATTTTATTACAATTTTCGATTATTATTAATTGTTATAATTTTCTTCATTTCATAGTAGTTGAAAATCAATTATTTATTTAATTATAATACAATTATAAAAATTTAATTAATTATTTGAAAATTATTTACTTTTAAATTATTAATTGAATTTACAAATTGTTAAATTATTTTCTAACCAAATATTGATTTAAAATGCAATTTCCATTACAAAATTAACAACAATTATTGTTACAAATTTGGCAACAATATTTTATTTAAAAATTCATGTCCTTCAATTTGATTAATGATTTTAGATTCATTTAAATTGTAAAGAAAATAAATAAAATCAAAATATTTAAATGACAAACTTGATTTGAAATTATTTAAAGAAAATTACAAAAACCAAAATGAGAAGACTTTATGTAATTCTATCAACTATATTTAAAAATGCAAAAATTTTAAATTTGCATACAAAAAAAAAATTTAGAAGAATTAATGTTGACAAATGAAGAAGACTCTGAAGGTTCGTCGCATTTTTCTTTTATGTATAGAAAATGACATAAATTTCTATAAGATTCTCATAAATATAAATAATATGAAAATGAACTTAAATTGACCTTTTCTGGAGTTTATTTAATTTAAATTGAATGATAATTAGTTTTTATAGAAAATATTACAATATTTTTACGACAATTTAAATACTTAATACAATTTTAAAAGGATTGAATATTGATTTTTTACATACTAAAAATTCAAAATTAAATAATTACTTAATCTTTATCTCGTTTCCTTACAAGATAATTTTTTTTTTTGCTTAATTCATTTTCATTAATTATCGCAAATATAAATGAAAGATACCAAAAAAAAATATATATGATTAATTAAATAATGAAATGTTGAAAAGTTAAATAATCTTAACGTATCATTATCGAATACATTACTAAATTAAATACAATTCATTTTTCACATTGGAATGAAATAAACATTTAATTTATTAAATTCCCATTCAGTACAAAGAAGAATTCAATTTGTGAAATTATAAATTATTAAGAAAATTTTTTCTCTGCTTTCAAATATGTCATTACACAAAATATTCAACCAAAATTGAATATAAAAAAAGTGAATTAAGTAAATAAGAAGGTATGCACTTATGTCGAGTGAAGTAATTTTTGAGATTTTTATAATACAAGAAAAAAATTGAATTTCCTTTATTAACTAAAAGTTTTTACTGTGCCAGTGCCAGATAGTAATTAATGTATTAAAATATATAATTAATTTTACCTTTATTATAATTAATTTTACCTTTACCTTTACCTAATTATGTATATGTAACAGAAAATTGATTTAAGTAAACAATAAAAACCATATTTGAAATATTTCTTAAAAAATTATCAAAAATTCAAACTTTTAATATCCGAAACCTATCTTTAGGACAAATGTTTGACGAAAATCATGAAGTTGTGACAGAAATGCTAATTTAAATTTTATTTAGATTTATATAGTAAATGAGTATAGCAATAAGGGTAAAGTTATTTCAGTTTATTGGTTAAATAATACAATCATACGTATCTCAATATCTCAATTTATGATTTTATTAAAAATCAATTGATTCATTATACTTTTTATTTTTACATCACTACTTCAATATTTCTCATAATCTGGAAAAAAAATCGTTGGTGAAACAAGTGGTTTTAATATTGGATAAATAATTTTCATTGCATATTTATTGGCGAAAACTTAATTGCATATTCCTGTAGCATAGTAAATGAATTCTCAAAGTGTGTTAATTATAATTATATTGTAAATTAAATTAAAATAATATTTTAGGAAATCTTAGTATATTAGCCAAATTTATGTAAACCTACGACGGGCATATAAACCGAATATAATGGATAAATTTCATATATCTCCAATCAATTTTATTTAAATTCAATCTGATTTTATTTTAATTATGAAAACTACGACAAGATAATAAGAGTTGGCCATTTAATTTTGAAATCTTTAATTCAAATTTACAATCACAATTTTTATGTTCTCAATCATTTTTCCTATTACCAATAATTAAATTTGCTCAATGCTCCTTCTATTTATTTAAAATATTAAATAAAAACAAATTAAAAATTTAATTTTATTTAAAAAAAAATTTATTATTCATTTATTTACAAAATAGAAGAAAAAGTTATTTAACATATTTTCGAGATTGTATTTATTTTCATTTATTTATAATATTTTTTCTTTAATTCTTATATAATTTTTTTTATGTATATTTATAATTTTATAAATTTAACAATTGATTTTTATGTCGGTTATGGAAAGCATAGAAAATCAAAAGAAACAAAAATAATAAACAATATTTTTTTTTTCTTAATAAGCAAAATAGATTTTCTTGCAAAAGATTATGGAAATCAGATATTATAATAATATATAAGAAAATTTAAAACTTATAATTGTAACTTAATTATATTATAGATTAAAATATTATATAATTTCACAAAATTATATAAATTATGTTTTATAATGCTTTTAAAAATATCGCTTATAAACAAATTTTTTGTTTTCTATTAAAAATTATATCAAAATACTTTTTATTCATTCAATACAGAAGTAAACTTTCGTTTTCAGTTTTTATTTAATTTTATATATTATTATAAAATAGAAAAATCTTCTTAAAATTTTGGCAATACTTATTTTCACTGGTTGTTAATTATTATTGTATAATTTTAATAAAAATTAATGCCGAAACAAAATTGAATTAACTTAAATATAATAAAATAATAATTAAATGCTATAATATAAAATAATGTATAAATTCCTCATTATATTTTTATTTACATTTTGTATACAATATTTTTATTTTTATTTTTTAAATTTATATGCGAGCTTATTATATTTCAAGGAATCTAAATGTTTCTTATAATTGTTTGTTAATTGTTAGACATAAGCTTGGGAAAAATCTTGTTATAAAGCGTTTACATTTTTTTTTTTTTTAATTTAATATCGTATTAAATAAGAGATAGAAATCATTTTAAGAAACTTAAAATTTAAGAATCTTTATATACTAATCTACGTATAGATATTGTAACCAATATTATAATCATGCATCAATTATTAATTAGAGATATTTTGTAAGAGTTCAAAGAGTTTTTTTAGAAACTGTAAATAAAATTGGAAATATACTATTAAATTATTAAGTGGGTTTCAAATTTTAATTTAAATATATAGTCATTATATAGTATTTCACTGAGTTAATTACCATGCCACTATATAACATTTACATATCAAATTAATTTTTTATCAAAAAAAATATATAATTGAATTTCATTAAAATATAGTTTCAGGTCTTAATAATTAATGCTAAACCAAATTATTTTAAAAATTCTAGCAATTATAGTACTTAAAAAGCAACTATTAACTGACATTTCATAAGCTATATTAAAAATTATTCATTATGGTTAAGGGCCGAACAGAATGTGTATGGTTGTCGTTGAGTTCGTCGATCACCATCGATTGATCGTTCTAGTCGCCAATGTTCTGAAAATATTAGTAATCGTAACTTTATGGTGAAATATTGGATTGTATATAAATCACAATTTATTTAAAATAATTAGTGGAATTTAGTTTAGTAAGTTTAATATTTGTTTGATTTAAAATGTAAAATACAACAAAAGTTACAGTGGTGGATTTCCATATTTTTGTAATCGTAATTATATTAAATTTGTATTAATGATATTTTGTTTATAGTTTTACAACGACAGACGACAAATAAACACTTTCTGTTTGGCTCTTTAAAATAATTTTCAGTTGAAAAATTTAATATTTGTTCAAACTTAGTTAATCTGAATAATGCCTAAATAGTCTATTAACTCTTAATATCTATAAAAATTTAATCATTGTTTTCTCAAAAAAAATGATAGACTATAATTATAATTTTTTTTTTATCGTCTACCAAATTTCGATGCTAATGAATACAATGATTTTAATAATTCTAATGCACGTTCATCTGAACTTTTATGGCTGTTATTATTATTTTCAGATTCTTGACCTAAATAGTTTTCTAAATGTTTAGCTTTTCGTCGTGAACCAGCTTTTGGGGATATTGTGGTTGGTTGTTGGTTATCTAAATTTGACTTTGTTGTTGTTCCATAATCTGATGTAGTCGTTCTACTATAATATGAAGTTGTTGTTTCTGGTTGGTATGTTGATGTTTGTTCTGATGGTTCAACAGTACTTGTACTATAATAATCATCTGGATCTTCAACACGAATCTCAAATCGTGTAGTATCATCAGTACGAGATGTTGTTGAATAACGTGGATAATCTGTAGTTGATGATATTCTTGGTGAATTTGTTGTTGTACGTGATGAACCAATTGCACGACGATATGTTGTTACAGGGATTTTAACAGTTGTTGAATCAAATATATTTAAACCTCTTCTTGCTGCTCCAATACTTTTTTGCCGACGTGGTTTCAATTTAATTACCTCTATTTCATCATCAAAATCATATTTTCCATCCATACCAATTAAAGCATTTAATAATGCTTGTCGGGATTGTTCAACAGTTTTTCCATAATCCTCATCACATGTTTGTATTAATAATAAAATCAAACGACGGACAACTTGATTAGATTCAGCTTTTTTCATAACATTCATTAAATGATCTGCTTGTGTTTCATTTAATCCACCAAACATTTTTACAGCAATTCGTTTCATACCATCTTTTGGTGGTAAAAGATCTTCTGGAATGCCAGAAACAAAAGTTTTTGGTGTACGATGAACAGTTGAATCTAATGTTTCGATATTGTTACGAAGTGATAGTTTTGAACTAACATTGAGATGAATTGATGACTTTTGGGTTGTTGTCGGAATGGAACTTTTTGGTAAATATGTAAATGGACTTGTTGTTGTCGTTTTGTATTTATTCATCAAGCCATCATTGATATTCAATGGATTTAAATAAACTGTTTGAGTTAAATGAGACCATGGGTTTTGTGTAGTTTTAGAATCGGAACCGTCAGATGTGGATGATTGAATTGAATTAACTCTTCCAGTTATATAATGTCCTGGTAATTTAGTAACTTTTCCATTGCGATCGGATTTATAATCACCATTTTGACTTAATTTATTATTCCGAGATGCTACAAATGATTGAGATTGTGCTCGTTGTAGATCATCATCAATTCCAGGTGGAAGTAAGTCAAAAGATAATGGTGATTGAGTACTTGCAGAGGATCCATCAAAATCTGGTGGCATTAAATCTACGAGTAAAGATATTGGTCTAATAGTTGATGAATCTAATCCTTTATTAATTTCCGCAGCTATATCATTAGATTCAGTTGTTGTTCGTGATCGGCTACGTGTATTTGGAGTACGTGTAGTATAACTTGGAGAAACTGTTGAAGTTATTGGCGAATAAGTTGTAGCTTGTTTTGAAGAAAATTTCCCCTTGCTTTTGGTTGTTTGATCAGAGAAATCTAAAATTTCCAAATCTTCTGAACTTATTGTTGACGGTGCACCCGTTGCTACTGTTCGAGGTGTAAACGTAGATGCTCTGTAATTAGCTGTTGTCGGTTGTCTTCTTGATGCTGGACCGCCAGTTGCAAATATCTCTTCAGATTTCGGTGGTTCAGTTGGTCGTACCTCATTCAATACTTTTTTAAATTGAACTGGATCTTCCAGGTAAGCTGAAAGAGCATTTGTAAAAACTTTCGCAATTTTACGTGTTTCAGGTTTCCCGGCAGAGTCCCCTAACGGTCCATTTGAATGCTGCCCTTCTAAATCATTATCATCTTGTAGCCGTGAGCTTGAATCTGGCGAAAGACTATTTGCTAATGAGGTTCCCACAGTTGTTTTTGGATTTGTTTTTAAACCAAATAATTGGTCGTAGTTTTCAACAGTTTTATTAGTCAATAATCCAGATTCAATATCATTGATTGCTTTAACATTTAATAGAGGTTTTATTGTTGTTAACGATGACGCTGATCCAGGTGTTGAAGGAAATTTGGATCTTGATGGAAGAGTTGTCGCTGCTTGTGTAGAAGTTTTAGACGATCCGGTTTTATTTAACTCATCATCACCAGCAAAATAGCTAGCTAATGATGCCAAAGTTTCAGGTCCCGATGATGGTGGTATTTCTAATCCAGGTCTTGGCGATTTATTTAAATATTTATTAACATCATTATTTAAATCTTTCGTATCTACATTTAAGTCATTCAATGTTTTTATCATTTCTTTGACATGCGTTGTAACTGAATCGCCTGGTTTTGATCCTCGCGGAGTTGCAGACGTTGGTAAATATGTTGGACCAGATGATGATGGCCGGAACGTTGTGGTTGGTAAATAAGTTGGTCCAGATGACGATGGTCGATATGTTGTTGTATCTCTAGATAAATAAATTGTTGATGGTGTTGAAGTAGTTAATAGTGGATTATCTGTAGTAGTTAATTTTGAAGAATATGTTGGCTTAGTAGTAAAACGAGCTGTTGTTGCCGGGGAATATGTAGTTACATCGTATTTGGTATAATCTCTTTGTTTGGTTGTTGTAGTTTTAGAAGATCCATCAAAAATTGTGTTGCCATATGTTGTTGCATCATTTCCTCGACTTCCTGTTCCAAATGGTTTTGTTGTTGTTACTGTTTTTCGGTTTGTTTGATAAACAGTTGTACCAGCATCATATAGAGATGTTGTAGAATCAAACGAAAATCCTAAGTTGGCTGAAAAAAATGTTTGATAATAAACTGTACAAAAATAACTAAAAAATCTCACCTGAAGGTTTTCTGGTTGTTGGCACATTTGGATATTTATCTGTGGTAGTTTGAGTTTCTACAGAAATTGGTTTAGTAATTTTACTTCCAAGAGATGGCACTGTTGGAGTATAAAAAGGAGTTGTTCTTGATGTTTCAAATTTTCTTTTCGTTGTATAACTACCTGTATTACTACCTGCTGTTGATTTGTCTCGAATGTTTGTTGCAGATATTTTTCCGTTATCACTAATTTGACTTACAGATGATATATGGTCATCTCCACTGTACGATTTTCCACGAGGTTGTTGCCCTTTGATTACATCATTTTCATACGCTGAACCAATAGCGGTACCTTTAGTTCTTCCTTCACCTTCGAATCTGTGATGGCCTCTTTCGTTTCCTCTTGATTTAGTATTATCATTTATATTATCTTGATTACGGTTTTTATTTTCAATTTTCTTCTCGCTGCCGTTTGGATTCTCATATATGTATCCATTTCTTTGTTGTTTTCCATTTTTATTATTACCAAAAAATGAACCGGATTCTGCAGCTTCCTGAGTTTCTAAACTAACATCAGATTTTGATTTTGTATCATGATAAGTAGTAGTAGTATCACCACGAGCACCATTACGTACATGACTGACAGCACCGCCATTACCTCCACGACTACCGCCACCACCATTACCTTCATGGCTACCAGTACCACCATTACCTCCATGACTGCCTACACCACCATTACCTCCATGACTACCTGCACCACCATTACCTCCGATACTACCACTACCTCCATTACCATTTCCTCTAAAATTCCCTAAACCACCTTTTCCTCCTTTACTGCCATTACCACCCTTACCTCCAAAATTACCGGAACTACCACTACCTCCATTGCTGCCGGTATCACCATTACCTCCGAACTTTCCGAAACCACCCTTTCCTCCTTTGCTACCAACAGCACCATTACCTCTATTATTTCCAACACCGCCTGTACCTCCTATTTTACCTTTACCACCATTATCTCCAAAATTACCAATTTCTCCACTGCCTCCATTATTACCAATACCACCACTGTCTCCAATACTACCAGCACCACCACTACCACCTGTTCGTCCTTTACCGCCCACGCTTCCACTTGAGCGTGATTCTAATGATTCTCGATTAGCAGAAATATCTTCAAAATCAAAATTCTCAGCTGATGGTATTTCATCTGAATCTATTCGGCGGTTAAAGGGTTTTCTTTTATTTGAATCTTGTTGTGAAGATTTTCGGCTACCAGATTCGATTTGATTTTTTACTGGATATTGATTTTTGTATCCATTTCCAGATCCTCCGTTTCCATGAGAACTTCCACCGTTCCTTTCATGGGAATAGTCACGTTCGGTAGAATGAAATTCATTTTTCGATGATTGTGTTCGTTGTTTGGCACGATTTTGTGCTCTTGATAACATTTCTGAACTTTCAGCATAAAGTCCTGGTGAACCAGCACAATTAACCTTAAACCACCAGTCACAAGTCAGCTCAGATTGTTGAAAAATTGTTCCATTCGGACAGAGAAAAGAAATTTTTCGACCTTCTTCGCAAATATGGAAAACCTTTTTCAATAATATAAAATAATTAGTATGGAAAAATAAATTTTAAATGATCTGTAATTTACCTGGCACTCAGTTTCCAAATCAGCAAAATATCCATTACCAAATGTACGACAACTAAATGTTGTTTGTGGTATCCTTGGTAGAATAGGAAAATCAATACCAGGTCTACCAACAACTCCTTGGTATACTTCATAATCTAGATCTTCATCAGAGTTACGTTTACGTAAACGATGACGTAATCTTTGTGGTTCTTCATAACGTTCTTCAAAATGAGCAGCTCCAGTTTGAACAGCTAAAGTCCTTGCTGGTGTTCTCGATGAACCCTATAAGAAAAATATTAAAATTAAAACCGGAAGCTTGATTAATTCAAGTTACATTGATGTAACAGTAAATGGTAAATCCCTAAAACAATAAAATAATAACTTTTTAGCTTCATAATGTTTGTTGTTAATTATGCTAACGAAAAATGTTCAATGCGTTGATCATTTTTCATTTTTAAAAAACAAAAAAAAAAAAACTTTTCTTTCAACGAAATTTTTCAAACTTCACTTTAATTGATGAAGTCATTTTGAATTATGTTATAATTTACGCCGCTCATTTTTGTATGATTACAAACTTTTATAGTTTCATAGCAAATCGCGTAGTGATTGTGTGATTTTTTACAGTTTTGTTGCAAATTATGGGAAAAGATGATGTAAAAGCAACAAAAAAAAAAATTAACTAGAGTTTATTGTAATAATGACATAAAAAAAAAATAAATAACGAAAAGAAGATGAAGTGCCACCAGAAGCAAAATTTGTTGAATTTTTTCATTAGTGCCGCAAGAAAATGCAAGTTAAATGAATTAAGAAAAGTATATATGTATATGGCATATATTATGAAAACTATTACAAATTCCAGTCTATCAAAAACTATGTAACATTATTGTTGATGGAAAATTTTAAGTGAAACAAAAACGAAGGTACAGAAATTAAAAGTTATTGTGACGGCGTGTTTAATAATATTTTGAAATTAATGTTATAAATTTTGGGCACATTAAATGAGCTTTGTAAATAAAAATTAAAATAATTTATTTGGAACTCCAAAATTAATTAATTATATTGTGGATTTTATAATTTTTTTAAAATGTTTGGTAATTGTGGTAAAATGAAGGATTTGTTCATTCTCTCTGACAATTATTACACTGTTTGTATATTATAATAATTCTTTTCCAATTTGTCAGTTAGATATTTGACAAAAAATTAATTATTTCGTACTTCAGATCCTTCTTTTTAATATTTAATTAATTACCGACACAGTTTGTCGAATTTCATTACTTGTCCTTGCCATGTGCCATCGAAACAATATTCATTAACAAACTTTAGTATATTCCACTACTTTTCCTTTTCTTATAACTATACTACAAATATTAAAATTTTTAAATTGAATCATCTTCCTTAAACATTCTGCTTTTTTCAAATTTTCTGTATTATATTTTACGTAATCTTTGAAATGAATTTAAATCACTCTTAATGACAAAATAATTGAGCATAAATTAACATTAACATAATAAGCATTATATAAAAAAAAAAACTGTTAATGCATCGTTATGAAAACATTAATTTTACACGTCATTCTACTTAATTTTAAAATAAATATTTAGTATTTTTTTTCCGCTAAAGATTTTAAATCATAAATTATGTAAAAAAAAAATTATCTATAGCAGCAATATGTTTAACAGAAAAACTTCCCAGAGTAAATTCCATAGAAGTTACCCAAAAACTAAAGAGAAAAATAAACCTTTTGGCAGTGAATTTTTATATTATTTTTATTGTGTGACCGTTTCGCATCTCAGACAAGCATATAAACATAAATATTTTTACGCACTATTTGCACGAAAGATATACGAGAATATCAAAGAATACAGCATACATAAATACAGGTGTGAAAAACGATTTTATAATCATAATTTAATCAGCATAATCATCATGAAATTCTATATATAAATATTTTGTATAGGAAAATTGATGCTAATCGACCAGGAAAAAAAAATTTCCCTTTTCAAATAAAAATTTCATATTAAAATTTTAATTCGAAAAATAATGTTATATAATAATTTTTAATTTTTATAATACATATTTTATTTTTTACTTTTCCGTTGCAATAAAATAAACAAGATTTTGAAATTGGTATAAGAGTGTTTTTTTTTCAACCACCAGCAGTTAATTAAAGTTTTTTTCTTAATAAAATTATGATTTCCTTTTTCAAATTGATTTTAATATGGAAAAAGAAAATTATCTGCATAATAAATATTGATTTAATTTGGAATTTTATTGCTATTATGAATTTTAATATTGTTTATTTGATTAAGATAATTAAGATATAATATTTAAAATTTGGTTTACATATTAAGAACCAATTTTCAGGGAAGGTAAATTAGTTTAGGTCTCTACCCAATAGCATCCACCTAAACTATTCGTGCCTTTGCTTAACAAAAATTTATAGTAAATGTAAATTTTCTAACATTTCTGAATAATAATATAAGAAATCATGTAAATTTCTTTTAAGATACATTAAGAAGTTTTGAACTGTGGTCCATAGTTCGAGCTTGAACTGTGGTCCATAGTTCGAGCTGTTATGGATTTTGATCCAATATTTTGCAAATGGTTGTCAATAGAATATTGCACTACATATCATATAGAGTTATTTTCATTTTTTGGTCCAGTTTGTCTGGAAGTTTATAATATTTTTTCATCTCCAGGCAAACAAATAACCGATAAACCACGATTTTTTCTAACCAATTGGGTAACATTTTTGTGAAATTCGAACAATAAGTCATTTTTGCAAAGCTTTTTATTAACTGCAAATATAATTTAGTAAGTTTTCAACTGTCCTTAAATATTTATTAGGGAAATTTAGGTAAAGAAAACAATCCCTTATAAATCTGTAGTCCTTAATGAAAATGTAAACTTTAAATTTAGTAAAATTTTCAGATAAAATTTGATTTTGTATATTAAGCAATAATTACATCAATATACAATTATACCAAAACCAATAAAAAAACCAAAGAAAAATTTGATTTTGAATAATATAAAAATATAATTTTTTTAAATTGCTTGAAAAGTTAAGTAATATTTTAATGGGTTTTTTTTACGTATTATATTTACAATAATTACAACATTTTTATAAATAATATATTATAAATAAATTTCAACTAAATTTTAAAATCATTTTTTTCATTACAAAAATAACCAGATATTTTTCTGAGTTTTTTCCCAATTTTTAGTTGTTTCCTTTTGTATACCATAACAGCAAAAACGTTTTCCTCTTCTGAGAAGATTTATCGATATTTTAAGCATCTGTTTTAGTAGTTAATATTATTATGGAGATTTGCATGCACAACAAAAAAATTATAAAATAAAATTTCAAATGTGCAATAGTGCAATGGTCTTTTTCTACTCCCAAAGTGCAAGTATATTATCTTTAGTCACCTGGTGTTGATTGTATCGTTCAACTTTCATTCGATTAATTTATAGTTAAACAAGAAAAATTACTCATCTTCATTTTTTAGCTTTGGTTGTATTGGTTTTTTTTTTTTAGAAAATCGTAAAAATTAACCAGTGGTCGTAAACTATCTATAAGTCATGGATATATCTCCAATATATATATACATAATAGCCAAGAATTGCATAATTTATTTTGAGGACAATATGCAGAATGGAGAGATAATGAAAGTTAAATGTTTGTCTAGAAAAATGTCACTATTACATTTAATCATTGTTGGTTTAGCATATCCTTTATATCTGATAATTTTTTTCAGGATTTATGTATACTTATTCTATTTCACATCATCCTAAATTTTTATTTTGAATTTCCTTCTCCATTCTATGTATCAACAATCATGCATAACAATTCTGCACTACACAAATCACTATCTAAAAAATAATTATTATTATTATACTTTATTCACTGGGAAAATTTTGCCTTGGATGTGACATTGTGTATTACTTGTATTACCACTATTATAAAAATGTTGAAACTTGGTTCAATTCAGCGAGTTGCACATTAAAAATATGTTGAAGATAAACTATAAAGATTACATGCACGATTATATATATAACTATATTTTTTATACGATGAGATGACACTAAACTGAACTGCAATATGTTGTTTATTCCTAAGCTATAATAATATAATCAGTCAAGTCAGCTGATAACCGGGAAGACAACATGAGTAAATTTTTGTGTAATGATGAGCATAGTATTGTTTTGTACATAAGAAAAAAATAAAATTTTCTTTACAATTAAATTATAGTGTGTTTGTTTAGTAGACACTTAATATGACACAGTGAAACAATAATACTATGACTGCACTATTAATATAAATATAAATTACTTGCGTGTCAAACATGTAAAATAAATTGCATTGTTGATAAGGTTATGTAGTAAAAATGAAAATTTTATATTTAATAAAAAAATTATCTAATAGCTAAGATCACAATTGTGATGACCCTTTCACGCTGAGTGTAGCTGTAGCATAAGAAAGAAGAAAATTTCTTTTGAGAAGAAATTTTCCGCATTAATCGATTGATTGATGATTTCCGTCATCATAATTGAGGGTGGGTATAATTTTATAATTTTTTTTTCTTTAATTAATCATTTAGAAATTTATAATAATTTTAATAGTTTCAAATTACCTGTGATCCTACCGCACAAATGATGATACTAAGCAGTAAAGCAATACCTGTAAATATACAATAAAAAGAAAATTAAAATTTATTTCATATTTTCTAAGACAAAATTTATAATGAAAATTTAGTAAGAATTTTAATTGATTAATGTTATATTTTTCTCTAACAGAACTATCCCAAAAGAAAAAAATTCATTTTAATTATATATTCTTATAAATTCTTTTACACCCAAAAATTTTGATATTTCGATAAAATTTATAAATTATTTGATCTTTTAACTTTCAACAAATTTTGAAATTTTTTTAAATAAACTTTTGACATTATTAATAATAAAAGAAAATTTAGCAATATATTATTTTTTTTTTTCAACTTTTTTGTAACAATTTATAATATTTATAGAGTGCTTCATGTGAAGTTGATAAATTTGATATTTAATTTTAAAAAAATCTTGACAATTTATTAGTAACAATTTATCAAGGTTGTCTGGAGTAAAAAGGTAGCAGCATGAAGTAAAGATGAGACAATTAAACTACACCCATTTTTCTTTGAATATATAGTTTGGCTAGTAATTCAAATTTTTTTACTATTAATTTTTTTTTTGTGTTAGCACATAAATCATTTCAATTAAGTATTAAAATTTTTATTTTACAAAATTATTTATTTATTTCATAATTAAATATAATTTTTTTGAGTTTAAGATGATTTAGCAATAATAATAATAATTATTATATTTTTAAGGTAGTTAAAGTTAAAGGGCTGATGAAGAGTTAGAGATAATTAATATTTTTCAATAATTTTTTTTTTTGTTAAATATTTATTAGCAATCAGAAAATTGGTAATATTCAAAAGATTATTCAATGAGAAATCGAATTGATGGGTGGATAAATTATTTTATTAGAAGTTTCTTGCATAGATATTGATCAATCATAATTTGAAATTTGCAAGCCTAACCTACAAATCCAAAGAATACAAGATTACAAAGTTGGAATAAGATGGATTACACATTACGACTTTCCCAAATATATATAGTTGTGAAATTATCAGAATGAAGTTTTCCCAACATTTAAATATACTACAAGAACGAGGAAAATTATTATGGGAAGATTCAGGAATAATCCGATTAAAAATGGTATATGTAATTTAAAACGGAAGTTAGCCACCACCAAGCCAAGTAGAAGAAAAAAAAAAAAAAAGAAAGAAAGTAAAAGCAACAATATAACACTGGATCTCTATGGGGTTATACAAACATCCCAAAGTCAATTTATATACATAAAAAAATTATACTGCTCTAAGGTTAGTGTAAAAACAAAAAAACAATCATGTAAAAATTATTTTAAATTTAAAGAAAAACTTTCTACAAAAGGAGAAGATTTAAATGGCAAAACAAAAATCCATAAAATTTTTTTGATAATTTCCATCACGACCTACAAGATCATATGAACACAATTTTTATTTTTAGAGATAAATGAAAACTTAACGATGGTAACCTTTTTGTTTTTTGTAGTCTTATAACGAATTTGAAGATGTGGTTAACCTGAACAGAAAGATTTGTATTTATATATATATTTCTTTATTCATAATTTCAATGAACCCCAAAAGGTAAATTTAATCATTGTTTATTCAAATTATCCACAAAAATTTTCTTATCAAAAAATTTCTTTTAACCTTTTTTGTGTCTTGGACTTTTTGTCACGACGTCCTTGTATCTCGTGAATTGTAAATTTTGAAATTGTAAATTTTGTAATTTAACCTTAGAAAAAAAACAACAACAATTATTTGTAATAAACTTGAAGAATTTTTTTTTTAATTCCTTAAATTGAAATTTTGTAATATAAAAATATAATTAAATTTTGGTTAATTTTCTTTTCAATTTTTTTTTTGTTAAATGAAATAAAAAACCAACAAATCAAAAATTTTACTATTTGTATTTGCACAACAATAAAAATTCAATTTAACTGACAAATTTTTTTTTTTATTTTCATTGTTAATTTTCATATTTTTTTTATTTTTATTTTGGGAAAAATTATGAAAAGCATAAATTTTATTTTATTTTTTTTTTTTAGTTCAAATTCAAATAATTTATATAATTTTTTTTTATTAAATTTTATGAAAAATATTCAGCATAATTTTTTTTTAATATATAAAAAAATCATAAAATAAAATTTATATCTTTAGTTATAATTAATTTTATTTTTTACTGTCAAAGTTCACTGACTTTGTAATTTAATTTTTTTTTTTTTTTTTAAAAACGGTGAAGAAATTTAAGTAATTTTAAAAATAAATTTTAATGTAATTTATCACTTGTGGTTTACATTTTTTTTAAATTAAATAATGAATGGAAGATTCATTAATAATTTGAAATATTTGAGAGTAATAAAAAAAATTATATTTAATGAATTTTCATTCTTAAAAAATTTCTTGTAAATTGTGGTTATGATTTGAAAAAAAGAATTATTCAATTTTTTTATGTAACAATAAAAAATGCAGAAATTATAAATTAGTTAAAATTAAGTTTAATGCCAATTCAAAGCTCAATGAAAAAAAAAAAAATTAAAACAACTATAAATTTAATGTTTAAAAAATCCTAAAAAAATCAAAAATTTGAAGAAAAAAATTATTAAATCCAAAAATAAATTATTTATTATTAATTTTTCGATATTTTAAAATTTTTCAAAAAAAATTTATGGTACGGAAGGAAATCATAAATGTGCTTCCATATTTTTATGATCTCAAATTGTAATAAAAAAAAAAAGAAGAAAATTTACTGATTTATTTTAATGGTTATTTAAAATACCTAAAGCAAGCCATATTTTTTTTTTAGCAAATACTTGAGAAGGTCATTAACGCCACGCTGCGAAAACACTAAAAAAAGAGAAGAAGTGTTAAATGCCAAAATAAAATAAAAACAGAAATATACTTTTTAATGACCATTATAAGCTTTATTATATAATAATTTGTATATAATATATTTTGTTTTAAGATTTATTGTATTTAAATTTATATTATTACCATTTTTATTTATAATTTTTTTTTTTTTTTTGGTTTATGGCATTTTCTTAATTTACAAAAAAAACTTAAATATAATTTTTTTTTTATAAGGTCGTTACATTTGGACGAATTTTAATAATGAACTACAAAATTTTTTAATAGTTCTTAGTTGTTTTTTTTTTTCAATCTTTATAAGTAATAAAACTTTCTTAAGATTATCAACTGTTCATCACCTTAAATTTTTATTTTTCTTTAACTGGAAGCCAATTTAGATTTGTTATATATATTTTAGGCTAATTTTGATGGTTGTTTGACGTATAAAGAAATAAAATTATGAAATTTTGTGTTTTTGTTGTTGAAAAATTGAAGTTAAAACATGCAGAAAATTTGGAACATCCGCGATAAGTTTTTTGGAGGTAAATGGTATATGGAATATGTAATATATTATTGGAAATTCTACAAAACGGTGTCAAGTTATTTTTGATTAGATTGTTGTGAAATTTGTTTTGGTATAATGTTTTCTTATATTTTGAGATAAAAAATTTACTTGAATTGAAATTTTGTTTATGCTTAATTTCATGGTTGTAAGTTTTCTGATTTAAATATCTTAGGCAATCATTATAAATTTATGTATAGATAATGTCAAACTGTAATGATTAATAATTATATTTATATTCTTAGTAATTAAGTACATAGATTCCCTTTTACTTTGTTGTTTAAATACTAAACTTTATGAAAGAGAGAGAAAGCTACTTGTCAGGATCAAAACTTAGCTTAAATATAAATAGTGTTCCAGTCAGATCATAAAAATGTTAGCTAAAATTTTGTCTATTATATGTGGTCTATATTTTTTTCTTCTATGACTAAACCACCCTATGTGGGCCTAAGTCTACCTCTTAATGTTTTTTTTTAGATAGTACATTACACTTTACACACTAAGCCCACAGTCGCTGATATGTGGTCTCCTAGAATCAGAAAAATTTGATCAGAAAAATTTGATCAGAAAAATTACTATTATAAATGAAATGGTTTGGTTAATTTGTTTCAGTCAAGCTTAATTAAATCATAACTTTATTTTATGTAAAAAAAAATTGAAATATTTCATATTTTTCTTTAAATAATTTATACAGGTCAATGCTCATCATTCATATAATTTGTAATTATAGAAGGAGGTGGAGATTTTTTTATATATCTGAAAAATAAAAATTTAAACAATTGTAATAATTTAATGAATTATTATTATTAATATACATAATAATTTTTATCTTCTTCAATCGTTTGTCATATAACATAATTTCTTATATTTTGCTAAGTAATTAACCTTGACTGATTTACATTTGATGAGGTCCCAAAGATTAAAATTTTTGTTTAAAAAAATCAGTTTTTTTTTTCATTACTATCAATTATATATTACAATAGGGCATTACAAATATAGGTTCAAGATTTTTGGTTTAAATAAAAATTTATAAATTTTCATGTTAGTTTTCTAAAAAAAAAATTAAAAATTATTAATGGATATTTTGTAATAAAATATAATCAAATTTTACAGATAAAAATACTTATATTATAGTCTTGGACAAATTTAGTTATATATTCATCTAGTTTGACCCTATTTTATAAATTTAAATTTTTATATTATTAAACGACGATTTACTAAACTTAACTAAAATAAATTATGCTGCGGCTGCTTCGAGTGAACCAGTCACCGCACCTTTTAGTAGTTTAGAATCGACTGACTTATATCTATCGTCCAACCTCCACACGGTTACTGGCTACTCTCTCCCCTTTGAGGGGTCAGATTTATTACTTTTTTTAAATGCTTAGCAACTGAGAAAAAGGACAATTTTGATTCTCGTACAATGTCACTTAACAATATGTAAAATTCAGAGTAAAGATTCAAGTATTTTAAATATTAAAGTTCTTTTACCATAGAACACAAAACTGTCTAATTTGACCGCATATCTATAAATTAAAATCTATATTTTAAAAATTATTAGACAAATTTTTTTTGTGTGATTAATTTAATGTGACAATATCTTTCTAAAAGAATCTATAAATTTCATAATTTACTTATTAATTTATATATATAAATAAAAATTAAATTCAAAGTTATTAAATTCTCATGATAGTTAATAAAAAATATATTATTGCCGGCGTGCATGCCTTCGGGCATTAATTTTTTTTAAGCTCGTTTAACAAATTTTTTTTATATTAGAATCGTTTTAAGTGAAGATAATTTTGCAATATTGTACAGTATTATATAAAAAAAGTTAAATAAAATTAATAAAAATTAATCAAAATATAAAATTAAAATGAATTTTACCATTTAAAAACTATGAAATAGGAATTAACAAGCTTATTAAAACCTTGACACCATAAATATTTTTCTAACAAAATTTTTATTTGTTTATCATTTTCCAGAAAATTTTATCATAATTTTTTTGTTGTAAATTATGCAAAAAATTAAGTAACATTTCTTTATTTAATCAATATCCGCTTGAAATAATTACCTTTAAGGTATATATAGATAATAATTATTTTAATGTAAAGTTTATTACTCTATGATATTGTCTATATTAAATAAAATTATAGCATAATTATTTGCAAAAAAAAAAACATTTAATTTATAAATCATCTATAAAATTTATGATTATAATATCAGATGATTTGCTTGACAATAATTTGAGTCCAGTCTTTATAATAATTTAATATGAATTTATTTGTTGTGTAGTCTTGTGAATTATGTGACTGGGGAATTGTGGGTCTTCCAATGAAGATGTTTTAAACACCATTATAAATCTTAAAGTTATCATCATCAGTTATAAAAAAATTTAATGTATTATTATTAAATTTGCTAATTAATATCACGATATTTTTCGATGTTTTTCATAATTTTTCATAATTATACGATTTTTTCATTAATTTTTTCATGAAAATTTTAGCTTTTGCGATAAAGAAATTTAAATCTATAAGTTTTTAAATTGGGAAACAATATTAGGAATCGTTAAATATTAAATTTTCAATATTTGCAATTTTAATCAATTAGTATTTTATGGTAAATATTTTGTAATATAGATTTAAGGCGACTAAAATCGTTTTTAAAGCTTTCTTTTTTTTAAGGATTTTTTTCAAAAAAATTTTTTGCATTAATGTAAATGTTAAAAAAATTTCCATTCATTTAAGAACTAAAATCAATTAAAATATCAACAATAACAAATTATTCAATTAATTTGTGTGAAAAAGGTTATCTGAGAAATACTATATTTTTTTGGGACTAGAAAACTTCTTTCTTGAGTTCCACTGATTAGGGAGGCAAACGGTTAAGACTAAGTAAATTATTAAAATAAAATCATTATTGTTATCATTCGACTAATTAAATATTTTTTTTAAATAGATTTCTTACTAGTTCCTCACCTACAAAAAAAAATAAAATTTTGTCTTATCATCAAAGTATAAATTAATTTCTTTTTAAAATAATTTTTAGAAAAGCTAAAAAATTTATTAGGTTATCATAATTTCGAAGAAAAAAATCTATTAATAAATGTTAATTATAAGTACGGTATAAAATATCGAAATTTGAATAATAAATTCAGTATCATTTCATTCTTTTAACTGACAGGTTTTCTCCTTAGTTTACAAAAATATTATGGAACATTTTCTGTTGAAATTATTACCAATAGTTTTACTATATATATTTTCATTTTCCAAGGAAATTAATTGTCAATGTGAAACAACTGTGAAAAAGGAAGAAAATTATTTAATGGTTAAAAGTATTTTTGACCAAAAAACTGAAATTGGAGCTGGTAATTTTATGGAATGTGAAATACTGAAAAATTTGGTTCCGAATGATGAGGGTCACAGTAAGTATTAAATTTAATAATCATTTTGTTTAATTATTATTGTTTTATTCTGTTCGAACAGTTTTTACTCAAACTTCTAGTGATACAAAAGGATATGTTTTGTTTCCTCCATCGAAATATGAAAAATGCTTTTCATATGAAGTACGTACTGATAAATTACCTCATGTAGTTCTTAGTTCTACTTCTACACCAGTCCCAGTATCAGGAAAAGAACTTGAAATTATTCTCGAATATTCTGGGTATTCTCATATTCGAACAAAAGATGGTAAACATGTCAGTTCATATCCAATGACAGGAATAGTTAATGACAGAGAATTACGTGGTTTTTGGATAAGATGGTTGGATGATCATTTGATAGAAGTTGGCCGTAATACAGACAATTCTCCAATTTTATCTTATAGATTACCAGAAAAATTATTAGTTAATTTTATTGGAATATGGAGTTGTGGTACAACTGGCGAATGGATAATACATTCAGGTAATAAATTAAATTAATTTTTAATTGGAAAAAAAAAATGAGATTTATTTATTTATTTCTCATTCATTGAAGATCCAAAATGTGGACAGTACAATGTAACTGGAAAAATGAAAACTGAAACAAAATGTAAAATCATTGATAAGAAACATTTGGCTAAGACGAGTAATTTACAAAAATCACAAGAACATATTTTAAATCAAATTACATTAGAACATGAAATTTTTAAAACAATCAAATTTAAGACTAAAAAAATATTAATCGTTTATCAGGATTTGATAACAAAACATTTTCGAAATGCAGAAGAAAATCAAAATCAAATTTATGCTGCTGATAATGAAGTTTATTGCCCACTGAAGTCAACAACATTCACACAAATAGCTAAAATATATTTTAAATTTTTAGAAGAACTTGAAATGGAATTTTCCCTTTTTCCATCAGATACAGTAGAAACGCATAATGAAACCTTACATACACATTCCAGTGGTGGTCCTGGTTGTGTAGTTACGGTTCAAAATCATTCTAATTAAATACTTTTAATTATGAATAAATAATGATTAACATTTAGAATAAAGATCTTTTCTATATAAAAAACCACTTTTTTTTTGTTAAATTGAGTATCTTTTTACAATACCAAGAAAACTAATCCAGGGCTCGGATTCTCTGAGTCGATATCGAGTACACGATATCGAAATCTAACGATAAATTTCCTATTTGGAATTATATCATACGATGATCGAGTATAAAACGATAAATTTCATTCGATAGCTATTTTGCAATCGAATGAAATTATTTATCAAAAATAATTAAATCAAAATAAAAAAAACAATAAGTTTTTATATAAAGCCTAGTACGCTGCTCTTGCTAAACTTAATTTTAATAGTAGAGATAAATAATGAAGTTTTAATAACTAGCAATAAAATATTATTAATCATTAATTAATAATTAACTAAATATTAATATTTAATAATTGAAGTTAAATTTTATATGGAAATTTGCGTTTAGCAAGAGCAGTGTACTAGGCTTAGCTATATAATTTGAAATTATATTTGTCATATATAGTTTGATATTATTATTGAAGTAAAATTTAGTACATTTTAAAAATAATTTCGATACGATATTAATTGATTATCGTGATTCCAATTTTTTATTTCGAGAATCGTTATCGAAATTTTTACTCGATTATCGTTCTACGCGATATCGACTCAGAGAATCCGAGCCCAGTATTGCAAAAAAGTACAGTTTCCTAATTGAAATATATATAAATTTATAATTAGAAAAATTTAATTAGATTAATTAATGGAAATATTTTCTAGAAAATTAATATCAATAGGTAAATTAGTATGTTCCGTCATCAGTATTATTCATTCGTTATTTTATATTTTTCAATTTTACCAATCAAAAATTTATCAAAATGGTTGCTGAATAATATAATACTGGACTGGAGCGATTATGCATATTTTTTTACGAAATGTCATAAATTATTCTTTGTAAATAGGAGTACTTTTCTTATCATTACTATACAATAAATTATCTGTGTAAAAAAATGTACATGTGCTATAACACGCTTATTCAATTAGAATAATCTTTAAGCAGAAAAATAACAATATTTATTATCGTTAGGCCAAAAAGTGCAAAATTATTCATTAATCATTTTCTTAAAATTTTCGTTTATCAATTTGTTTATTCTCAGATGTGACCTCTATCATCTTAATAATTAATATATTAATATAAAAAATTTAATAATTAAAAAACATTTGCTTCAGAAATATTGTAATAAGAATTCAATGTCGTTATATGATTTTCTCATAGAAAGTTATGGTCTCATCCAGTTGGTAAATATTATTCAATGTATTCTCTTAAATTCACTACCACTATTTTTGGTATATTTTACATCATTTACCAACGATATAAATTGTGAAAAATACCAAAATGAAAATACTCAATTTCTATGAAAAATGGACATAATTTATTTAATGATTCAAACTATTCCTGCCCAAAATATTGAACTAAAAGATGGTAATAAATTTGGAGGTAAACAAAAAAGTTTCGAATCTTGTGACAAAAATATCATTGGTAAATGTTATAATAATGTTATAATAAAATAAATAAAGAATATTTCAAATTTTTAGAAGAAATTGGAAAGGATGTTTTGCTTTTGCGACGATCAAGTTAAAAACTGCGGTTATCATTTTTTAATTTTAGATTTCAGGAACTATTTTTAGTTCCACTTTAAAAAAAAAGATAAATACTAATTTACTTTTAACTTAAAAAATTATATGATTTAAATTTCTCCGCGCGATTAATACCATATTTTGTCTATATCGAAATTTGATGTATTCACACACCAAAAACACTAAACGTTAATAGTGTTATACGAAATTATTGAGAAAAAGTGCTTATATTTAAACTATTATTAATTTATCATAAATTAATTTAATATATTTCCAATGAAGACTAATGTAGAAATCAATCAAATTATAATTTTTTTTTTTTAATTTACATATTTTTTGTTTATTTACGAAATCAAAATAATCAAATTAACAAGATCGTTGATTAAATTTAACAAAAATAAAAAATTGTTTTCAATAAATTATCAAGAAAAAAAAAATTAAATTAAATTCTCATGACTTTGATATATAATAAACGGAAATTATTAAATCAATTATTGAAAAATTATGATATATTAAATTAATTATTAATTTTGATATGTTTTTTGGTTTATTTTCTCGGTCAAGTAAATATTTATAAAAATTATATATGTTTAGATTAGATATGTAAAAAAAAAGAAACGCAAAAATAATATTTCATAAAAAAAAAACATGTTAATTTAATTTTGTTTTAACAAGATAAATATTATTTAATAAAATTAATAGTAATTAATTAATTAAGCGGAGCTAATATATAATTAATTAAAAATATGTTTGTTTATATGAAATTTAAAAGAATTGGTAAAATTATAGTATTAAAGATTTTTCTCTATGCTTGTAAATTAAATAAGGAAGGACATGTTTTTAATTAAAATATCTAAAAATGAAATTATTTATTCATAACTTCCTCATATTTTGACTGATTATTTATATTCTATACATGAACAAATTTATTACAGATAAATAAGAACTTAAACAGTAAAGGCTGGTGCAGGGTTAAAAGTCTGGCGGTATTTATAATTTTCATTAATCCAAAATGACATTTAATTTCGACAATTTTGGCTTAACGATTTACAAATTTATTAGCGTTGGCTTTAAATTTTCAATATTGCTCAATAATTTTGGTGTGGCTTTTTTTGCCTTAGAGGGTAAAGAATCACCAATATTTTGAGTTTCCATTTATTTCTCTATCTTCGAAATTTTTGAAAGTTACCACCGGTAAAGCTATCAGGAATATGATTTACAAAAAAACCAAGAAGTGTTCAATTTGAATTATGTAAGAGGACCTCAATTAGCTTACCAAAGTTATAACATTCCAAAATTTGATACCAACATAATATCTCTCTATAATCCTGAATCTTAATTATTTAATTAAAATTATAAATTAATCATTATTTTCTTTCTCCATATATAATTTAATTTATTAGATTACAAAATTGAAAAAAAAAATGAAAGTTTACAAAAAGAAAAATTTGAAAATTATGTAATTTAAAATAACAACAACTTACCAGCATTCATGATTAATGATCTCCATCTAAGATCCATTTTACTAGAATGTAGATCTGCAAAAAATCAAAAAAAAAAATAGAGTTAGGAAAAATTAACATTTAAATAAGTTTTGTCTATCAATTATTATGATCCACGTTTGGTATATATACATAGTTACAAACGATATATTTCGCTTGTTACTTATTACATATTTGAATTTATAATTTTTTTTTTTTTGAAAAATTTTAAAAAATATTTGAACAATTCCAACAAAAAATAAAAAGAAATTATAAATTATTATTTTTTTGAAATTTTTATGAACTTTCTCACACATCGCATAATAAAAAAATAATAATAATAATTTTAAATTGAAAATTTCATTTTGAATTTTACATATAAAAATGTTAATAATGAAATTCGATTATAAATGTTTGCCTACACACCAAAATTTTATTAAATTAGATTTTTTATTTGATGCCATCTATAAAATGTATAATAAATAATATTAAAATCCTAGACATTATTAATTATTTCATATAATAAAATCGGAAAGAGAGAGAGCCTGCTGTAGAATAATATAATGGTGGACGCGACATGATCATAAATTTTACTGCCCCAAAAAAAATTACAAAGAAAAAATTAGAGTCTTCTTCTCTATAATGTAAATGATGATTTTTTTTGTATTTGTATACCAAAATATATTATTGCCGACACAACAGAAATAAACTACCCAGGGGGTTTTTTTTTAATAAATTATTTTAAGGAAAAAACATCGTCTATAACACGGATTATTAAATTAGGTGGCAAATGTCTCATAAAATTTTAGATAATATTTTATTATGCCAGAAGGGCTTTAAAAAAAATTGATTTGAAATTTATTTTAAATTTATGTAGATGACACGTCTCTCTACTTGCATGTAACTAATAAATTGTTTATAGATAATAATTTTTTTTAGAAATATAACATAATTATAACATAAAAGTATATTTATTTATTTATTTGTTTAAGTTAATTTTTGTGGGTGTGTAAAAGGCAAAAAATTATATATGACAGTAACAAATTCATTTATATTTTCAACAGGCAAAGATTTTATAAATAAAAAAAAATGTTTTTGATTAATTATATCATCATTTTTTTTTTACTTATATTTTTAATGATTAATGATATAAAAAGTACTTCTTATTTATTAGTTTTTCTATTTAAGTTAAATTACACCATTGGAAAGACCAACATAAGAAAAAAAACAATAATTTCTAATTTCAATTTTTATATAAATAAAAAATTATGTAAAGAAAATAAACAGAGGGAATATAATTGTTAAAGTTGAAGACTTTTAAGGGCATTTTATGGTCATAAGACTATAATAATAAATAATTGTAATTATTATCCGGTTAAAATAAATTTTACTAGACTAAGCATTTTTAGCAAAGTGGGTGGACTTGGAACAATACAAATAAGGGCGATATGATTAACTTATTACAGCACTGCAGTTTCTTCCTATATATTAATTTTTGCAACTTTCTATCTTACGACAATAACATTAATAATTTTGTTTAAGGCTTTGCCCAAATTATAATTTAAGTGAAAATATTTTCCATTGAAAATTTCTATTTATGTAAAGGGAAAATGTTAATTATCCAATTATTAATTTGATAGACAATTATAATACTTCATACTTGAAATCGGAAATTTAGCAAAAATGTTTTTGAAATTATTAAAAATTTAATTACATTTAAATTTTTTTTAAAAAAACTTGAAAGCAAACAAATATCGTCCACAAATTTCTTACAAATTGATACCAAATTCATTTTGTATTGGAAATATTTGAAGTACCTCTTTAATATTTTTCAGATAGTATCCATCACCTGGAAATTTTGATTATAATAAAAAAAATATTGAAACAAAATTTTAAAAAATCCTTTAAATTTAAAACAAATTTCATTTAGTTTTCAACAAAATTTCCACCTATTTTGTGTTTCATATTCATATTGTACTTGTACAGAAATATTTATTTGTTATTTATGTTTTATGTACTAAATTAAAGGTTTATATATCTAATTTAAATATTTCATAATTTATAAAATAATACTTTGTTATATCTTTTAAATTTGATTATATTGGAGCATTATGGAGACGCCATCATTATTGCAGACTTTCACAAATCAAATTTTACTCTATTTTATTAATAAAAATTAAGTTTTATTAAAACTATTTTTGCATATTTGCATTTTAAATTTATATTTTAGTACCAAAAAAATCATTAAATAAACTTTAATTTTTCATCAAATTCTAATTAAATTCCTAATAACCATTTTAAAATAATCTTATTATAGCTATATCTCAAAAATCATGTAAACCAATTTCCTAAAAGACAATTATTTTCAACAATTTAATATTTAATTCAACATTGAATAGGAATTAGTTTCTATAATTATTTAAATAAAATTATCCAAACTATTAATCCTATATTTAAATATTTAAATGTAAAAATATAAAATGTATTTGGATAATATAATTTAGCATTAATATCAAAAATATTACCGTGAAGATCATGTTAAACGAAAACGTGCTACAAGCAATAATTTATAAAATCGCACAGACAACATGAATTTCATTTATTTTCTTAACCAAAAAAAAAAGATAAAATAATATTAATTTAAATAAAATAATATAATAAAATTCAAAATAACAAACTTCTGTGTAACAATAATAATAATCACTCTGATCATGTCAAAAGCATAAAAAATATGTTGTGTTTCTTTATCATTTTGTTGTTATTTTCAATTTAAGTATGAAAAAAAACAATTTGGTAATTGAATTTTTACCTTTCAAAATAATTTAAATAGTCATAATAAAAATAATTGGTATAAATTTAAATTAAGACTAAATTTTGTGTTTTTTTTTGTTGCAATATTGTTTAGGTTTTGAATTAGATATCATGTGTCATCTTTAATTATTATTTTAAATTAATATTTAAACATAAAGATTTCACGGCAATTTTTTTTTTTATGTTTTTCAAATTTAGATTTTCTATGCAACAATAGAATTTTGTGATGACCTTCCATAATAAAAAAAAAAATTAAAATGGAATTGGAATTAAAGTCGTCATCAGGCCATCGTTGTTAAAAGTGATTTTTTTTCCAAACAAAGATGCGTTCGATTTAACAATAGTTTATTGTTTATGAGCATTAAATATTTATATAAAGAGCATCACTTTTAGTGGACAATCCCAAATGACTTGAATTTTATTTATTATTAACCATCTTTTAAAAATTAAAAATCATTAAAAAAAATTTTATGTTATTGTTGCGAAAAGATTTAAATTTTTCACCTTGATTGTTTATTTTATTCTTTAATGAGAAATTTACTATTGGGATGGGAAATTTATAATAATTCGAATTTATGATTTTTTTTTAAATAAAAATAATTAAATATTTAATATTTATTTTAATTTTAGTTTCCGAATAGTATAATTTTGCAGATAATGTTGATATTCTTTTTACATTAGTTTCATTATTTATTAGAATTGCTCATGGTGGAGTGGCGGGCAATTTAGTATCAGTTTCTATTCTATCCGAACTATGGTTAATAATTGCACGAAAATTTGTATATAATTTACATACTTCAATATATTGCTAATTTAGAATAAAATTTAAGATATTTAAGCGATGCATAATGGCATTAGTTCAATTCTTGATGTGATTCTAAGTGTACTCAACTTTAAATGAGTAAAATTAATGAAATATTATACAGAGAAGTAAATTTGCAGACTAGGGAAAATGCAATCGGTCGACAATTTGATTCCCTACTACTACTAAGCCATTTGTAGGTGGTTGCAATAAATTGTTTATCTGCGACAGAGAAATTTATTGATCGGAATTCATATAAAATTTCTAGGTCCCAGATTGCAAGAGAATGTTGGAAATACTTCTAAGATGTAAGCCTAGGCCGACATTGGGCTGCCGAACCAAAGAACAACACGAAGAAATTAATCTTTGGTTCACTGTTAACTATATTTCACTATTTGACTACTGAAACTTGAAAATATTAATCCAAATTTATTGGAATCTACATTATTACGCCATGATTAAACTATTTATGCATCTATTCTAAAATATTCAATGATTTATACTAAAAATATAAATAAACTATTTATAGATTGGTTAACCGGATAGATTGGATTTTACGCTGCTGAGTCAGCTATTAACTGTTTTTTTTTCTTCAATAATCTTGAACTGATGATCATTTTCATTAAAGATTATTAATATTATAATTTAATTTACATTTTTTATTGTTCTTCTACAACATTCACGTTTTCATTCACTAAGCCTTTTAGAATTAAATTAATTACAAAATATATCAATTAATTACATATTGTATTGTACTTATTTTAATCTCAACATAAATTAATAATTAATTATTATAGGAATTAAAAATAATTAATAGAAACTTGTCACTTGTCATATTTTTTTTATGATTTCAATTTCTTAATATATTTTTATGAGAATTTTAAAGTGTGATCATGATGAGTTCATTTTCAATTACAAAAAAAAAATAATTAAAAATAAAAGAATGTAAATATAAAATATTTTAACTAATTTAGATTTTAAAAACGTGAGAATATTAAAAAAAAAGAATATTTGTAGCATAAAATACAAAGAATATTGAAGATAAAAAAACGATTTGTTATTTACAAAAATATTCAATGATGGAACTAATTTAAAATAACTAATTTGTAATTATATATAATTTTAATGGTATACCATGGATCTTTTCAAATTTATATAGAATATTCTTATTTTTTTTCCGAAAAAATTCCAGAATTTATAATTTCGGAAATGATTAAAAAAAATATCTATTCTTTTCATAAATCTGTAAAATTATTAGAAGAATTTTAATGTTTATGTTATTGTTAACGGACAACAACATTTTTTTTTTTGTGTTATTAGAACTTGTATGTCTATATTGTAGATGAGATCATTTATGGTATATAATAATCTATATTTAAGTTACATTTTGGTATTTCCAAACTGAAAAAACAAAACACAAATCCTTTTATTATTACAAAACTATTTCCATTTTAACCTACTAATCAATCTTTAATATTTTTTTATTTATAGTTTTCTCATACGAAAAAATAAATGTAACCTTGTATCTTTACCAATTTTCACATAAAAAAATATATTTACTAATTTACTAATATATAAAATCTAACTATAATTTTTTTGTTTTAGTCATATGTAGAGAAGAACATAATATCCGGAATTTAATATTACATATAATTATTATTTTTTTATTTTGGGTGAAAAGTGCTGAACCATGCCAATAACCTTAAATGGAAGAGTTAACATATACAACTATATAAACATAATTTTTGAAGAATTAATTTTTTTAGGGAAAAAAAAAATGTTAATTGAAAATTTTACTTAATAAAATTAATTACTTTTACGACTTACATTTAAGTAACTAGCCAAATTAGTTGATCATAGATTTGGGTATAATATGTTGGCGGATTTGAAGTATAATATACAAATTAGAGGAAGTTTTCAAGCTGGGTTGGATATTGTAAGTAATTGGGATGTACAACACATAGAATAGTCAATTTGATTGATTATTTTTTTACCTTGAATATTAAAGTACTTCTTTAATTTATAACTAAAAAATATTATAGTTTTCATTTTATTGATTATATTTTAATAATTAATTAAAATTTTGTAATTTATCTGGTCAGATTTTTTTTTTTTTATATTTAAATTTAATGGAAATTTTTTTAGTTCCGGAATGTCTAAATTTTTTTTAATTAATATAATCAAAATTTCAAGAATTTATGTATAGCAAAAAAAAAAATCTAATTGAAGTATTAAATTAAAGAAATTCTATGAACTATCAATCATTTAAACATGACATTTTGTGGGATAATTTTTTATAAATACATTAAAATAAATATAAACTATAAATTTATTGATTAAGAATTTAGGTTAATTCTCTATTATATATATTTATAATAATGTTTTTTTTCTTCTATTATTATATAAAAATAATTTACTTTTTACATGAGAATTTCATAATTTTTATTACATAAAACATAAATCACATTATACTTAATATATATAGTACCAATAAAAAATAAAATCTTTATTGAATGAATCGATTAAATATGAATTGAAATTGTAACCACGATTGATATACAATTTCCAATTATTTAATACAAAAATTTTCTAAAATATAAAATGTTAAATAATCGCGATTAAATTACTTTTATATAATTTATGATTTGATTTTTTTTTTAAAGATGATTTTTATAGCCAAAACATTTTCATGACCTAAAATAAAATTAATGTAAAAAAAATATAGACATATAAATAAAATTTTATGTTTTTCAATTTGATGGCCCTTTTATGTTTTAATGGATAAGCTATTAAGAGATAGATAAAATTATTACTATGTAATGTTTAATTGTTAATAATTATAAAAAGAGAAGAAAAAAAAATTAGGTATAATTCATTAAAGTAGCTTCATTGACCACATTATTTATATGATTATACATTTTTTTTTTTTTCAAAAATGATTTGTGCTTTAAGCAATTTGAATATTTCTTGGTAAATAAAAAATTTATAGAAATTTTTATAAAATTTCATAATCAATCATTAATTAATTACATAATTGGTAAAGATTACAAGTACACAAAAATTGTGTAGACCATAATTATAATATTTGCAAATGAATTACAAAAATTTTTTTTCTCCTCTAATTGATTTTGAGATACATAAATTAAGTAATCAATTTAATGTCCAACTATGTCTAAATAAACGTTTTCAAATGGTTTGGAACTAGTTGACGTAATTTTCATTTAAAGCTATTTCGGTCTCGTTTTCTGTCTCGAGACCGAAATATCTTTTATTTTTATACATATTTTAAATTTTACAGGAAATTGTTAAAATTTTATTAGAGAAAATGTTAAATATTTGAAACAGGCGAATTTTAAATAAATTTCAGTAATGTTTTCATTAAATCTGGAATTTTAGATTTCGTTAGTCAATTAATTGTAAGTTGATATCTGTGGGTGATAAAGGACTAATGGTCAGGGTTATTCTATTTTGGGGATGCGAAAACAATTTAACATACTGTTTCTAACAGCGATATCTTCACTTACGTCAAGAATTTAGATTTTACCATTAATAGCAATATTTTTTATTTTACCATTTACTTAATTTAACATGATAGAATCAAAAAAAAAGTTATCAAATTTATGGTAAAGTGAAATTCATTCTCTAGTTTTAATGTGTTATACAAGATAAACTAGAATAATGCAACCTTGAATTATATATATACTAAAATTTCTCATGATATGCCCATGCCAATTAACAATCAATTCTCAACGTTACATAGGAAGAACAATTACCTGATTGATCTATTATAGATATTTATCATATAATTTATAAAATATCGCGATATAAAAAATATGATGGTTAATTTATAGATTAATTAATTTATATATTTTTCAGATCCGTCTCCTCTTATAATCAATTTTTAATCTAATCTTCATTTTTCTTTATTTTTTAATAAATAAACTTTTTAATTCAATCAAAAAAATTATTTTTAGTAGCTCTTCTTTTTTTTTACTTAAAATCCAAAATCGTCGACCACCCAAGGGCATAAAATCATTATTTAATATTTTAAATTTCCTGCTTACTGTTACAAAAAAAAAAAACAAAAAAAAAAAAATAGTTTCTGCACAAAATTTTTATTAAAAAATTTTATTAAAAATTTGAAACCATTTTTTTTTTTTTTACATTTCCAAAACAAAAAATTCGTGAGAATTTCGAACAAGGCTGTTTTTGCAAAACATCATCGGGCGCACAATTTCAACTTTTACGTGCGATTCTCTTTTAATAATATTTTATAATGCTTTTTTTATGCTAGTATAAAATCAATTTTAAATAAATGTATACGCAAATAAACTTCATTTTTATCTATTAAATTTAACATATAATCATTTTTATTGTCCGCACCCCAAAATATAGTAACAAGAATATGATGGCAGAAAATTTTTGAGGGGGAATCATTATTTTTTTTAGTTGCCCTTTCAAATTCTATAATAAATTTTTCTAATAGTGTAATTTATTTTACACTTCAATTCAATTTTCAAGTTTATATAATGTCAATTTTTTTTGTTGAAAATATTAAAATTAACAAAAAACATAATTGAAGAAATAAAATAATAATTTTATTATTTTTATGAAAAAGTAAAACGTGACATAAAAAATATAAGTATAATTTAATAATATATCTTTAAGATCATTTTTAGTATATAGGTACATATATATATATATGTAATATGCTAATACACCATAACAAGAAACATAATATCAATTGAATAATTCAAGTTCACTGAACATTTGAGTGTGTCTCATATAATAATGTTTTGAGATAAATTTGATAGATTAAAAATTAATAATGTTGTATAATTTATTTTAATACTGTTATTATTTATATGCTAAGATGCGCAGCATAGATTGAAACATAAGTTGTTTAAATTTATAATATTCAAATTTTTAGTTGTAGTTTGTTTAGAATTTTTTTTTTTGTGTTTGTAGACCATGAAATTTTATAAATTTAACCTACAGTTTTTTTGACGAAATCATAATTTCTTGTAATTTTTCTATATAAATTTTTTTTTTATAATAAAATAGTAAAAGTAACTGTTGTCACAATCAAAAAATTAAATTGAAATTTATCTGATCTGACAATTTATAACATCAAAAAAAGGGAAATACCCGGAGAACTTAGAACAATTTCTGTTCAATATTACGTTTTTCTATATTATGTTTTCTTTAATCTATCCACAAAAGTTACATTTCATCACCATTTCCTCTTGTAATTTTGCAATATTCCATTAAAAAAATGTCAAAAATTTTGTTCTACTTCATTATAATAATTTTAAGGTTATTTTCACTATAGTAGCTTTAATTATTAATTCAAGGATATAGCACACTTTTCTACCTAATTTAATATTACCTCTTAATTACGTCCTACTTATGACATTACAAAATAGAAAGTATACATTAAATCACTTCGCATGACAAACAAAATTTGAAAATAGTTACTGACAAATGTCTTATACATTTGTGAACCAATGGTACTTCTGAACATACATTAAGTTCTGTTATATTATCACTCTGGTATTTCAATTTATTGTTACAAAAATCAATATTATTAATTTCCGACAAATTTAAATTCATAATTCTATTTAAAAAAATTTATAATACCAAAATGTGCTCAAAAAAAAGAAATATGCAATTTTTTTAAATTAAATTGATAATAAATATCGATTGTGTTTTTGACCATGAAAATAATTCTTGAATGGTGGATTTTTTTTTGTTTAATCAATGTTACGTGGCTCCATCTTCAATCCAAACAAATAATGAAATAATAAAATAAATTTTATGTCTTTATATTATCAAAATTTCAATTGATCTATAATTTTTTTGATTATTATTATTATTATATTTCAATAAAATATTTATCAAATATTGTCCTTTACTGAATATGAAATTATTAAAAATAACATAACCTTAAAAATTAAATTAAATTTTTTTTAAAATTTTTCATTACTTCATCTCCATTTTGATATATTTGTACATATGTATAGTATAGTACGGTCTTTAAACTTGACCATAAATAAATGCATAGCAAATTTTTACTTTTTGAAAATTATTTTTCAATTTTTTATTATGTAAAATATTTTTAATAATAATAATAATTTTTTTATCCATCTCAAAAAAAATTATTTATTTTGAATCTGGAATTGTGCCAGTGTCAGAAGGTGATAAACAATTGTAAATAAATATAACTTTTTTTAGGCAAGGTTACCATACATTTGCTTAAAAAGGGAGAAAAATCGATTGCAAAAAAATAAAACAAAAAAAAAAAACAAATCAATTAAAATTAATAATAATAATTTTTATAGGAATGATTATTTTTTTTTATGCTGCATCATTTTAATAGGAAAGTTTGTATATAGCCTTTAGGTATTTGATTCAATTATTTTGGATATTTGGTCCAGTATTTGCTTAAATTTACATAAATAAATTAATTTAAAAGAAAGAAATATTATGCAAGACAAAATAAATATATTTTGATTTCACTGGGTGATCATTTTTTATTTGATCCATTTTTTTTCTCCTAAATTTACATTTGTACAAAAAAATTTTTTTGTATGTTTTTTTTTAATAAATTTCCTACTGTGAATATTAATTATTATAAATTGGAAATAATATTTATGATTTTATTATTTTTAGGTCATTTTTTTATGTATAGGACACTCTATAAAAAATTTTTTATGTGGATCATTTTATCGTAAACATCATCAGACATCATTAAGTAATTTTATTAACAAAATGGAAGAATGGTACATAATAACAAAAATTGAAATTATGGAATAATTGAAAACGAATTATCCATTTTATCATTCTATTAATTATTAATTTTCTTAAATTATTATTGATTTTGAATATTTTGAATTATTATCAATAAAAAGTGGTAGCCCTAATGTAGGCTTTTATAGAAAGATGTGAAAGAATTATTTTCCAAGATTTAAATTTTCCTGAAAATATGCTATCAATAGTATAATATAGTTTGATTTTGTACCTTTTGCAGACCATTTACTAATCTTACTGAATAAGATACTGTCACAAATGTATATTTAAATTTGTGACTGGGTCTGAAATTATCACATAAAGACTAAATAAAGACTACACTTAGAGTAGAGACATTCGTTTCAACTTTAAAGTATTGAAAATTTGATTTCCTTGGGAAGAAACCAAGAAAGTATTTTACATGTTCGTACTTATATTATATGATTTCGTATAGGTCACTCTATACTTGCCTCAGCAAAAACTTGTATAGATTGACTGACGAATCGATTGATTAGAGATAAATTAAATTAATCTTGAAAAAGGAAATATTTGTAGTACCTATGCATCTAATGTGCCTAACTTATAATTTCTCCAATATTTTTATAGTTGGTAGTCCTTTTTATTTCACAACATTTATTCAGTGAAACAAACAGCTTTATTCACACTATTTAGTGATTTTTTTAACTAAAATAATATCACAAATTTATAAATAATCAATAATTTATTGTCATCCGTTTAATCAAAATTGAAATAAATTTAATAAAATTCAAGTAAACTCTACATAAATAATTTAATATATGTAACATAATTTTACTACTTTAAATCCAAAAAATTTCTCCATTAGATAATAATAACTAAAAAAGAAGCATAACAATTTGTTTGGGTGACAAAAATTTCATTAAATAAATTATTCAATTGTGTTATTTATTTTACTAATTTCTTTTTCTTCAAAAAACAACAATAATCATAATTTCCCCTAAAGCTAAATTTCAATATCTTTTTTCAACTAACGAAATTTTCGTAAATAAACATTAAAATAAAAATTATAATAATTTTTTTACATAAAAAAAAAAACTTATTATGCTTTTAGAAAATAAAATTACGTATAAATTTCCGAAGCAGCACTTTAACAAAATTCCAAAACTAACAGAAACAAAATTTCATCATTATTCCTTAAAGTAAAATTATTGCAAAAACCAAAATCTTTTTTTTTTTAGTAATTTTACCAGATTTTTAGTCGTTTACTTAGTTTTTTTTTCTTCAAAATTGACTTCGGATTGTCGCCGATTGATTAATAATTCCGAAAAGAAAAACTATAAAAAAAATTGATTTCTTCGGCTTGTGTTGAATAATAAAAAGAAAAATTGCATAAATTTTCGTGATAAAAATTATATTTCCGAAATTTGACTCCCTGACTTTTACGCTAAAAAATAATTTTTTGTTTAATTTTCAGTTTAAAGTTGATGGTAAAGAAGTCAATCTTTAATCAAATTATAAACAAGTATAATTTTAGGGCTAAGAGTGGTGAAGGTAAGATTTTTGTTATATACTTAAACGATAATTATAAGTTTCGTGGATTTTTTTTTTCAAAAAAGACCTTTAATTGATTTAGAAATAGGAAAAAAAAATAATTCTCTGTAATTATAGAGCAAAAAAATAATTAGTTGAGAAATATTTCTTATAGTAAGATATTAAAATAAATTGTTGCTGAAGTTTTGGTATAAAACCAAATTACTATTTAATTTTTCGTCGATAATTCGGCGAAGTATATTTATGTTTATTGAGATTTAGATTCTTCACAAGGAAAGTAATTGTTTTTGACAAAATTTGGAAAGTAAAGGACAGAACGAAGAAGGCAAAATTTTGTATACTAAACTTTACACTCTTAGATCGAAAAATGTTTAGGTTGTGTGGAACAAGGATTGGATATTGCAGGCATATATGAGAATGTTAATATTTCGATATACTTCGACCTTCATTAATCCAAATGACGAATTGTAGCTAAGCGAGTATTTGAAAACCAGATTCATGTACATATGTTTTTGTGTTTCACATTGGATTCGATATCGGAACCTTCCCAGTTGGTAGGCAGAGGTCCCTCTAACCACTATACAATTTAGCTGTTTTGCTCTACTTATCTGTTTTTTTTTTTTGGGTTTTGTTAATATTCTGTTAAAAGTAAGCTTAATTTTAGGTAATATATGTCAGAAAATTAAGGATTACATTACATCAGCTTCAGGTTTAACTTAGATTTTTGTGCAACATATTTAGTACAAAAAAAATATTGATAATATGCATGTAGATAATGTTTCATTCATATTCATAGCCCTACAACCTTAATCAAATAAAATCTGTCGAAACTATTTTGATAGTAATGCAATTTTTAGTAAACTAAAGTCGGGTAGGTCAAAATCATATCAACAGAATCTATAAAAATTGCTTGATACTAGTCACAAAATTCACATATTTAAATAAATATCCTAAAAATTATTTTTAAATTGTACCCAAATCGAAGGAAAAACCCTCACTTTTAACTATAATAATTTTCACAGTATGCTATAGTTAAAATTATTATTCAGTCTCTATAAATAATTTGCCATTCTTTCTCACAACTTTAATTTGAAATTTTCGCGGTCATATAAATAATAGTAATAATAATTATTTCTTTATTTATGAAATTGAAAAGAAAAATTAATTATTAAAAAACTCTTTTTTTTTTTTATTGAAAATTTTAATTAGTTTTCATATTGGATACAAAAGAAAATCTTCAATTATCGATGCTGCTGCTACTTGCTATACCCAAACTAGAAACATTAAAAAAAAAAACCATCGCAATAAAATATAAAAAAATTTATATATTTTTTTTATTATTATTATTACACATTGATTGTAATTTCAGTTCCGCATTAGTTTAATTGAAATTAAAAGATGATTGGCGAAAAAAGGCAACAAACAGCAGAAGCAGAGAAGAAGCTAAAATAGCGTCTCAGTATAACTATTTTTTTTTAAATTAAAAAAAAAAACAAATTTTAACTACTGGTTTTCAAAAAAATAAAAAAAATTAGTATTCAAAGTAATAGAAAAATGAACAAAGCAAAAAAGATACTCGACTATGGTAATAGTGCGGCAGTTTTTTTTTTAAATGTAAATTGATTTGCTTCAGAAAAATAATTCTGTTCGCGCTTCTGCTTTAAAATCTGCAACAAAATTTATAATATATATCGTATACATATATAATGAGTATGTAAATAATGTTTTTCAAGGAGAATTTGTAAATAAAAAGACTATATATACATTTTCAATGAGAAAGGAAAATTTGTGTGATGTAAATATAATTTAAGTAAATTTTAGTTGCTCATATGAATACAGAGTTTCCGATTGATCGAATTTTATGTATGTACATAATATTTTTAAATTTAAATTTGACTTCCAATCCCAATCTATTAATTAACAATTGATATTAATCTTTTTCCAAATATGACATTTCGGAAAATCCCAAATTACCTAAATTATTCTTTAATTTTTAGTATTATCAATTTAAATAAACGTAGAGCTAATTATTTAGTAGATGAAAGACCCCACGAAATAGGCTAAAATGCTCTTTGGCAGAAGATACATAATTTTCCTCCTCTAGAAGTTTCTAGAAAATTGGTTTAGATTAATTGCAACTACTTGCAATAATTTGTCTAAGTTGTATTGTTTGGTATGGGTATGTACCATTTATATAGTCACTATTCAAATTGGTGATGTAAACTTTCAAAATAATCGATATTTAACATGCTACAAATTTCATATAACAATTTGACTGCTAATCATTAACCAACTGAATTTGATGAACCTAAAACTCAAATCAAATTATCAGATAACTGAAAATCAAATATAGGGAAAGCTTAATAATATTTTAAGAAATTTACTCAAAATATTATAATGTAGCAAATAGGAAAACTTTAATTTATAAATAAAATTTCTGACCTTATCCAATTTAAAACCAGAAATTGAAATTATTTGCGCCTAACTATAATAAAATGTCGTCATAAAAATTTAATTCTATTATACCCCAATTCTATTCTATACCAATTTAAATTCTATAATTAATATTATGTCTCATACTTATATATTATTTCTATTATTAATATTTTAAACTGAATTATCATCTTCATATAAAGTAAATCGTTTCTTAGACAACAATAATATCATCCAGAAAATATAATATACAAAGACGATTAATTATTTATGCTTATAGAGACGACTCCAAGCTAAATCGATAAAAGCTTGTTTTTTTCCTTCTTATACTTATTTTTAACCAATTATCTTATTTTTATTTCGTGTTGTGTTCAAAAAGTTTTTTTGATAAAAATAAAACATTTAAAAAATTCAGAATTCTTTGTTTTGTTTTTTTTTTGGAATGCTTTTTGGTTAAAAATGAAACCAGTTTAACTGCCACTCATGTCCAAAAATAAAGAAGAAACTAAAACAAAATTAATGATTGCAATTTAACTCGAAAAAGACTAAAAAAAAATAATATGGAGTATCTTCAAGAAATTAATGGTTAACGATAATTTTGAACATTAAAAAGCATATGTGAAATATTTTATTTTTCTGGTTCGTTTAACTTGAAGTTCAATGTCATCCCTTTCGCTTTTTTTTTTTGTTTATTTGTTGTTGCAGTAAAAAAAGAGCATTTTCATGTTTAACGATGAAAAGTTGAAAGACTCGTTATATACATTGCATCTTCAACATTATTTGTTATAGTTATTTTTCCCCTTTTAGATATATATTTAAAAATAATTTCAATAATTTCAAAAACGACCTTGGAAAAAAGGATTCCAACGAAAGATTCAATTTGAAATGGGGGGAAAATTAAAGGTTGGGAGTGTTATATACCTGATGGCAAAAATGATGAATCGTTTGTTTTTTTCTTTATTGTTGATTAAAATCATTATTTTAATACCATTAATAATTTTCTGTTTTATAATTAATATAATTTCGAGTTTAAATATTCATTATTTCAATTTCATCATAATTTAATAATTTTTTTTGGTTGTGGGGACAATGGGCAGAAGATGATATTTTAAATTTTTTTTTAAATTTTCGCAATTATAAATTTACTTTATTAATTTAAGGTCACTTTACCAAATACCAAATTTGGGTTATTGCTATTGCTTAAAAAAACTATATATATTAAACTCTTTTTAAATCAAAATATGTAAAAAAAAAATTAGACCATTTATAATCTCTCTAAAAAGTATTTCAAATTTTTGTCCATATTTTGATAGATTTTGATCTAGTTGATGATTATTACATATTCATACTTTTATTATTTTTTTTGGAGGTACAGAAATTTAATAATTAATATTTTTATGGTAGTAACAAATCAAAAATATTTGAAATTGCATTACAAATGATCTCCATTTGTAATTATAATATATTGATGAAAAATTGTATAAAATTTTAATCATCTTCTTTTTTTTTGGTTGATCAAATGGTAAAATGGTTAATAATGATTTATTTATTATTTTTTTTGCAATTATGTAATTGTGTAACCCACTTTTACATATTATAATTTTTTTGCAAAAAAAAATTCATTAAACTATTTTGCATATTACTAAATATAATAATCAAAAATTTCCAAATTAAAAATTATCAATAAAATATCAATTATAATTTTTAATCATTCTGTTCTCACACTTAGCAAATCTGAGCTTCGTGTTATTACTGGGTCTTTTCACAAGCCACTGCCCATTTAGGTATCACTTGAATAAAATCGGAAAGTCCGATACTAGGGACTGTCGATTCTGTTCAAATAATGATGAGACAGCGGAGCACATCCTTTGCGATTGCGAAGCCATCTGAATTATCTAGGTAAGGGTTTTCTGTTCCCTCAGGAGATTCAAATTCTGCCGGTCAGGAAAATATTGGGATTTTACAATAGCCTTGATATCAACTGACCCAACTAATTAGGGAATGCACAATAGATCTTCTAGGTCGCGGTGTAGAGAGGCAACAGTATTGCCTTAATGTATTGCCTTAAAACTAAACTAAACTAATCATTCTGTTTAGCTTCTGTTTAATATATTTTTAATTTAAAATAAAAATTATTGTTTAATTAACAACAAAATTTAAAAATTTTCTATAAAATTCATTAATCTAATTTAGACATATAAAATTAAACAAAAAAAAGTATGTTAACATAAAATTTATTATTGTATCTTCTTCAATTTATTACGTAAATAGAAAAAAAAAATATTTCCTAAAACGTCAATTACACATTTTTTTTTCTTTTTTTGGTTCATAAAAAGAACTTGAATTAATTTTACTTAACAATAATTTTAATATTTTTTTTTGTTTTCATCATATTATGCTCGGAATCATAAATTTAAAGTAGCTTCTTAAATAATTAATTTTAAGTGAATCCAATTCAAAAATAAACTACAATATAATTCTTCTTGAAAAAAGTACTTTTTTAATTGTTATGGTAAGTTGAAGGCCACCAGAAGATAACAACAAAAAAAATTATTAAATTAAAATCGCATATAAATAAATTTTAATATATTTAATTTCAATTTATGATTTTAATTTAAAATGAATTTATGAATTTATCATGTTGACAACATAAATCACACAATAAATTTTTTATGATTATTTTTTTTTTTTATCTTTTATAATTAATTAAATTGAATTGAAAATTTTAATTGTGGTTTGTTTTTTTTTCATAATTTTAATAAATTTGCAAATAATTGAAAATTATATATAAAAAAAAATTCAAAGATTTTCTTACAATTTTATATAGTAGATAGAAAAATGGAAATATATTTTGCAATAATTGTGAGAAAAAAAAAATTACAAAATTT
This sequence comes from Empis stercorea, assembly GCA_949752835.1. NCBI lineage: Eukaryota > Metazoa > Arthropoda > Insecta > Diptera > Empididae > Empis > Empis stercorea. The sequence continues at coordinate 7,311,900 of OX457086.1, read as the reverse complement.
TTAATGGTTTATTATTTATGAATTCTGATATTTATTTAATATATCAAGGTTCAAATTAAATCAAGAATAATATTTTTTTCTTGCTCTTGATATTTATGCCATTTTTACTTTGTTTTCTGTAAATAATAAAGATATTCTTTTTTTTTTTTTTTTTTGTTATATTTAAATTAGTTTTTCCGCAAATTTAATATATTTTAGTAATGATTCTTAATAATGTTATTTTGTGCGGTCGTGGATATCGAATTTTTAAAAATATTTTTTTTTTTTGGAGGTTATATTATAAAGTAAAGTGGATCAAATTAATCATCATTTAAGTATATGGTATATAAATTTTACGCAGAAATTAAATATATTATCTTGTTTCATATTACTATTCCGGATTATGGTTAAAAATTTTTTTGAAATTAATGATTTAATATTAATTACATATAATTAAAATTATATATAAAAAATAAATTTAAAAATTAAGTAATTTTCAAATTCCTTTAATTCTGAAGGACATTAACAAATATTTATGAAAAATTAAATAGTCTATAATAGACATATAAGATCTACTGTAGTTGTCACAATAAAATTTATACCAATTTAAAAATCAATTCGTTCTTATAATAATTGATTTTTGTACACATTTTACATAAAATATTCAAAAGAATTAAATGAAAAATTGACAATAAATCACTAAAATCAATAAAATTTAACATTTTATTCCATATAATTGAAGAACCTTCAATGATCTGAAGGATTTCTTGGTGACAGATTACATAAAATAAGGTTTGTCACATAATTAATTCTATATATTTAGAATTAATTAAATTTGAATTTTTTTTTTTTGATAGATTTTGAATCTATTATTAATATATTAACAACTTTGAATCAAATTTCCTAGAAAATGCATTTTACTCTATCATCCAAAAAAAACTCTTAATTGAAATGTCCTTCAACCATTTTTTAAAACATAATCCGTTAATTCTATTTGCAAAATTTAAATAACAATAAATAGAAAAACGAATGACATGTTATTATAAATAATTCTTTTAAAAATTAGTAACTCGTCAATTTTTTGGCATATATTAAATTTATATAAGTATATAAAATTAAATTCAACTTATCTAATTTAATTTCTAAATTATTATATATTTTTTGTTACTTTTGAAAAATCTTGTTTTCACAATTTTAACATTTTATATAATATTTCTATTTTTCTGTCAGTCAGTCAACAACAATCACAAGAGAAAACAAAAACAAGAAATATACCAGAATAATTAATAAATCTTTAAAAAACCAAATCAATAAAATTATGAAGAAACAAGTTACCAAAAATTTTTTTTATTATCAAATGTCAAAGAAAACAAAAATTTACCATATAAACATTTATCACTTTAAAAAATGCGGGAAAAATTAATGACCAATAAATTAAATAAATAATAAAATCCAATTTGTCTGGCAAATTTTCAATTTTTCAAAACGCTTTTTTTTACGTCTGAAACCAAAAATCTACTAAAATGCAATAATATACTTTATAAAGGCATAAATATTATAATTCCATTGATAATTAAGTATTTAATTAGCATAATGGAGTGCGAACAAATCAATAATAATCAAAAACGAAAAACCTACAAAATAAACATAAAACCGAATAAATCAATTTTATTTTTTGGGAAAAAAGAAATATAAAACTTATAAATAATTCAAAATGATTTTTTTTTACATTTTAGTGAACGGGGATATATGATAATATTTTCTTTAAGGTACCATAATTTTTTGTCTACGTTTTTCTTTTTTATGGTTAAAGAAATTATCAGAAAAATTAATCATTTGTTGGTTAAATTGTTAAATTTTTATTCAATTTTTGGTTGTGATTATATTTAAGAAATAAAATGTTTAAGAAAAATTGTTGTGACAAGTTTTGACTATGAATGAAAATTTTATAAAAAACTGTGACAATTTAATCCGATTTTTCATTTTTTGTTTTTAATGTTTATGGTGCATAACCAAAAATATGGTTTATTTTGACAGTAATTCTATTAAGTGTAAAAAAAATTGAATTGCGAATCATTTGTGTATTGTACATAAATTGAGGATGGGTTTTAGATATAGAAAAACCATTAATTAAATTATTGGCAAATTTATTAATAAAAAAAAAGGTAAAATTCAATTCGTTTTGGTTTAATTTTGAACATATTAATTTTTTAAAGATTTTTTAAATTAAATTTTTATGCAAATTGGTAGTAAAATTAGTTTACGAAATTCATGTGTGTGTTTTCTTTTTCTGGGATATGATGAAATAATTGTAATAATGTCAGGCTTGAAGTTTTAAGTTTAAAATTAATTTGTTTGATATGTTAAGAAAAAGATGTGTTTTAAATATAAATTTAGATTATCGGAGGTAGTAATCCTTTATGAAGTAATAAATATGATTAAAGAGAAGCACACCTCGTCATCAGTACAAAAAAAAATAATATTTCAACATTTCTTCGAAATTTATAATAGTCAAAATTATTAATTTTACTAATAAAAGTCACAAATCTAAACTTGGTCAAATTTTTGTATTTCTAAAAGTAAAATATATTTTTTTTGGAACAATAGTATTAAGCGACAAACCCATTTTTTTTTATTACATAATTAAATTTAATATTTAAAATAATAAAAAACCGTTAATAAAAGATGATGAATCAAAAATTATTAATCTTTTATCATAAATTTATCATTTTTATAAAATATCAAATTTCTACAAAAAAAATATAGAAATTACCAAATTTCTAAAAATAAAGATTCTCAAAATTCAAAAGTTTTATCATCAAAAATTTTGTATGCCATCCTTAACAGAAAACACAATCATAAATTCTAAATTTGCTTTTTTTTTAATATTTTAGAATATTATGCTAATTTTCTGCTTAAAAAAAATATAACCTTGATCTTAAAATTATGATTCTGGCAAAGAATTTATGATAATTTTATCCTTTCTGTTAGAAAAGTTACATAATCATTTTTTTTTTCGTACCTAAAACAACTTGCATAACATCAGCAGCCACCAGAATTTTTAAATTTTTATGGTTAAATTGTATAATGAAATATATGTTTATGAATGTTTTTTGAATTAATAATTTTTTACAGTTTGTGGAAGAAATTTTTAATTTATACACAAAAAAAAAAAATAAGAAGATAACCAAAAAAAAATATGTTAAACAATCTTTCGATTTGCTTAAAAAAACACTTGGAAATTAGCAAAAAATAAAATAAAATTATGAATAAATTAAATAAAATAAAATTTGAGTCAGAGATTTAAAAATAAAAAATTTTATAATTCGAAATCTTATCACACTTTTAAATTAAAGCATTTAAAAATAATCAATCTAAATTATTTAACACACAAAATTTGCATAAAAAGATTTACATAATTTTTGTTTGAATTCATTAATTTTATAAAACATTTTCTGTTAATTTTAATATTGTAAGTACAAAAAATCGTATTTCGAGGACTAATAGTTTAATTTTGTCTTTTCACTGCAATTTTGACATTAAAACAATTTACCAATAATTTTGAATTTTAACTTTTATGCAGAACATTTTCAAATTAAGTAAATCATTTTTCTACAAATTAATTGAGCTTCAATTTAACTATCTTCACATGATCATTAATTTCTATATTAATCTAACAATTACAGTATTTCATTTCTCACACGATGACATTATAAATTATTAATTAATTAACAGAAAATTGATTATTAATTATTCGTTTTTGGTATATGAAAAAAAAAAAATATGTTTAACATAATGTAAAATTTATGATTAGTTTTTGTTGAATTTTGATATTTATTAATTACATTAAATTTTCAAGAAAATATTATGTGAAAATGGACAAAAAAAATTGTGGTGTTAACATTTGAGTTTAACTAATAAAATAAATTTTATTCAACTTTTAATTATGACAAAATTAAAATTTTCTATAAAAATTTTGACTTTCTCAGATAGAAAAAGAAAAATCTATAAAAAAATCTAAATTATGAAATTTTATTTAAAAAAAAAATTCCCATCAATAATTTAAATATTATAAATTCTATTTTATTTTTGTGTATGTTGAAATTAAGATATTTTCGAATTATGATTTCCCTTTTGGGATTCATCTAACAAACAAAAAAAATTTATTTAAAAATCTTTTATAAATGAAATTGCAAAAATATCAAAAAATTATGATATAAAAAGAAAGTTTTTTTAAATGCTTTTTTTTTTTTGTGAAGCTATTGTCGAGAAAAAAATCTTATATGTATTTTTCTAATAATGAAACAACATAAAATAAAAGATAGAAATTTTGTTTTTATATTAAAGATACTTTTACACCTTGAACTTTAAATATTTCTTTTAAATAACCACAAAATAAAATTATTATATTTAAAATTATAGAAAAATTATGATTTCCTCTTCAGATTTATATATAGAAAAGAAATAATATTTTAATTATTGTTCCTTTTAGTGAGATCAATTTCATCTCTTGAAAACCAAAAAAGATTAGAAATTTTTTATTATAATGTCAAGATTTTTATAAAGTTATATAAAAAAGTTAATAAATTGAAATTTAATTTTTTTATGTAGACGTAATAATAGATTGAAAATTATGATTTAAAATAATTGTTATTATTATTTAACCACAATTAGTAAAAAAATTATTAAATTTAATTACAAAATTGAAAAATTCAACTAAAAATATATTTCACTTTAATGTTTCTGTCGTAGCTTTATAATTACTCTCTAGGAGTTATTTTTGTTGTTAATTTTAATTTAAAAGTTTAGAAATATTTGATTAGGCTTGAAAATTTTAATTACCACCGCGGATCAATGGAATTATGAAAAAATTTGAAGATTAATGAATTACGAAAAGTAATTTAGGTAATAAATATATAAATTTTGGTAATAATTATATAAGTAATTTTGAAATAGTTTTCAATTCATGTATAATTTCTCGTTGTAATTTCCCTATTTGTTATCCTTAGCGCCTTAAGGCGTCTATTTAATTAATTGACTAATTAGAGATATTAATATTGTAAATTTTCTGTCTTCTATTAATTTATAATTAATAGAAGACAGAATTAATCGTTAATATATTTTCCTTTTTTTCCTAAATTTCCTTTGCTCTATAATCTTCCAAAAGATTCTCATTTAATGCTGGGCGAACTTAGAGCAAAATATATATGTGTCTTAATCGTAAATACTTAGTTTCGTGTACGTCAAGTGCACCACAGCTTAGACCACAACCTCAACTCTTAAATTTTAAATATTTACAGAAACAAAATCAAATTTTTCGAAATATAATTACAAAAACTAAGGACAAAAATGTTGATTAATCTGAATTTGATAAATAATTTTCATTTTTCCTTATAATAAGAAAATGGTTTTACAAATTGAAAATATGAATTTCTTACTTTCCTAACTAAAATCTGTAATTAAACTGCTTAGATAAATTTCATATGAAAACCAAATTAAGAAATTATGAAACTCACTCCATATGTTCACCAATTACAAAAATGGGCAATTTTAACAATCTCATCAAAATATGATTTGGATAAAAACTCACAATATAGAAATTTTAATTAATGAATTTATTAAAAAATCATATAAAAAATTCCATTTAATAATTTTTATTAATAATTTTCTAAATAAAGAAATTTCTACGAAAAAAAAAAAACAAAACCTGACTTCAAACCACCTTCGATATTTTTTAACTAATTACTTTGTTGTCTAAATTTTGTTTCACCAACAACAGAGAACTTCACTTCACTTTCAATCTGATAAAAAAAAATATGTATATATAAATCGAAATAAATTCATAAAAATGTGCAAACTCATCATAAACATTCTCAATTTCACTATATACAAAATTCAATTCTCGTCAACTGAGAAGGGGGGGGGGGGAGAAAGAAAGCTATCTTACAATATTATTAAGAAAAAACTAACTATACAAAAATTTATTCTGCACACTGCACGATTTTGTAAGCTTATTTAGTGTCATCATTGACGTACACGAAACTAAATTCTCCACCCTTACAAGCCCAAATTGAATGATAGAAAAGAAAAATTATGGAAGACAAGATAGAGTGTAAAGCAAAACACAACATCATTTAAAACTAAAAAATGTCACCACATTTAAATTCATGTTGATGTATCGTAAAGATTTTCCTCTTCTTATTTGTTTGCATAAAAGATGATTTTTCTATTTATACAAAGACGAAATTACATAAAATACTAATTTTTATGCAACTAAAATTTACGATTATTTAGACAAACTTATGTTATACAACTTTTTAGTTCCTGTTTTGTTTTTTTGTGTCTAACCAAAAATATTGGAAAAAAAAGCTAAAATTTAGTTAGAAATGAAAAACTGTTAAAAGAATGTTAAAAAAAAAAACTGTTAAGCATGTCGCTTGTCGAAAATGATTTTATTTGAAATTTTAACATTTTTTTTCTTAGCGATTTTCGATTTTTGTAAAAAAGAAGAGAGAAAATTTTCTATTGTAGCGCAATTTTTCCATAAAAAAAACTCATAAGAAAAATATGTTGGAAAAATTTAAATTTGTAGAAAATTGTTGATAATGTCAGGAAATGAAATAACAGGTGCTTTGAACAAATGGTGTGAAGAAGTATTTAAAATTTTATAATACTATTTTTTATTTTTTTTTTGTATATTTATATTTTGGTTCACTTATGTTGTGTGCTAAGACTACCGTTTGACCCCAACATATCGCAAGCCTGTAAATTTTTTTTTTACAACATTTTATTAATGTATAATTTATATATGTATATAAAAAGGGTTTGGTATATAAATTTCAAAATGGTGTATAATTTAATTTTGATGATTCAATTTTTTTTTCAAAGTGATAATAAAATTATTTATGAAAAATTTATTAAGTAATTTAAAATTTTTTTTAGAAAAATTGGTATACTTATTAGAAATCACGATGGAGACTGTTTTAGGAGTTGTAGTAGAGTAAATTAAAGACAATGTAATGGAAATAATTATAAAATTTGGTGGAATTAAATTTGATTGGACTACAACTTAATTCCTGGTTTGGCTGCAACTCTTAAAAATTCAAACTAGAAATTTTAAGTTAAACTTTTAGGAGTGTCTTTTATTATTATGTTTTTTGTTGGTGTGGTCTGAAATGATTATAATTTTATCTATGCAGCATATTGAGTTATTAAGTATATAAACTATATTAAGACTTAAATCATTTAGTGATAGTAAATTGAAATTGTAATGGAAATAATAATACTCTACGACGAGTGTAGTAAATTCTAAAAATTAATGGACATTTTTCTTGTGAAAATTGTAATTTTTGAATAAAAAATGTAAAATTGAAATTTTTGAATAAAAAATGTAAAATTTAAATTTAATTTCAAATCGTTTAAATTATATTTTAACATAATAGAGAAAATCAGAACTTTTGATTAATGAAATTTCATTCTTACTTGAAATTATTTCCAAATTGCAATCATAATTTTGTACTATTTAATCTTATGAATTCATTTATTTCATACTTCTTTCTTCAAATTTTAAGATTCTAACTAAATAAAATTAATAAATTGTAAATTAAATTTAATATCCTAAAGATCCGAAAATCTCTAATTTTATTAAACGATTAAATGTATGAGATTGGTCAGACCTATAATTCCTTTATAATATTACTTGAAAATAATTTAACTTTCAATTTAAAATCATCGTTATAAATAATTTCCACATTTTTATTAAAATAATTTCTTTAAAATCTTCAATTTCCCATGTAATGTAAGCTTATTTTTAACTCTTTATATTCAAATTGACTAAATCATTTTTCATAATATCTCAATTTCAGTTAAATAACATATCATTGTGGTAAGTAAAATGTATATAATTTATAATAATTTTTGATATTATTCAAAATTATCTAAAAATAATTTCATCTAATCATTATTATTACTAATTTGGCGTGACAATTTTTGTTTTTCCTTTTTCGGTTACATCTTCTTTTCTATAAAACTCTTCAATTATAATAAATTTAAAGTGTAAATTAAAGAATTTGAAATCATTAAAAGCGGAACTATATTTTAAGCTTTTATGATCTATTCAAAAAAAAAACAAAAATTACATTTTTTTTTATGCGGTTTACATATTTTTTTTTTTTTTTGAACATATAAAAAAGTTATAAAAACCTTATAATTCTTCAATTTGAAAAGTAAAGAAATTAAATAAAAAGTATAATTCCATAAATTTATAATCTCTTTAACAATAATTTCTTTTTTTTTTTCTTCTTCTTTTGTATTATTTTAATAATTTCGTATATCTGAACCACCCATCATAAGTGTTAATTCATTATGGTAACAAGAAGAAGAAAGAAAAATTGCATAATCATATACCAAAAAAAAAATCTTCCAGATGTCAAAAGCTTAATTCATTATATTTCAAATTTACTCCAGCTGATATTTCAAGCTGTGGAATTTATGTTATGACAAAAGAAAAATCTAATCTGTAAAAAGGAGAATGAAGTACATATTATATTTCATGTTAAAAGTGCAAACAGCAAGTGTTTGATTATCTATATATCTATAAAAGTATAATTTGAAATAAATAAAATCAAATCGAAATTGTAATAATGTTTTAATGATTAAGGTTTTTTTTTTTTTGATCCATCAGTGAAAATGGTTCAAAATATGAATAGAAAAATATCTATGATGAAGAAGAAAGTTGAATATCTTTCACAGCTGAAAAATAATAATAATATAATAATAATGGTCAAGCTGCGGGATTAAATTTTTTGTATATTAATGATATTTGGAACGGAATTTGAAAGCTTTTATATTGTTCTTCTTAAAATACAATAGTATAACTCGATTTATTTCTATAATCTGTCTTTAAGCCGGACAAGTTTTATGTCTTATGTTGCAAATTTGATGAATTAAGGTTTTCCTTTTTTTTTTATTTTATTGTTTGTCATTTGGTTTGGCTTTTGGGCCATTTCAAATGAGAATTTTATTGCTAATTTCACATTGACATTTTGTAGAGATCGTGCCGAAAATTGAGGGCGGAATTGAACAATTTAATAATGATTTTATGAATTAGTTTAATATATAAGATAAATTTATGATTTAAAATAATATAATTAATGGATTATAAAAAAAAAAAATTGTTATATAATTTCAAAAAGGGTTAGATTTATGTAATTTTAATTGGATATGAATTTTTGTGTGCTAATTTTAGCACAAATAATGTTCGGAAGTGACAGAATTATAAGGTAAACTTAATAAATTATTAATTCCAGCTGCGTAAATTTTACGTTTTTAAAGACCCCTGGTATATAGTGTTACTAGGCGAGCCAAATATGATGTCAAATAAAGACAGCATAAATTATTATTTTATGATAATTAATCAATCATTTAAAATTTGGATTCAAAATTATATTATTAAAAAAAAATAATATTTTTCAATGATTTAATTTGGAGTATACTCTAGTCTAAAGCAGTACAAAAATGGGGTAAATGTTCATTGATATATTTTTTTAGTCATGCTAAATTCCTTTTTTTATGCCTTTTACGCATCTGTTATTAATTTATATTAATGTTATTGCTATGTAATCTAACTCTTTCTAATCTAATTAATACTTCAGTCAGTGAACATAATTATTGATGCTAAATATGCTACTGACCTTTTTCTAATACCTACTAAGTATATATCAAAAAGTCTATAAATTATAAAGTAATCCTCTTTTTGCCATTATTCGAATGTCAATGAACCAACTTAAACCGCTTGAATGTCAATTACCAGATAAAATAAATTATAGAAAATAACCAAAAATTATTTAATTTATGATTCATCATCATTATATTTCTAAGATTATAATTAGAAATTTCTTCTAAATGTTATTTAATCAAATATATTATAAGAGTAAAAGTAATCATTTAATTTTCAACCACACCTAATTTTACAAAGATGAAAGCTTTTAATGCCGATAGCAAAACCAAAATAATCAGTGTTAAAATTGACTCCCGGCGCCGTTAATCATTTTTTATTTATAAATTATTATTAGAATTTTGCAAAATCGTTAAATCACCACAAATTGTGGTATAAATAATAATTCTTTCTTTTTTGCCAAATCATTTTATGTTTTTTTTTTTTTTGTTGATTTTAATTTTTCGAATTAATCTAGGAAATATTCATTTAATTTAATTGGTTTTAATTTTTAATTTACTTGTTATGACTTTTTAGATATTGCCAAAAAAAAAATCTTTGAAGTTTTTTTTTTAATAAGAAGTTTTGAAGTCCAATTATGTTATTAGTAGCTGCAAATTACCTGAAATAAAAAAAAAAGAATATGATTAAATTAAGACGTTAAATAAATTATTAAATTTTCAAAATAAATTAAATTGTTAAATTATAAAATCTATCAAATGGAATTTGTCAAAAAAAAAATTGTTTATATTTCTATTAATTTATATTTGAAGATACTTTTATGGATCAAATTGTATTTGATTGTCGAATTAATATCCAAAAGTTTATAATAGAAAGTTATAGGGAAATATTGTTATTTCCAATAATAATAGTGCAAGCTGGGTTACATCTACGAAGAATCAATAATTTCGTCATAAAGGATACCACTGAATTTGTAATAAACTAATTTTCATTCGCCTGTCTATCATAAATGGTAAAATTTGGGAAAGAAATCGCAATAGACAAGAAAATGCTGATTATCAATAAAATTACAAACAATTTTTCAATTTCTTTAAGGTCTAAAATCCATGTTCTATTTGAGAAATTTTAATATCTAAAATTAATTACTTCATTCATCAAGAATTATTTTTAAAATTAAGTGATAAAAAATGAAGCATATTGTGAATTATTGGTCGAATTCGAGTATCTTATTTATAATAGTAATATTTTGGAAGAGAAAAATAATCAAAATGATTCAATTATAATTGAAATAAGATCAGTGGAAAAACGTATGTGCCAGTGGGACCGAAAAAACTAAGAAAATGATCAGTTTTATATACTTAATTTAGAACTGCAACCGCTGTTGTGCACGACACTATTTTGCATTATCACTAAAAAAATCAAATATTTATATTATAAATTAAATAAGTGAAATTTAAATTTAAATTTAAATATGGCATTCAGAAATTAATAAAGCAACTATTAAACTAAACTAAATTATGGCATTCAGGAATGAAAAAATGACTAAGGGAAGAAAGCTGAAGGATGAAAAAAGCGTACTAATGGATTATACTAAATGGTAAATTCATGTTATTAACGAATTTCTTCATTTAAAAAGTCAGATTTTGATTTAATAAATTAAAATTGTATAATTCAATATTATTTCGAACTGAAGATGAAAATTCGCCTCATTTAGCTACCCAATCTCTCATTGTATCATCGGATATGTAGAATTTCTAGCATCAAATCCATTACAGGATCCTTCATACCAAATTTTTACAAATTTATTCAAATTGTTAAACTAATTGCACCAAAAATTAAAATTAAAAAAAAAATTTCCATAAGATTTTCCCTTTAGTTTTTTATATAAAAAAACAATTTTTCGTTTGATGGTTAGTTTCTGAATCATTGTGCAGCGCAACATATTATTATGTATTATTAAAACCAACAACAAAAGTATGGAAAAATAAATAAATCACAAAGATTATTTTTTTTTAGATTCACAGAGTGAATAAAAATAAAAACATTACTCAATTTTTTTTATTTTTTCACTTTTAATTCTTTCATTTTGTTTGTTTGATTAAAATCGCGTGTGAATAATAAAAAAAAAAAGACAACAAAAAATTCTTCTTCCAAAAAATGGAAATTTTAAGTCTTTAATTTTGTCCTATTTTCAATTTCATTTATTTTCATCAATTTTTTACTTTCATGTATTATTTTGTTTTCCGAAATATATTTATAATAATCGCGTAGCTACTGCAGCAAGTAAAAAAGAGTGACGGGTAGTTGATGGAATCCAAAGAGTTGGGGGCATTAAAAATTATAAAATGCGACGGCTACCTATTAAATTATATTATTTTAGAGTTTGTATACCACAAGAAATAAAAAGCACATAATTCTATTTGCCCATGGGCTTTTATTAAAATCTATGAACAAATTTTTATAATTTTAAAAAGAAATTTGCATATTTTGAACATTTAAAATAATTTTTTTTATTTATTTATTTATTCTGTTTATGTTTGTTACATAATATTTTAATTTTTCCTAAAGTTGTAATTTAAATTTTCTATTTTTTTCGTTGTTGTTAAATTAAATTTAATTGTTGTTTTTTTTTTTTGGGAAAAATATTCATGAAAATTGTTGGAAACTGTGACCACAAATCATAATTACATATTTTTCTTTTTTTAAATTTGTTTAGTTGTTTGGGGGATTTTATTTAGTAGTTGAAAATATATTTGCACTTTTAATTGAAATTATTTAATATATCTTTTTAGTGTTGAAGGTGAATTGTTCTTTAAAGGCATTGAAGGGAATTTTTGCAGATATTTCCAAAAGGTGGGAAATTTAAATTGTACTTTGAAGGAAATAATAATTGCGTGACATGTTATTGAAATTAGTGGCCATTCACTGACTGAAATTGTATACTATCTGATTTTATTAGCCTAATCTTTAAGTCTGTCGAATTCGGGTGAATTAATGAAGCACATAATTTGGTAATAGAATTTTTAATTACCCAGACAAAGTTTAAATATTTTTGGTTATAAATATTCAAATAAATTAAAGTGTAGAAAATTTAAGAGATGTGTAAAATTTTGTAATATTTTTCGATAGAATCTTAATGAAAGATTTAAATAAAATATTATGTAGTCAATAATTTAATTCTAATGTGAAGAGAACTCTAAGAGGCATTATCAAACCATTAAACTCAGTTTCGTTAGTTTAATTCAAAAACTATATAAAAAATTCAAGTAAACATTTTCAGTTAAAATTATTCATATCATTATCCATAAAACTTATATATTGCAATAATTTCAAATTTGCTTAAAATCAAAAAAAAATTCCGACTATAGTTAAAATATATTTATCGTGGTTATTAAATTTTATTCCTTTCCATTTTTATAATTAAAATTAATAAACTTAAAATTTATTATTGCACAAAAATTTTTTCTCAAAATTTTAAATTATTACCATAAAAAATTTTCCAAAAAAAAAAATAGAAATAAAATAAAGTTACTGTGCAATTTTCTCAATATTTAATAGAGTAATTTTTTTTTTCTGATCATATATTATACATCAATTTATTTGAATTAAAATTTTTACTCTATAAAATATTTAACCATTTTTATATACTCAACCAACAGAGAAACATTTAAAATGATCTATTAAAAAGATTTTCTTATTTAAGTTGTTTGTAACTTCCAAAAGTCGTCGTCGTTGTTGTTTGTACCTTTAATAACTGCAAGTAAATCTGGGTCAAACATAAGCACAACAACACGATTTAAAAAGTATATAACTTTACTATTAAAAATATCATCAAAACAAAAAAAAAAACTAAAAATTACAAATTTTGTTTTATTATTTATCCACTTATGATCTCCTTTTACACGAAAAAACTAAAAACAAAATTTATAATATATGGAAGATTTTATACAGAAATTATGTAATACAGAAAAAGTATCTCAACAACATTGTTATGATATGGTCATCTTTGAAGAATTGTAGATTGTTTTTGTTTTTTTATTATTATTATTATTATGAGTTTTCCTCTATTGTAAAGTAAGAGAAAAATTAATAAATTTTTATGATGAATCTTTTAACAAAATTGCAATTTATACTTTATATATGTGTAAATCGAAATTTTTTTTTTTGGATAAATGTATAAATGCTATATTATGATCTGGATTAACTATATAATGTAAAATGGTTTTATTTTGTTGAATTTTTTAAACTAATAAACATCACAGGAAATTATGTTGTTTTTATATGCAAAGATATTATTCATAAATTTTAATTTCAAAAACGATATAGAAGACAATGTGTAATTAAGGAATTTTAGATTATTTTGTTGGGGAGTGGTATATAAAAACATTTTTAGATGATTTTATAATAAGCATAAATAATCTTTTGGTATAACTAAAGTTTAATGATAGATTTATGTAAAAGATTGAAATTTTCGGAAATTAGAAATTTGATCCTTTTCAAAATTAGTTTTATAATTTTAAAAGTGAATATTTTCGCCGAGACTTCAAATTATCCAATATCAGAGATTAAATTGCTTTTAAAAAGGATTGTTTGAAAGGAACTCGGACGAGGAATTATAACTATTAGTCCACTTAGTCGAGATCGAGAAATGGTTTGATAATCTTAAATTTAGTTTAATGTAACACCAACAATCGTTGTAGTATTCTAAACAATCACATGAATAGTAAAATACTGAAATTTTCAATGTTAAATGGAAAGTATTTGAAGAAAGTTATATTAACAATTCATAATTGATAAAGTGATGCTAACAAATCGTCTAACACATAACAAAATACAAAAAAAAATTATTAATAAAATTAATTCAAAAATAATTTTATTGAATTATAAGACCTTAAGGCAATTTAAGTTTGTATTTAATTTACCAATAACAAAAAAAAAAATTATTAACTGAAACTAGATGTAAAGGTAATTAGTTTAATTATTTTTTGTTTCCTTAATCCAATCAATAACAATAAAATTTTAAAATTGATCATTCATGTTTAACAAAACTACAAAACAAAAATTTTTACACAAAATTTTTAATAAAAATAATATTTACTATTTTTTTTATGAAAATCATGCTCTAAAGAGATAACATAAAAATACATATTAAATATTAACACTTAAATTAATCCAAAACTAATAATAAATAATCATTTGAAAATCAATCATTTAAAAAAAAATTTAAGTTTACCCACAAAAAATTGTTTAATAAAATTCAAAAATGTTAAGGCACAAACTCGAAATAATTTTTAAAATTTCTTCTATGTACTAAGAAAATTGTTCACCACTCCTTTACCAGATTTCTTCTAAAAAATATGATATTTCTTGTAAAATTTAATATTTTTTTAATTAGTTTAAATAACTTTTTTCATGTATACTTAAATATGTTTTGGACTTTCTAAGCATGTAAAGAAAAATTGCTTTATTACAAAAATGTAAATTTTTTTTTACAACATTTCTTCAACAATGAAAATATGAAAATTCTTGGATGTAAAAAATGTTTTTTACTTAGTTTTTTTGATGGAAAATAAACAGATATTGTTAGTTAGTGACAGCGTAAACATAATCTGCTAAACTTAACACGAATTTGTTAGTTAAAATAACATAAGAAATTTAAAATTTATGTGCGAAAGAATGTGATATAAAAAACGTACGCATGTATCTACAAAAATCAAAATTTCTTTTCATTTATTTTGTAGTTAGTTTCGCCCAATTTAGAAAATTAAGTAAGTGAGTAAGAAAAACAATCTTCTTATTTTAAAGGTCCGAATGAATGAAAAACTTATTTTTGATTCATTTTTTTTTTACCTGGCAGGTAGAAAGGTTATTTTAATTAATCTTACATATTTTTCATATATATGTACATATGTATGTTATGTTCATATTTGTAACATTATAAAATTGATTTAAAGCTGTAACAAAATATTTTTTTTAATGAGTTTATGATTCAAAAATTTTATACACAAAAAAGAAAATTTATAAAAAATTAGAAGTGATACACCAATTTAATCATTTTTTTGTTCTTCTTTGATCCACATTGTTATTAATATTCGTTATGTTTTTTTATGTGTAACATAGCTAATAAATAATTATATTAAAATTTACAATTAAATGGCAAAAAAAAAGTGAAGAAAAAACTTAATATTAGTTAATTTTAATTTAGTACATCAGATTTTTTAATGATAATTTAATCAGTTCACTTATATACAATCAACGGATATATGCTTTGATAATCTCATGTATATATATTATGTTGTATTATTTATATTGACAAAATAATAAGCATAAAAATATGGCGACATTATAAATTATTCTATTTTTTAGTTTTTTTTAATTATTAAAATGAAGAGAAGAAAAGTAATTACATAAATTAATTTCAATTATAAACTTATGAAATTTATCTTAATTTATTAGTTAAAGCATAATAAATATTTTCATAATCAGATATGGGATAATCGTAATGGTTAAATCAAGTTTCATTTATATTTGGTTTTTGTTATTTTTATTAATTTTCAGAAAAAAAATCATTGAACTCTACAAAAAAAAGTCATTAAAACATTTTATTTTAGTATCCATTAAAATTTTAATGTGAATATCATTTAAATAAAACCAAATACTTTGATAGTTTTTTGATAAATTTTTTTTGGATAGTTTTAAGTTTTTTTCTTCTTCATTAAATGTTAAATAACACAAAAACATATTTAATGTAACAAAAATTTAATTAATTATAAATAAAATCATTAAAATTAATTTGAAAGTTTGGAATTTTGTAATTAAAAATAAAAAAGCAATCAACTATTTTGGTCTCCTAAATTTTTTTTTTTTGAAAAATTTAATTTTTTTTGACTCTTTATCAAACTAATTACAAAATTTCCCATTCAAGATTAAGATTGAAAATTTCAAAATCCACTTTGCAAAAAAAATGAAGAAGAAAAAACATATAAAAATTTACTAATATTACAAATCATCAAAAATATATTTTTTCGACTAATGCTACCTACAACTTCAATTTCTCACCAAAAACAATCACAAAATTTTACACAATTTTTGTATTAGGCCTACCCTCATTATTATTATTTTTGTGCCAAACCCGAAAATTTGAATAAAATGAAAAAAAATATTTTGCTACAAAATATAAAAAAATTATATTATTTTATAATGCTCTTAAATATACTTCAAACAAAACATTTAAAAAAAATTTTCAGTGACAAAAATCTGACACAATTTGTGCACTTATAAAACTATAAATAAGAAATATGTTTTTTTTTTTTGAAAAATTTCAACAATTCCTGATAACTTTTCAATTACCTTGAAAGAAAAATGATCAACAATTCATATTACCATGAATTTACATATACTCGTATTATAAATTTCAATATGAAAATCAAGAAGTTCTTCACACAACAACAAGAAAAAATGATGAAAATTTGCAATTCTTATAAAAAAAAATTATGCCGGTGCAAATTTTTGAACATAAATTATGCAATTTTATGTATAAAGTGAACTAAACCAATTTTTTTTTTTTTTTTTGTAAAATGTTATATGCACTCAAATATAGCAAATATAGTAATGGTAAAAATAATTTTTCAAGATTCTCAGTATAAATTTTTAGTGTCTATAAGAAATGATATTAAATTTTATATTTCATCAATAAATTTTTTTTTGTGAACATAAACATAAATTATTGTACAATTAATAATTATGAAAGATATAATCATTTTTACTGTCACACAAAAAAAAAAAGAAAAATCTACACACATTTTTTTTTATGAAAATTGAATTTTTTATTTATTATTATGTAAAGTTAATGTTTTTGTGGGGTAATTAAAAAAAAAAAAAGTAACTATATAAAATAAATCAAAGTATATCTCCTCTCGCACTCTTTATGCTTTTTTCAATTTTACCGACAACTTTTTCATGATTATTTTTCTTAACCTTTTCTCATACTATATTTGAAATATAAAATATATAAAATATATAAACAGAAAACAAGTTTTAATGTTAAAATTTAAATTTTGATTATCTTTTATTTATTTTATTGAATAATTTTTCATTTGATTTTTTTTTGGAAAATTGAAAGTTTTTTGTGATGATGACAAAAAAATACTAAAAAAATATTTTTGATGAAAAAATATTATTCTATATTTTTATGATTGACCTTATTTTATTGGGAAAAAAACAAAAACTAAAAATCGGAACTAAAATTTTTATCTAAATTTTTGATTAAAAAATGAATTTGCGTAAGAAAAACTTTTGTTTCTTTCTTAAATAAATTATAATTTTTATATCCGAATTTATTTATGTTTTATACAGAATTCTCTATGCTTTGTTTAACTAAGTATAATATGATTTTTTTATAATTTTGTATAAATGATTTTGATTATCAAAAATTATCTTATGATTGTTTATTTTAAGAAAAATATCATCATAAATTTTAATGAGTTAATGCGAACCTGATTAAAAACTTTTTTTTAAAAAAATTCTAATTTATAAATTATGTTAATAAAAATATCGAAAGATTTTTTAAAAAAATGAAAATGTTTTTAGAATAATAAAGTTTTAAAATGATGATTTTCCTTGAAGAATTGTTATTTAGTTGCGTATTTTTCAAAAATTATTTAGATAATTTTAATTTTGTAGAAAATTATAGGCAAATTTTTAGTTATTAGTTAAGAAAAATTGAGTTAAAAACTTTAATTAATAATAAATAAATTTGGAAAAAATTATTAAATTAATTTATAATAAATTATATTATCGCGTTTATTGAAATTCTTTTCATTAAATTCAATAAATTTTAGTCAATTTTTCTGTTAATATATTTGAAACTAAGAGTAAGAAAATACAATTTTAATTTCGTATCCTTTACAAATACAATTTTGTTGAATTTGGTATATTTAAATGTAGAAAATTCTCTCTATTAAAACTTACGTCAAACTTCAAGACATTTTTTATATCCTTTTAGATACCAAAACAAGAAAATTTCTATTAAATTAACATAAATACTTTTAAAAATGTCCCTTCTTAATTAAAATTAATTGCCATTTAACACTTTGTATTTCAACAAATTAAATTAATTAATTCCAAAAATCAAAATAAAATTTATGTTAAATTTAAAAAAATTATTATTTCCGATTCTTTATTTACAACTTTTAGCTATAAAACTGTCAATCATCCAAAAAAAAAAAAACAGAATGATAAAAATAACGCAAATTAATTAAAAACCTAAAAATTGTTATTTTATTTTTTTTTTAATATTCATCTAAGATTTCGATTCAATAAAAAATATGAACTTGAAAATTCAACTGAATATCAATAAATGTGTAACTTTTATAGTAAAGGTTAACACTCGTCTAAATCATAAAAAAAAAATATGTTTTATTTTTGCTTCACAAAAATTTAAATAATCGTGAATTTTGAAGTTATAGTAAAAAAAAAAAGAAAAAAAATTGTGTTTTATGTGATAAAGAAAAAATATAACTGAAAAATTCGTTACGGAATTCCTGTCAATTTCAAATGAAATATTAACTCTGAAAATTCGAAATTATTATATTTATTATTGACAATTTTTATTAGACATTTTATATATTTATATACTTAAATCATTAATTTCAAATTTATTTTGATGTTTAAATAAATTTTAGTTTATTATTAATGGATATGAATTGATGTACTTTTTTTTTAACGATTTGAATTTAAATTTAGTGTTTGACCCAGCGAATCGCAACCAAAACAGTAAATCGAAATCCTAAAAAAATCAATTATTCTAAATTTTTTGAAAGAATTTTCTTTGACAGAGTTTTTTTGAATTTATATACATATAATTTATTTATCACATTTTATCATGGTCGTTTATTAGATTTATTAAAATCAATTAGCCAAAAATTTTGAAATGAAATTATTTTTTTTTACAAGAAATTTTTACCAAAATTCTCATAAAAAAATAAATAAATTGTTTAATTTCCATTTATATATACCATAATATAGTTTGGGGTTGTGGTAATGTCGAGACACCAAAATTAAACGAACCAAAAACAATGCCCTAGAGCTTCACAGTAGACTGAATTTTAGTTGAATTTTTATATTCATCTATAAAAATACTTACTTAAAATATAAACATAAAAATATATTCTACTATCTATTAGATTGGAATTTTAAGTACTCAATGAACCTCTCAGTAAGATGTAAAATCAAACGAAACATAATAATAATAGTAAGAAGAAGAAAAAACAAAAAAAAATATGTTTTGTGTTTGTTTAAAATGATAAATTTTCATATTATGCTCTTTATGTTATTCTATTCATAAAAAGAAACATAACTATACATTAATATAGAATTGAATTTACCACAAATACAAAACTAAAAACAATTTTTTTTTTTAAGAAGCTTATAAATAAGAATTGTTCAATTTTTGTATAATTTTTTTTTTTGTTGCATTGTATTTTGAGGGCAAAACAGAAGCCGAAAAAAAACTTAAAATGTTTTTTTTTACATATATTTGAATTAAAAATATGTATTTTCAATTGCTTATGTACAAAAATATATTTTTTTTCTTATGTGTGTAGAGTTTTTTTAAAACTTAAGAATTTCCCAATATCTCCTTCCTTTTGGCCAATTTTTACACTACAAGAAGTAATGTTGAATGAAAAAGAAAAATGGTATTTAAAAAAATGTTTACAAATGTTTTTTTTCCCTAATTCTTTGTAAAATTTATAAAATTTGTAAAATTTGTTTAATATTAGTTAAAAAAATAATTTAATTCTTATATTTATGTATAAATAATTATAATTTTATATGAAGATAATAAAATCAAGTTCGTCGCTTAATACTTTTGTTCTCAAAAATTTGATTTTCTTAAATTTAATTGAATTCGAAATATATTTAATTCCAAATTTTGGTTTTTTAAATTAATTTTTCATTTCAAATATAATTGAAATTCTTATAGATAAATCATTTTAAAATTTTAATCAACCTTTTCACCAAAACATACAAATTGGTAACCAAAAAAATTAAAAAAAAAAATTTCATCTAATCATTGTAAAAATTATTTGTTTTTTTTTTAAAGAAAATTTCGTAATTCAAATTTTTTTTTAACCTAATTTTTTATTTAATTTTAAATTAAAGGAATATAAATTGTTCATAAAATTATTTTTTTTTTTATGAAGATCGAAAATGAAAACCTTGAGCTCACCTTTAAAATTTCGGATTCCAAGTCTTATAAATGTTCAGATGTCAATTAAATCCCAAAAAAAAAATATATATAATCAACAAGAAAAAAATCCAAACGAAGATTTAAATAATTACATAAAAAAATTAATTATTTATGTTCTTTATAAATTATTAAGT
This sequence comes from Empis stercorea, assembly GCA_949752835.1. Lineage (NCBI taxonomy): Eukaryota > Metazoa > Arthropoda > Insecta > Diptera > Empididae > Empis > Empis stercorea. The sequence goes on along the minus strand of OX457086.1, from coordinate 7,290,860 downwards.
TCACTTTTTTATTTTTAAAAAAAAAATTTTTTTTTTTTTTTGGAAATAAAATTTAATTGTAATATTTAATTAATTAATTTTTTCTTTTATAATATATTTAACACTTTCGATTTTTAAACACTAAAAAAATAAAAATATATATTTAAATATTTTACTACAGATTTTTAATAAATTTCAAAGGAAGAAATTTAATCAAAAAGTTACCAAAAAAAATAATAATTTTAAATTTAAAGCAAAAACTTGAAAATATCAAAAATCTGTAATAAAAAATATTTAAATAAATATATTAATTTAAATCAAAATTTATAATAAAAACACTAATAAATCCAATAATCCAAAATTTTGTAGGCAAATTTAATAATAATAATTATCAATTTATAGTTTTTAAAATTATTAATTTTTTTTTTAACACTTTGATGTAAATTGTTTTTCCAAAGTTTTTTTTTTTATAATTTCAAATAGAATAAATAGTTAACGTTTTTAAATTATTGATTAAATTTAAATCACCACTCTTACTAAAATCCCAAAAAAAAATAAAAAAACAACAAATAATTAAAGAAACAATAAAATTTTCAAATTTATTGAAGAACGTCTTTACGGTATCGTTACCAACATTTGAATGCTGAAAGATCTATTATTGCATTCGATCAAGTAGTCTCAAAATGAAAAAAAAATTATATATATATTTCTTCTATATGAAAGAAATAATAATAATAAAAAAAAGCTTCCAAAAAACCTAAAAATAACCCATCAAATTGTTTATGTCGGCGGCGGCGGTGACGGCAGCTGCGGCTGTGGTAAACAACAATTATTATTATATTTTCTTCTACTATATACCAATAAAATAACAACACAGACATAGAGAAGAAGTATATTTATATTTCTGAGGTCTTCACTGGAAAATTGAGATGGTAACAGAAGGTAAAAATGATGTTTAGCAACATTATTAGCCATAAAGATAGTTAAAACAATAAAATAAAAATCCTCATTTGAGATGAGATTTTGTCTTGTGCTAAAGTAAAATTGCCGCTGCTGGAACACTATATAGATACCGATAAGAAGTAAAGGGGGTGCTGAAGACATCTTATATATAGAGGACATCCGCAAACAAAATCTATGGGAAAGATCAATTTATCTTGGAGGGGGAGGGTAAAAAGTAAAAATTTCATATTATTATATTTACGAAAAAAAAAAACAAAAAAATTGAGATAAAAGAGAATTGAGGAAGATACTCTGATCTGAAACCAAAAAAAGCATTGTAAATATTTTTTTTTTGTTATGGTATGATTTTAAAAATGTTGCCGGAAAAAGAGATTGGAGAAGATTTTCGAGGTAAGCAAAAAAAAAAAAAAATATTGTATTTATTTTTATGGAATATTGAAGATGAATTTTATATTTTTAAGTTTTATGTTGCTTGGAAGATTTAAGTAATTTTTGGTTCATTTTCTCTTGAAACTTTGGTTATTTTTCTGTACAGAGTTTTCTGCAAAATAATGTTTTTAGCTTCTTTTTTTTTGCAGACACATAAATTATTGTTGAACGATATTTTTGGTTATTCAAAGTGTTTAAAAAAAAAGTTCATATATTATTGGTTAATTAATTAATTATTAATTTTTAATTATACATACTTAAAAAATTTTATATATTGGTAAAATCTTTTTTGCGGGAGTGAAGGACGAGATATTGCGATAAATGTAGTTAGAGGGTATAAAATTGTATTGGAAAATAATAATTATTTTTCTTTAAAGAAAAAAAAAACGCATTAATCAACTCTAATTGTTGTATATATGAGATGATCTAGGTTATATGTTGACCTAATTTAATAAATAAGTGTGAGCTATCAGTAGTTTTAATTAATTGAGGAATATTTTTCAGTTAATTTTATGCTTTTCAATGTTATTCTTTTAACAATATACAGTAATTAGGAATAATTTTTTTTTTGACAAATATTGTAATTTCTGTAAAATGTTAACTTGAAAATTTCCAAAAAAATTCTGATTTTTGATAGTTAAAAATCATTTTTTGTAAATTAATTAATAATACATAAAATTAATAAGTAATAATACATGAAATTAATTTAAGAAAATCCCAATTACTCTTAATTAACAGAATTTATATACCATTAATAATTTTTGATTATTATGATAACTGTTTCTATTGTAAAAAAAATTAGAATAAATTATATTTTTATATTTACATTTTGTAAAAAAACGATGAATAATAAAATCAAGTTCGTCGCCTAACACTTTTGTATTCGCATATATTTTTATTGATTTAATTATTACAAAATAATTCCATAATTTTATTAATTGTGTATATATAGAAATGTTAATTTCAGATTTGAAAAAAATCTATTCATAAAAATTGTAAAATGAAGTATATTAAAATCAAGTTTGTCGCTTAACATTTTTATTTTAAATGTGATTTTGATTATTTAATTAAATTAAATTTTAATTTGAAATGAAAAAAATAATTGAATTTTAGTAAATGATTTTTTTTAGTACAATATATATTTGTTTGAAATTCATATATTTGTCACTTCTATTATATATTTATATCATAAAATTTTGGTTCGATTTGATTATTTTAAATAAAATTTTCATCCGATTCGACAAATTTCGTCCAATTCGATAATAAAATTTATAGATAATTTCAAAGTAAATATATTTCATATTTTTTCTACTTAAATAAGATTCTTTAGCTCAATTATTTCACACAAATTTCCGATTTTAATATCATAAATTATTATTAATAGAAATTTCCATTATGAAAACAAATTGATTTATGCTTTTAAACCACAATTTTATTTTTGTTTAACATTCTTTAATTTGATTAATTTGAATTGCATCTTTGAAAATTACAGTTTCTTGTTAGTGTGACCTTTAAAATATAAAAATATAATAGTAATTTAAATAAGATTAAAAGTTTGTAACAAAAGCTTTTATTTTTTTCTTAAAAAATAGTAATAAAAAAAAAAAAATCTTGATTAAATTCCAGTTTAAATTTTGTTTTTGTCAAAATTGTTTAAAATTATGTTATTTATAAAGAAGAAGAAGAAAAATATATTAAATTTAAATATCTTGTTTGTCAAACAATGAGCTTTTTTTTTAAATAAAAATAAAATATTTAATAATTTTAATTTCTATTTTTCAATAAAAAATGATCAAAATATTCTTTGTATTCCTATTAAAAACAAAAAAAAATTTTAAATTATGCTTTTAAACATAAATTTTTGATATAAAATTTCGTACCGGAATGAAATTTGAAATTATTATTTTTAATATTTTTTGGATGATATCACGTGGATATTAACTTTAGAAGATGTAAAGAAACAATAGTCCAAAGAAGTTAGACTTGTTTCAATTTCAGTTTTTTGCTAAAAAAAGAAAAAATTCTAGTTTTTTTTAATATTCAATAAAATTATTAAAAAATATTAAAAAATGTTTATTAGTTAAAAACTATTTAAGAATTATGATAAATAAAAAAATATTTGTTTGTGACATAATTCACAAAAAAATGTTAAAAAAGTGAACTAAGAAAAATTTCAAGTTATTTGAAATTCATAAGACAAAAAAAATTTAAGCGAAAATTTTCTAGGGGCGAAAATGAAAAATGAAAAAAAAAATTTTTTTTTTGATAATAAAAATCATATTTTTTTTAATGTTCAAAAAAAATATTGAGTCATTTGCAATTTAACTAAACAATTTTATTATTATTTGATGTTGTTTGAGATTCTTTTTTTCTTAAGAGTCTATATTTATACCATTAAATTAACATAAATTTAAATTTATTTTTCTAAGCTAGTGGAAATTTATGAATAAAAAAAGAATGAATATATTTTATAAAATCTTATCGATAAAAAATTAAATACGCAACAAAATATGTCAAATTTAGTTCGATATAAAGTAAATATGATAAATTAACTGAAACTGTTTTTAGCATATTTCCAATCAAATTAGGAAGAAATGTGAATATTAGTATCATTCTGTCTGTCCTTCTGTCTGTATTTTTGCTATAACTGTGGCAAAATAAAAGATTTTTCAATTTTCTTTGGATATAGTTTTGTTATAATTTAAAATTCGCGTCGATAGTTACCAAATTTGTCTATATGTATTGGAGAATTTAAATTAATTAATTTATTAAGTGAATTTAATAACACCCCTTGCCATTTTTTTGGCGTAAAATATCCACATTCTCCAATATAGTTAAATTTGGTGTCTATGGACGGAGGATTTAAATTATAATAAAAATATCCAAATCAATTCCAAAGTTGCCCTAGCGAAAAAACTGGAAAAAAGTCTGCAAATAGGGAGCCACTTTCTAGATGCTCTAATGTACTCAATTTTTAAGATACAATAAAAAAAACAATACAGATTCTGAAAATAGAGATTTCAGTCTTTTATTTCGTATATAAGACAGAAATATCAGACAAAGATTTCTATATTTTTAACCAACCTGAAAAACGAGTCCTTGTGAAAATAAAAACAAAATTTTATTCTAGGTTTTTTTTGCTATAATTTTGTCATATTAAAAGATTTTTCAATCTATTTTGATATAACTAAAATTTTGCGGCGCTAGATACCAAATCGGTGAATTTCATTTTTTTCCGACAAATTGCAAAGAGGCACCCCTTGCACAATCATTTCAATTTAAATTACATACAAAAATGTTCATTATGTTAGACATTTTGCATTATAATCATCTCAAAATAATTATTTAATTAAATATCAAATTCTGTAGATATTATATCAAATTAGTAATATTTTATTTATATAGGTTTTTCCTTCTTTCTTAAAAATCATATAAAATGAGAGTCCAAAATGAAAGTCTTTATTATTTTTTCAATTTCTTAAATTAATAATTGTAATAATTTCTTCCAAAGACACTTGAAACTTTTTTTTTTGTAGATAAATATATTTTTTTTTTGTGTTTCAATAAATTCCAACAAAATAATAAGAGCTACACTCTTCAAAATATAATAATATGTTAATTTAACTAATTGATAGTAAAGATAAATAAATTGTTATAAAATTTCAAACTGAATTAAGAAAATACTTTATTTGTTTTAAAATAACTTTTCAAATAAATTTTAAATTTACTAATTTTTTAAAGTTTTGTTTAAACTTTCTTTTAATAGTATCGAAATAATTAATTTCAGTAAGTGCTCACTGAATGAAACATTGTGGGGTTATGTCATTAATACTAATTTTAATTAATTAATGACATCGATAAAAGTTTCTAAGGCAAATGAAGAAGCATTTTTGTTGGTTTGGTATTGTAATTGTATAAAGCTGGTATAGAAACTGATAGTAAATCCTATGTGTTAATTTAAAAAAATTAGCATCAAATAAAAATCTTTCAATTATGACATCCTTGAGCTGGTTAAAATGTATATGGTTATGTTCAATATAATTAGTACAATGATTGTTTTATAAGTAATCCAACAGCAATAGTAATCAAACTATCTTAATTATATCGAAATGGATACTGCAGATTAAGTAGTTAGATGACTATAATTATTAAATTCTTCAATAGACTAATGTAAACACTAATATCCTTTAGAGAAAGTTAAAAAATTAGTATAACATAATAATAATCAATTTGCTATTTACGATTTTGAAGGATGACTTTTTAATTTGTAATCGAATATCTAATGCATTATTTTCAAAAATCACTAACCAAAAAGGATCACTCATTTTCAAGTAAGTATAATGTACATATATATCTTCAGTTCATTCAAATTAGTAGACATTTGGAGACAATTTAACAATATGAGGATCAGTGAAAACAAGAAGGGAGAAAATATATTTTATCACTAAAAATACATTTTTGAAAAATTAAATTCAATTACTATTTAATTGAGGAAATGAAATTAATTTTTGACAACAAAATTTAATTTTTCTATAAATTAAAATCGTTGTAAATTTACCAAATAAATTAAAATGGCCTTTTTAGCACATTTTTTTTGGTAATTTCTATTATAAAATTAATTATAATAATTTTGGTATTTAATTACACTATGGGAAACGTTTATATAAAAAATAATATAAATAAACTATATAGATTGGTAACAAATCGATCACTAAAACGCATTGAAATTCTGCGTTTGATTATACTTAAAGTTAAATAGAGTTTCTTACTCATCTTTTCAATCTATAAAACTTATATAATATTAATAAATATAATAAATAAAATTGATTTAATAACTTCTCAATCAAACATAAAAAACAGATCTTGAACATTTCAATTGAATTTTATATTATTAGATCATAAAAAAAAATATGTATATAATTTTTTTTTTTATTCATTTATAAATTTTATTACGAGAAATAGTTAAATCCTAACTATGGCAAACTGAAAAGGTCATAACCTTTTCTTCATCAAATTCTACTATATATACATAAATAAAAATAATCTCAATAACAAGAAACCAAAGCAGATTTTCTCTATTTAAAAGAAAATGGAAGTAAAAAATAAAAAATATGTTAAAAATTATATTTTTTGAATAGTTTTTCGTTGATTGATATTAATTGTGTATAATAAAGAAATTTGTATAATCGCGATTATTTGCAAAAACTAATATAATATAATTGAAGTAATCTAATCTAGATTATAGTTTTTTTTTTCATCTGATTAAATCAGATAGGTGAAGGCTATTTGTCCCGTCCACCTTTATAAAATTATTAATCTTTTTTAAAAAAAATTTGGGAATTTTTTTTATATAAAGCATTTTCAGATCAAATTAGTCTTTTTATAATTTCAATTAGGAATTTTTTTAACAATTAAAATTAATTTTCTTGCAATTATTGAATTAGCAATTATAAAAATCAAATTTGTGAGTTTTCCACATAAAATTCATCCTTTTCGAAAATTTCTTCTTTCATTTGGGGTAAAATAGAAATGTTATAATCAATTTGATTTATACAATTACCAATTTGAATTATATAAAGACCAATTTTACCTGAAAATACTATACATATTATATATAAATTAATTTATTAGTTTTTAAGAATAATGATTTTATAACTGATTTTCATACTGATAATTTATGTAGAGTAGAGTGGCCGTAATGAATATAGTTTCACTTTCACGGAATCTGTGGTATTAAAAAAAAAAAAATTATAGGTGGACAGGAATTCAAACAAAAGAGCCACCAAAAATTTCATAAAAAAGCGTGATATCAAAAAAAAAATTGTTTCTGATTAATTTCAAATTTATAATAATTAATTTGGTATGACAACAAGAAAATAATTTTGATTTATTAGTTGTTGTTGTTGTTGTTGTTTTTTTGGTGCATATTTCAGGTGAATGAACAAAAATCATTTCCTGACAAGGAATGACTAATAATAAATTAATTTAAAAAAAAAAAAGATTATTAACTAAAAGCAATTCTTTTAACTAAAATACTTTTAAAATAGAAGAGAAATTCATTTTTTAATTTATATAATTTTAATTCCATAATTATTTAGTTGGAATTTTTAATATACATAATTCCAATAGTTCCGAAATTAATTAAAAATACTTTTTCGGAAATAACAGAATTTGGTCAATCAATTACCAGTCAATCCTATTTTGGGTTATCGTAATTTCCTTATCAGCATAAAATAGGATTGACTGGTAATTTTGATTCGAGTTAAAGACCTTGAGATACTAAAGAATGAATGATCGACAATTGCTGGTATACATTCACAAAGTATACTTCAAATTATCGATTTTAAAGAGGTTATTAATATCTTCTTAATTTCCATTTTAATTTTTCAATGAATTTTTTAAACATTCTAAAGAAAAGTACTTTGAATTTTTTTGACTACATAAATTTGTTGTAAAATTTTAAAACTCAGATATCACAAAAATAAATCAAAAATTTAGTCATTAAAATATAAATCCACTTTTTTTTTTTTTTTTATATACTTAAACCTTTTCTTTTTTACTGCAATTTTGGACAATTCCATCACACCAAAATAATTAATTTGTGAAAAAAAAGACAATTTTTCTATTATAACAAAAAAACTAAATAATTTTCTTTTATATACAACCAAAAACGTAAGAAAAAAAAAATTCAAAATGCCTGTTGATATGCCAAATCGAAAATTATTTAAACCATGCAATCCGAAAGCAATAGATCGTCATTTTCTATTCGGATTTAAATTCTTTAAGGTACATCAATTTAAAGATCCAAAATGGACACCATATTCTATTACACATCAATACAGTGTTATGGCAAGCTGTTTAAGTATGGAAAATTTTTGATGAAAAATATTGAAAACTTAATATTGTTTCTTTTTTTTTTGTTTTTTTGTAGAAAAAAATTTACAATATAAGAAATTTAAATTAGCTGCCCATTCGGATAAACAACTTAAACGAGCACAAATTTTAAAACAAGAATGTATTGATGGTAGAACTAGAATTAAAAATGCTTATATCGGTGATGTAACAACAATTCGTCGAATTTTAATGAAACGAAAAGATTTACAAAGGAAATATAAAACGATGCCATTGGAAGCTATAATGGAAAATTGTGATCAAGAGACATTTCTTAGGCGAAAGGAAAATGATCGATTAAAATATCAGTTGAATAAATTATCAAATAAATTGAAGGAGGCATTGGTAAATTTTGTTTAGTAAATAAAAAAAAAACAATTTGAAAAATCTGAAATTGAATGCTTTCCCGATTAATCGGATGTTGTATATATGCCATTGGATCATGTAATATATTGTATTGTTCCAATTATAAATTAGCTTTTTTATCCTGCGCGAATTTTTTTTATCCTGCGCGAAGCTAGTACACATATATCGTTTTGATTTTCTTCTTTAATAATCCTGAAGCAGCCGGATAACCTTAAAACTAGTTAAATTGATGACTTGAGTCAGTCTACAAACTGGTAAGAAGGAAACAGTGTAAATGATTCTGTATCCCGCGTGAGGTTCTGAAGATTGTCTTCATTTATAAAATATAATCAACCAAAATTTCATTGTCCACCTACTTTACCGACTAATTATTTTAATGATTTAATTTAAATTGTGAGAATTGATAATGTAATTTGGTTTGAATTTGCATAGTAAATTCATTTGCATAGTAAATTCGATACCAGCAATTTTTGTCATACAATTTTTGTGAGCTAATTTTGTCCTTATTTATATACATATATACCATCCTTTCGAAAATTCTTTTCATAATTAAAATTATTAAAATATTACATCGCCAATAAAATATAATTTATTTTATATATTTATTTAAGCTAGAACAATCTAAAATTGAAGATCGTATTAAATATGCAAATGAATTTCAATTACAAACAGAAATTGATGCAAAAACATTACGTAAAGATTTAAAAAATTCTGAAACCCGAATTCAAGCATATAAATTAATAACACGAGCATATCAAAGAATTGTAACAATGATTAAAAAAGATGATATTTATTTTGAATCTGTATTAGATGCTATTGAAAGTGATATTGTTGAACAACAAAATTTTATACATCAAATTGTACTATTAGGTGTACCAGCTAGATCTGAATATAGTAAATTAGCTGATGATTTTCGGGTAATATATATATATTTATATTTTCCCTGTTCCTTAGATAACAAAAAAAATTATTAAATTTATTATAAATTTGAATGAATTATAGGATTATCAAGATACTTCACGTAAAGAAACAAAAACCTTTGCAGTATTTGTTGGCGATATTAGAAAAAAACTTGCAAATCTACAAAAAGATACTAAATTTGTTGTCAGGGTAAAAACGATAATTAAATTCAAATACTATCATCGTTAAAATTATTTAATTTAAAAATTTTGATATTTATAGAATTATGTACCAGTAACACCTCATCAATATTTACGTACAACACGTTCAATGGATGTATTAAAATCAAATATTGAAGAATTAGAAACAATAATTAATGAAATAAGACTTGTTACAATGTCACCAGATGCTGAAACTATTGAATATACGTAAAAAAAAAAAAACATTTGTGAAAAATATAAAAAATATCAATATCAAATTTTTTTCTTCTTCATAATTTTAGAATGCGTCTTTTACTTAAAAATTGTGATACTTTTGATCAAAAGAATCGTTTAGATGATAATCATCGAAACTCTTTGCTCAATCAAAGTGAGCGAGCAAAGAGTCAAATGTCAGTATTAATACATTCATTTACACCAGCTGAAGCTGAGTAAGTTTTAAATTTTTTAATTGAAAAAATATTTTAAGTTGTTTTTCAGTTATTGACGCAGGCTCATAAGTCACAACGCGACTCTTATTCAGATTAAAAAAATAAATTGAAACGAAATAATAGTGAATTTTAATTAAAAAGTTTTCTTAGTCGTTGTCACATGAGCCTTAATTGATATTCAGAATTTACTAAATATTAAGGATTAAAAAAAAAATATGTTAATAATATAAAAATTTTCTATATTTAGACGAATGCAAAATATTGATGATTTACAATTACAAATAAAATATCAAAAAAAATTAAAAACTCAAGTTGATCAGCAAATTGTAAATAGTGGAAATATGTTGCATATGCTATGGTAATAAATGTTATAGAATTATTTAAAATTCGCTACATGAAATAAACAGTAGTAGTTCTATCCAATAGTTCTATCGTATTCGAAATTAAAATATTTTTTATCGTACACAACATCTTTTCTGCCGCTTGTTTTGCGGCAGAGAAACAATTTCTAATGTCCGTTGCCCAGTAATGTCCGTTTTTTGTTGTAGGAGCCACAAATTGGCATTAGTGGGGACTACATAAGATCTATATAAATGCTGGGGTTTACTCTATTCCAATTACGTGTCCCAAAAAAAAATTTTTTGTTTCTTACAAAACTGGTCTGATAATTACAAAACTGGTCTGATAACAAAATTGGTCTGATAATTTGATTTGGAAAAGGAGGAAATTTGAATTGAGAAAAAAAAAGCTATAATAGTAATTGAGAAATTAACAAAAATTAAAAAATATTAATTGAAAATTATTAATTCATTTTATAGTTTCTCTTTATAATTTCACTTAATTTTAATGATTTACAATTATTCATGTAGCCAATTTTATTTAAAAAAAAATTTTTTGATTGTAAATTGTTTTAAAAATTTTTTTTTTATACATTATTATTAAGTTTTTCATTATGGAATATTATTGATGTACTTCGATATGTTGGTAAAAAAATTGAGCCTATACCAAAAGATTATCCAAATATTGATTTAAAATTACCATTATTAAAGTTTGATTTCTTAGATCTTAAATCAGTTCCACCAATTGAATATGAACGATCATGTAAAAAATATATATATAATTTTTAAATTTAAATAAAAATTAATTATATTTTTTATTAGCACAAAAATTATTAATATTAGCTAAAGATAGAATTAGAGCTTTAGTTACTTATCCATTATATAAAGCTGTTATATCAGACCAAGAACTTAAAATAAATAGAAAAAAATATCATGTTGATTATATGAAATTAATTGAAGAGGAAGAAGGTGTAACACAACGATTAAGTACACAGGGTGATGGTAAATGAAAAAAAAAAAATAATCTTATATAATTAATATTTTTATTGCATTTATTTAAAAATTCTTAAATCATTATTTTTTTTTTTTTACTGTTTTATTGTAGTGTTGGGAACTATTGTGGTTGATCCAAATGTATTAACTCGTGGTTTTATTAAGGAAACTAGTGCAAAAATTGTTGAGAAAAATGCAAAAAAAGATACAGATACATGAATTTTTTTATAAATATAATTATAAATATATAGAAAATAATAAATTATCTGGTAATAAAAAATAATATTTATTTTTATTTATTTTTTAATGAAATATTTTCAGAAATTAAAATATATAAAAAATTTTTTTTTATTAATTCTCCAAAAACTCTTCTCTATCTATATAAGAATTTGCGAGAAAAAAAAATCGTATCACTGAAAATTGTATATAATTCTTCAATTAATTTCAAGTTAAGTAAAATATTAATCAAAAGTTTTGTGAAAAAAATTATATATAAACTCGCCAAAAACATTAAATTAATTAATTATATAACAGACACATTTTACTACTTTAAATGGTTACAAATGGTACCACTTTCAACTTATATACATCAATTTCTTTTCAGAAATTTTTTTTCTACACCACACCATGGTGGGAATTGTCAAAAATCTGTGATGTAGGAAAGTGTAAAGTGTGAAAAAAACATACTTTTATTACACCCTGACAAAATTCTTTATAATTTTAAATTGTTATACTTTTTTTCATAATTTGTGATTAAAACATTATTTAATTGACGAATAGTATATATTTACACCTTAAAAAGTTAAAAAAAAAATTAATTACATCTCCACTTTCTACACCTTCAAATTTGAGGGTGTAGAAAAGTGTACACTTTTTCTAGGCGCCGATTTAAAAAAAGTGTAGAAAGTGTAGAAAGTGTAGTCAAAAGAACGCAAAAATTTTCTACACCATGGAGGGTGTAAGAAAGTGTAGGAAAGTGTAAGAAAGTGTGTCTGAAAAGAAATTGATGATAGTTACCAAAAAAAATAGTTTATAATTTGAACAATTTAGTATGACGCGTTTATTGATTCAATTAATGGTTTACGTTAATAACTTATATATAGTACATTTGATGGTATTTTAAATAGGAATCTGATAAACCCGAATTATATTCTGCAAATATACAGTAAAATTATTGTCTTCTTATATATATTTGTTTCTCTGTCCAATATGATAACATATATACCGTAAAATCAAAGGTTGTATAACTTATTAACGTAAACCATTAAATTGAATCAATAAACGCGTCATACTTAATTGTCTAAAAAAAATATTAGAATATACCAAAGATTATTTTTATGGAAAAACCCTTTGACTATATATACTGAAGAGCCAAACAGAATATGTCGTTGTCGCTGTCGTCCTTCGCATAGAAATGTCAAAAAAAAATTTAAAAGTATATGTATTTCGTCCTATTCAACCATAATGATGTCGCCCGTCGTTGTATTTCAATTGATATTTGATATTTTCGCTCGTCGCGATGTTTTGACATTTTTGAATTTATTTAAAAAATAATTTCCAGAGCACACTATAATTTTCACAAATTAAATTATAATAATTGACAATTATTCGCGACGATCTAAATCGACGATCGCGACAAAAACAGCGAAACCATCGCTGGCGAAAAATACGACGACCGACGACAGCGACAACTAAATATTATTTTTGGCTCTTTATGCCACCATAAAACATGGCATTTAGCAAACGCGATAGCTACATGATAATCCTTAGTTCCGTTTCCAGAAATTTTTTAAATCATTTTTAAGGAACCCAATTAATTTTAATTTTAATTAAAATTAAACCACTTTAAATAATTATTTCAATTTTTTCATAAAAAAAAAAAACTTAAAGATATCAAAATAATTTTTTTTTTTAAATATTTAAGTGTCAAAAAAACTAATTAATTAATTAAAATTTTTTTATTTATACACACACAAAAATACCAAAAAAAAAAAAAAAATTATTAATTTATGTGAAATAAATAATAAATTAATATTAATATTTTTTTTTTTTATAATTTATATAATATTTTTTATTGCAAACCAAAAAAAAAAAACATAAAAAAAACCAAAAAAACATAAATAAAAAACATAATAAAAAAAATACTTTAAATATAATTTAAATAATTATTTACAATCATGCCAATAGATTTACCTAATATTGCGACATTTAGACCATTTTATCCAAAATCTAAAGATACTCATGTTTTATTCGGACCAAAATATCATAAAATTCATCAATTTACAGATAAACGATGGTTACCAACAGCACCAATCTGTCAATATAAATATATGGTTAATGTTTTAGGTATAAATTATTTACAAAAATTATTCCATTTGATTAAAAAATAATGGTAATTTATTGTCAAATTTATTTTATTATTATAGGAAAAAATTTAACATTTAAAAAATTAGAAAGAAATTTCAATGATATTCATTTAAAAAAGAATTTAATATCAATACGTAATGAATGTCACGATGGTCGGATACGATTATGTAATGCTAAACAAGGTGATTTAACTAGAATATCAAATATATTAATAAATCATCGTGAATTACGTAGTATGTATCAGGGTTTACCAAGTCATTTAATTGTTGATAAAATCAATCAACGTACATTTTTAAAACGTAAAGAAAATGATCGTTTAAAATATAAATTAAAAAAAGCAATGGATCTATATGCTGAAAAAATTGTAAATTATTACATATAAATATTCTAATATCATTAAGTATACACAAAAAAAAAAAATTTATATTTTTTTAAAGATGGAACAATCAAAACTTGAAGATCGTATTAAATATCAATCAGAAACAGAAACCCAAGAAGTAATTAAAGCTAAAATATGCCGTAAAGAATTATCAAATTCATCAACACGTATTCAAGCATTTAAATTAATAACACGAGCATATAAAAGAATATTAGAAACATTACAAAGAGATGATACATATTTAGAATCAATATTAAATTCATTAGAAGATGATATTTTAGAACAATCAAATTTTATACAACAAGTTATATTAATTGGTATACCAACTAAAAATAAATATCGAATATTAGCAAGAGAATATCAAGTATATATTATATAAAATTAATAAAATAATTATTTAAAATATTCCATATCGATTTTTCAATCCTTTTAGAAATCTGAAGATGATTTTCGTGATCAAATACGAGCTAATTTGATGTTTATAACACAATCAAAAAAACGTGTTAAAGATGAAGAGGATGAAGTTAAACATGTTGTTCGAAAAAATGTAATTAAAAAAAATATTAATATAATTTATTTATTTTTTTTTTACGATATTTATATACGATATTACATTTGTATAGAGTGATTCAGTTGGTAAAAAACATACATATGATCGTGAAACACCATCTATGATAAGATTACGTAATAATATTGAAGAATTAGATAAAACTGTACAAAATATTAAAAATGCAACATTTTCACCAATAGATACTGACATTATGCCAAAGTATTTGAAATTTTTTTTGTTACATTTTTTTCATATATTTAATTTTTCATATTTCTAAAAAATTATATTATTAGAATGGAAAAAACTGTATTTCAAAATATATTAATGGAAAAAAAACTTGTTAGAGAGGATGAAATTATGCTTAGATTAGGAGATAAAGAAACTAAATGTGCAGCTATGATGAGCGCATTAATTAATAATTCATATGATGTTGATAATGAGTAATAAATACTTTACAATATTTTCTATATTTTATTTATTCACATTTTCACAATTATATAAATCATTAATTATTATATGTAAAATTTTACTTCAATAATGTTTTGAATATAATTTCAATAATGAACTTAATTTAAATTTAGTCGCAGATCAATGATTTTTAATTTTGAAATGATAATTCTTTACCTAATAATAAGAAAAATTCATAATTTTTTTTTAAATTTAAATTTTCTTAATTATACAAATATAATTTAGAATATTTATATACAAAAATTTAATTATATAACTTAAAATAATTTAATTTAATTTAATTTAATTTCAATATTTAAAAAGACGATTAAAAATTATCACAGAATTAGAAGATGCAATAAAAAAGGAGAAACAAATTCAACAAAAAGCAAATGAATACATAATTAATAATGGAAAAATATTTGATAGTTTTCGGTAATTCACAAAAAAAAAAAAAAATTTAACATTATAAAAAATATAATCATAATTGAAAAAAAAACAAATTTTCATTTTATATTTCTCAAAAAAAAAAAAAAAAGGTTGACACTAATGAGTTTAGCCGATATACTAAGACATGTTGGATCACATTTACCATATAGTAAATATCAATATCCAATTGAAGAATTAAAATTACCATTATTGACTTTTTCGCATGAAGATCGATTTAATGTACCACCATTACTTAGAACTGTTGAAAGTATGTACATAATATACCGCTATATCAATTTGGAAATTATTATATTATTTTCTATTATTTTAGTGGAAAAATTATTAGAGATTTGTCATGAAAAAATTAGTATATTAATGCAAGAATATAAAAGAATTCATCCAAGTCGAAAACATGTTATTAATGCTGCTAAATTATATACAAAAGCATATAGTGAAAGTACAATTCCACAATATGAAAAAATTGCAACAGATCTTAGAAAATGTAAATATAATAAAATTAGATAAAATTTTTTTTATTTTTCTAATGTTTTTTGGATAAATTTTCTTTTATATACATAATAATAATGTGTTTATTATTTATGCAGCTATTGATATTATTGCTGAAAAAGCAGATGTAAATATTGCAACTAGAAAACAAATGAAATTAGCAGCAATAAAAATGGTTAATGATCATAAAATGCGACAGGAATTTGAAATGACATAATAATTATAAATATTATATACCTATATATAAATAAAATTATTAAAATATATAATTATTATTATACAATAATATAAAATTTATGAAATTTGATTTTCACTAATTTGTGTTATGCACAAAAAAAAATTTTTTATTACTTTTATTTTTTGATATAAATTCTTTCATACTTACTATTTAATATTAAAATCGTTAACTAATAAGTTAAATTAATAAGTTTAACGCGAGAATAGAATCAAAAGGAGAATTGCCAACAGCAAACATTAATCTAATCATTAATCTATAGCTTATTAATCTACTCCATTTTACTTTATGTTACGAATATTTCACGAAATACTAAACACAATTCTGTTTGTTGCAGCATCAGCAATATAATTGAATTGACCAAAGTAATTTTAGTCCTTCACTCAAGAAATTTGGCCCGCATTGGTCCTTACTCCAGACATAGTAGCATAGAAACTAATTGATTTATACAGCATTTTATCTTAACTAGAGATTAAGTATTACATAATCCAGGACATTTATCCTTTATACCAACGAAAATTTAAAAAATGCATTGCTAAAAGGTCAAGGTTACCACTAACAATTTTTGCTGTTGCGATATTAATAATTTACATAATATTTTATTACACATGATATTTTTTCCTTACATTTTAATATATAAAACATGTGTGACTATGTAATTTAGGGTTTTGCACCATTTGCCCCCAAAACGAAACCAACATAACCAACAACAAAAACGACGAAATTACATAACTTCTTCTTCCATTAATAAATTTTAACTATGACTGAATTACGAGTATATTACAAAGTCGATCGTAATATCAAAAATTTATAATAGGGATTTTTTTAAAAAGCAATCAAGAAGATTTAATCATCATTAATAATTTATTTTTTGTTTCTTTTGATGGAGGGATGGGGGGGGGGGGGGGGAGGTGTGATGGTAGCATAACAGAAAATCTATACAATTTGCAAGAAATCTTCAGTTTTGGTTTTTACTAAAAAGCTACTCAACAATAATTGTTAATTATTTGAAGGAAAATTATATATATACAAAAAAAGATATAAATTATAAATATAAATTTTGTTTTTAGTGAATTATAAAATTTTTATGCCCTTAACAAAGAAAACTTTTTGGTTTTGCTTAATAAGATTGACATTTAAAAATTGTTTTCTTGAAGTTTATTCTTTATAATAGGTTTGGGAATTTAAATAATGTTTTTTTTTTTTTGTTTTGGTTAAATCTTATGAAAAGTAAATTAAAAACCACAAAATTAAGATTAAACTTAAATCATTATATTAAATAGTAATAAAAATAAAAGTTTTTTTTTTTTTTGGTAATAATTTTAGCTTCGGTTAACCATTTAAAAGTTTATAATTATTAATAAAATAATGGAGTAAATTGTCTCAAGAAAATATATAGCCTATACTACTATCCTGTGGGTATAACTAAAAGCAGCTTATAAATTTACTCAATAATAATCTCAATTAAAAAATGTAACAGACAATTTTTAAGTCGCTATTAACTGATGGTTTATATGAGGTAATTTTCGGCTTAAAAACTGACCTAATTTATAGTGATTTCTGCAGTCAAATTTTGTCGAGAATATCAAAATGTCGAAGTTGTAGATAGTGTACAGAAATATGTGTAGAAAGGTTTCTAAAGATTATCATTTTGTTAATTTTATGGATGCAGATGGATCATGGATATTAACGATTATGGAATTTTCTAAATTTGTCAGGAATTATAGACTTAAGAACGCAAGTTTTATTACATACATATATTTAAATGCAAATAAGAAGTCCCGATAATCCTTGAAAATTTTGTTCTCCTTTCTAACTGACATATTTTTAAGTATATTACAAATATTGATAAGACTTTTCTGTTTCAATTTAAAGTGAATTAACATAATCAAAATATGAAGTAAGAAAATTACTTTAATGGCTTACATAACTTTATGACAATCCTAAATCTAAAATTTAAAAAATAATCAACAAGTTAAATTTCACTATTATGACTATTTTTGATTTTAATATTTAAACATTTATGATAAAAAATTATATACATTAGTGTATGCAATAAACGTTTTGATGTTCAACAAATTCTGTCATATCATTTTGGTTCATTGAACTTATACCATTATATATATATATATATATATTTGATTCATTTTATTAGGTTATTCATTAAAAAATTAATATTCCCAATTCACCTGTCTTATATTATCATTAATAATCAGTTAAAATTGAATGTCAATCATAATTCCATCATCGTTTCAAACTCTTTTTAGATATATAAATAATATGTAAAAGACAATGTAACATTAATTATGAGATTATGATTTCAATCAAATATACAAATTTGACAATTTAAATATATATATATATATATGTATTATGATAATTTCAAACATATAAAAATTAGATAAAATTATATAAATAGTAAGTATATAATTTCTGGATTTCTGAATTTTCAAATAAAAAAATCATGTTTTTTTACGCTAATTTTTAACGCATAAAAATTTAAAAATTATTAAAGCATTAAAAAAATAAAATTTCAAGAATAGAATTTTTATTTATTTTTTTTTTATGTCTGAATAATTTAACGTATAAAATATTTATGCAATTTGAAAAAATACAATTTTGAAAAATTTCAATTCAATATTTTTAAATATATAATTTTCATATTTTACATATTTTTGTTAATATAAATTACCAATTCGACCTTTAGAGGCTGTTTATAAAAACATACTATATATAAATAAAAGCTTGTGAAAAATTTAATTTTCATTTAGCACCCATCACCACCCCTTCGTTTCTAAACACAATTTTTTAATTAAATTATAAATAATTTATTTATTTTTCTTAAAATATTACATCCAAGAAAAAAATTTTTATATTTTTCATTTGTTTTTGCACTTAAATTGGAGGTTTTAAGGTTTTATATATATAAAAACTCTTCTATATCTTATAATAGCCACAACAAATAATGATGCAGAGAATTCGTGGTAATATTTAAAATGCTCAACAAGCCAACAGAAGATATCATAGTTGTTGTTTTATTCGTCTTCTTAATTGTAAATATACAAACTGTATTTGGCAAAAAGGCTAATTTATTTTACCTTGACCATATTTTTTTTTTATGTTTTGTTTTTTAAAACATTAAATTATTTATTTAAAGAATTTTGATTATTTTAATAAAAAAAAAATGTTATTTATTTATATTTTTTTATTTTTTTTGAATATTTTATGAGTTAAAGACGCGCGTGCAATACTATTATTTTTTTGAGAAATTTTATACATAATGTACTTAGACAATGTGTATACGCGCAAAATGCTTAGAGGGAGAGCTGGGGCAATTTGTTTAACGGCAAAAAAAAATCATAGTTAATGGATTTTTGGGAATTGTATTTATCAACATAATATTATGCTTTTGCTTTAATTGCCGATGATTTCAGTTAGTTTAGAAAAAATAATATATTGATTTCGAAATCAGAAATACCACAGAGCTTTTAGTAATTCACTAAATTGTATATAGATTTTAGAAATTAAAAATATAACATTTTCAGTTCAAATTGGTCTTTTTACAAGTGAAATTGATCTTCATATAATTTAAATTGATTATTTTACAAAATCAAATTCATCCTTTTTGCAAAAGTTCGTCCACATTCCAAATTAATCCTTTTTGCAAAAGTTCGTCCAAAAAACCTAGCCAATTTGAATTATAAAAATATTAATCCGTCCTGAAAAGAGTAAATTCTTTCTCTATTTCCGTAAATTCCCTTATAATTTCCCTTATTTCCCTTATATCATTTTTCAAATCAAATTTTTCAATAGTACACAAATTGGTTATAGTACATGAAAATTTTCGATCACAAATTGCGTTTTCTATGAAAAATATTTATGCTCAAAAGCGAGCTAAGAAAGAGCAATAATACCATGGATGAGCCAAATATAATCGAAGATTAGACATTATCTTCAATATCTTCTGATCCTCATTCAATAAAAGACAGAAAGTAAAATTCGTTGTTATCATAAACTCAATTAAGAATATTTCAAAATTAACTTTGGCTCTTAAAAATTTATAGAAATTCATAATCAGCATTAAAACTATATCTGCAAAAACTGGGAAACTTAAATATTATATCTTTATCATTCTTTTCCCATATTTTCGGTAACTTAAATCTTTTCTATATAAATTTAACCAGTTTCTTTTTTTTGGATGGTGCAACTTTACAATAATAATAACAATAATTATGAATTGCATTATCAAAATTTGCATAAAATTATTGATTAATCTTTTTACCTAGCTTATAAAAAAAAATTGTTTACAATTGTTATTTTTTTTTTTCTCTTTGAATGCTTTTAAGAATTTATTATAATTAAACCACTGTTTTGACTGGCTTCTCGTTGTTAGTCCAACACACTCTACCATTGTTCTTCCACCAATTTTGGTTCTACTTTGGTATCTCCTTATAAATTTTACACCGAAAATTTTTTTAGATGCAGAAATTATGATAAAATAAAAACTATTAAATAATTTAGCTATAAATAAAATTATAATAATATTCACAAAATTGAAATTTATTATAAAAAATTTAAGATAATTTGAATTTTCCCATTTTCAAAGACAAGACGAAGAGTGGGTAAAATATATAGCCTTGCAAACAAAATATATTTAAAATTCAATCTCGTCAGTTAAAAAAATTTAAAAAGAATATTTTATTATTAGTGTTGTGTAATTTTCGACAATACTTAATTGTGAACAAATAAAAAATTATTGTGTAATTTTTCATTAATTTAATCAAATACCAAAAAAAAAATAAGAAAATTAATTATTTTAAAATTATTTGACATTTCAATTTATTTTACTATCACATCAAATAATTGTAATTTAAATTAATTTATATAAATATTATAAAGTATATAAAGAAATTGTTTGTTAGCTTTGATTTATTTCAAATAATTATTAAAAAAAAAAAAAATTGAGCCACCATTCAAAAGATGAAAGAAATTATTAGATTTAAAAAATTTTTAGTATAAATGGTAAAATTCGTTACACATATTTTTATGAAATTAAAATATGTTGTGTAATTTATAATGACCAAAAATATGATGATAAATATACAAGAAATAAAAAAAAAAAATACCTTCTCTCTGATTTTAGTATTAATAAATAATATACCATTTTTTTTTCTTCTTCTTCGTCTTCTTCTTCTTCTGTGTGTTAAATTTTGATTTGTTTCAAATTTTTAATGAAAATTTTTTTTTTCTGTTGTCTTATGTTTATGCTCCTCTCTATATGTCCAGATACAGAAAAGCATAAGGAGAAAATTTAAATTTTTGTATTTTATGCAATTTTAAAAAAAAATTTTTTTGCAATTTGTATTTTTTTTTTTCGTTGTTATGATGACAATGACGAAAACGATATAGCTACAATTTTTTTGATCAATTGCTGGGTATAATAAGCAAAAGAAAGAAGACGAAAAAAGACAAACCAGTAAGTCAGTATTGCACAATTTCGGGAAGGAAAAAAATTTATGAAGAAAAAAAAACAGTGAAGAACCAAAAAAAAAAAAAATCATATATAATTAAAATTTATAATGGTATTATTTTTTTTTAATATGGCATCCTAGTAAATATAATTTCAATTAATGTTTAATATATTTTTTTTTGTAGACAAAGAGCTCATAGCTCATAGTAGATTTATATATTTAATAGTTTATTAATTGTAGATAATTAATCGATAATTCGTCAATTCGTCAAAAATTGAATACGGAAAGCGAAGAAAAATAATTCAAAGAAAACGATAATTTACGTAATTTTACTTTACTGGGAGTAATAAATTACTATTTTACCTTTTACCGTGCACTTCTATGCCATATTTTGGTTAACCACAAATTGACAATCGTCTTAACATTCATCATCGTTGAAAAAATCTCCAAAAACTGCGATGCAATGAAGTCTGCTACAATTGCACGGTAATTATAATAATTTGGGTAGAAAAATGATTTACTGAATTGAATGTAAGACTAGTAGCAATCTCGCAAGTCTAATTAATAAAATTATTATAGACTATAGTCTACTGCTACTCTATAGACTATGGTCTCTCATTTTATATATTACAATTAAAACAAGGCATTCTTCAACCATCATTTCACAATTCACTGAAAAATATTTATAATGTTTGGTTGCAATAATCATGCATTTTGCCCTTCTAACCTACAAATATTTAACATATAATATTACTTATAATAAATTTAACAATTTCTCACATAACTTTTTAAAAAAAAAAACATAAAAGAATTTTTTTGATTATACAAAACAAAAATTAAAAAATATTGAAAGCGAAAAAAAAATTTTTTCCTTATTTTTTCATATTTTTTCCAAAAAGTAAACAAATATTTTTTTTTCTATTCAAAAAAGAAAAGAAATAATAACAAATCAACCTAAACTTAATAACCGAAATAAAAATTCATTGCATACCATATCACCCCCTTTTTTTCCACCCACAACACCAAAAACTTTTATAGAAAAAAAAATACTAAAAACAAAAATTTTTATGAATTCAACACAATAAAAAAAAAATATAATGGGAAAAAAAATCTCATAATGAAAACATCCAATAAAAATTTCAACCGAAATCCTCATAATTTTTTTTAGTGCTACTCTTAGCTCCAATTATTTGTCAGTAATTTTTGGTTTGTACTATTTTTAATTCGCGAAAAAAAATTGACTTAAAAAAAATTTCGAATATTTCTATTATTGTTTTAATCGAAAATTTGATTCAATTGAAATTTCAAGAGCTTAAAAAGCTTAGTGATGATAATATCCTTATTGACCAAAATTTCGATACAATTTGCATGATGTAACTAAAAAATAATTTGAGTTTCGCATAGAAGAGCAAAGCAACAGAAAATTAGTACTTGAACCAGGGACCAATAATATTATACTTAAATGGAATGCTAAATTACGTAACCAGGTCTGGCTTATAATTGAAAAAGGACCAATATTATATCGGTAGTTCGAAA
Source organism: Empis stercorea (assembly GCA_949752835.1). Taxonomy (NCBI): domain Eukaryota; kingdom Metazoa; phylum Arthropoda; class Insecta; order Diptera; family Empididae; genus Empis; species Empis stercorea. The sequence goes on along the minus strand of OX457086.1, from coordinate 7,267,431 downwards.
AGACGATGTTACCGCAAAGGGTAACTGAAGCTCTGTAAAAGCTTGTTCTGCATGGTAAGTTGAGTAAGGTCCGATTTCGCAGCCGAAAAATTGGCAATCCAAGATAAATATCATTCAGATTTCTCATTATCAAGTATGCTATAATAGGCTAAAATTTTGGTCAGACTTTGTTTGATCCGACTACATGAAAGTCCATTTCCTTAATCTGATTATTATTGAAATTGAATCACTAATATATTTGTAACAATTTATGCATTTAATATTATATTTTCAATCAAAATTCTTACATTGTTATATTATCTATCAGCGAACATATAAAACTGACAAAATATTTCTATATTTAAATAAAACCACCGGGAATTTCTAAATAAATACATCATTCAAAAAACAAGTGAAGAGTGAAAATTCTCGAGAAATATATCAAAAATTTATTATAACATTTTAATTTTATATCAAAAAAAATACTTTTAAACTTAATGACAAACAATTTAATATTATCATAATTCAACAAGAGTAAAAGTATTTATTATTTTATGCTACAACATTGAAACAAATAATTTATATATTTAACTATATGAAAAGGAAATGTAGCAATCTCTGTGATGACTTTAAAAAGGTGTGAAATAATTTTTATTGTTTTCTATATAATTAAAATTAAGATTTATCTATAGTAAACTTAAAGTAAATTGTTTTTATATATAGGTACTGTTGTTTAGTTAAATCAAGTCAAAAGTTCTATGATAACCTAAAATTAAAATTAACATAAAATTCACATAATATTGCAGAATTTTAATGCATTTTTATGTACTTCCTTTGTTTCATATAGAAATAATTGTTGAAAAATTTTTTTATTATCGTTTAAAAATATATTTAAATAAATAACAGATTAAAATTGAAAATAATTCTTATAAAATGATTTTACTTGGATGAACGAAAATTTTAATTTTCAACATTTTTGCTTTGGGATTATAAGAAATTTTTATTTGCAAAAAAATAGTCACAGAGGGGTTTTTTTTTAAGAAGAAACCAATTTTTTTATACTATAATTTTATCAATCATTTAATTATTTTAAAGCTCTAATATGCCTTTTATTTTTGAAATTTTCTGTCTGTCTATATCCAACATAAAAATAAGTTTAATTTATTTCTTATATAGACCCAACATTGCAACAATTTAAAATTAATTGGTGTGTGGTCGTTCTAATCCTCCATTCCAAAAACTAAGGATTATACCTAAAATTGCTATTAAATATGAAATCGACATCATTTATGGTATAATTTTTATATATTAAAATATAATTAATGATAAAGATATACTACACATTAGAGATGTTTTAAATTTCATCCAGTAGTTGGCGGCTACAAAATTTGAATTTTTGTAATATTGGCAATTGTAAATCAATACTATAGTATCTATACAAATTTTGCAATATTAATGTCGTGGAAATCTTTATTAATTAATATGATGCCCCATATGTATTAGTCCCAGAAATTGTTAGAAAAGTTGTGGAAGAAAATAGGGCACTAGCACTACTAGTATCTGCTAAAGAAATATCTAGGATCGTGATAATAGAGGCATTTATATTTTGTTCAATATAGTTGAAGTTGTCAAAATTAATGATAAATAATCTCCTTTGGTATAGAAAACTCAACTATATGCTCATAAATCAGACATCACTGCTCATTCAATGTAACTATGAAATTTTATGCTTATAGTATATTTTAATTAAGCAATTATTATTCATTGTATATAAATTTTTTTCTTTACTGGACAAATAAATTTCTAAATTCAAAATATATCTAAATATTAAATAAATTAACGATATTTTAGATAGGTAAACCACATTTATATCACAAATACAAAAAATTATTTGGTATTATAATAAAATGAAAATAGGAATAATAAAATAATGATGGTAATTGCAAAAAAAAAATTAATATCGTTAATAAATCTTATAAATTGAAATTTCATATTTTTAGTAGAAAATATCATCATCAATTTTTTTATTTTTTTTGAAATAATAAATATATTATGTAATAACATTCAATAAAATATTTTAACGAATTTAAAATTATTTTATTTTCATAGTTATATTTATATTTTTAATGCTGATTTTAACTATATATATTTCTGCTGCTGCTGGGCTTTTAATTTTGACAATAAAACATTTTTCGATAATATATAATCTTCCAGCTTTATTGTAATAATAAAATAATGATTGTTTTTAACTTTAAAAATTTATTAATATCATAAATTATTGATATTTAATTGAATAAATCATATTGAATATAATTTTCGAATAAATAAAATTAGCTCAAAATAAGTTAAGTTACAAAAAGTAAACCATTTTTTAAATTAAATTTTGCAAATTGAAAAAAAATATTTAATAATAAAATTAATTTTCAGCTTTAATTCAAAATAATTGTTTTTTTTTCAAATTTATATGTCATATTTATTATGAATCAAAATTTAATACGATATCAAAAGTGTTAAGCGACAAACTTGATTTTTTCTATGAAATTTTTTGAACATCAAGAAAATCGATCACAACAAAGAATTCCGGGAGGGCATTAAAATAAATTAGAAAATTAAAGTTCTAAAATTTAAGGATATTAATTAAATATAATTTATGATTAAGAATTCTCGGATTTGTAAAATTATACAAATGTCAAAATAATAACACAAAATATTATTCAAAAAAATGTAAAAACTACCAAAAAAATATATGATTTCAATTTTTGGAGAAATTTTTTAATTAAAACACAATTTTTTTTTTTACCTTCTCAAATTCACAACATCACACATCATTTGATTATTAATGAGTTCAGAAAAATTAAAAGATCATAATCTATACACAAAGTGAAGTCAACGACCAGTGGTCTTTTGCATATACCTGTCAGTTCATTTTGGGCGCACAAATATTATAAAGTACACCACCCATGCCGTATAAAACATGGGTCTAAGGTCAATCCGAAGGTATTATACTCTTCTTTTTTTTTTCGTTTTCTTTCCATCTTAGAAGGTTTTGGTAGGTGCAAATTTTATATATGAATATTTTAATAATATGATTTATGTGATTGCCAGTGGAGTTTATCTTAAAACGAACGAAGATTAAGTGTGATTTTTTTTTTGTTTAAACTTTAAATCATGGAAAAAAAAGAAGTTAAAAATTTATTATAAAAAATAGTTTTTTTTTACATATTTTATCAATTTTGTAATATGAAAATTTATGAGTAATATTTAAAAATAATATAAAAAAATTTATGCTGGTTGAATATATTTTAATTGCAAAAAAAAAAACAATATTTAAACCAAACTTTTAAATATACACAAAAAAAAATCCAATTATACTAAATTAATGTCAAGAAAAATCTTAATTGTTTATGTGATTTACGAGTAAATTGATTTTCCACAATAAAAAAATATAGAAATTAAACTCATATATGTATATAAATGTCTTATTAATTTAATTTCAAATCAAAAATGTTAAGCGACAAACTTGATATTTCCTCAATTGTATTTGTTGCAACTACAGCAGAAAAAAATAATATCACACACAATATAAATAACACACGCAATCTATATGATGGTAATAAGGAAATAAATGGCGCCTAACCTTATAATAATCTCATTAAAAAAATATATGTATTCAATTTTGTTCAATATTAAAAATTGTAAATTCATCACGAAATTATAACTTTGACATATAACTTTGCTCACATCTTTCTAGCTCACATCTTATAGACATATATACTCAAAAAATTACAAAAATCTCCTAATCAAATAACTTTTTCAGATAACCAAAAAAAAAAAAGTATTTACCATGATATGACAAAAATTTATTTTTTAAAATTTCTCTAACATAATTTTTCCAACATTTATAAACATAAAAAACTAAAACATAATTGTACATATATATGAAAAAAAACATGAGTATATAAAATATGTACATAAAAATAATATAACAAATAAAAAACATATATTTTTACTTATAATCTTGTCAATTTTTTTTTTTCTGTTGTAATAATTTTTGCTTGTTTAATGCCAACCATGACCTTCCATATGACTTATTAAAAAGATTTAATTTAATCGTGAATAATTGTAAGAAAAATTATTGGATACAAGAAAAGCAAAATGAAGAAAAATTTATTAATTCTTATTATTTAAAAATTTTTCTATCATATTTTTGTCTTTATGTTCTTTAAACAATTAAATTATTCAATAGATTCAACGTCTTTGATCAACCAAGAAGATGACTACAAAAAGCATTTATGTATATAAAACCTCTAAGATCAAGATTGAAAAGTTCAAAGAAAAGGTTAAAGAATTATTTAATAGATTGATAGGTGAATTCATCGTGTATATAATAATTAAATACTTTAAGAAAAATTATACCTTAATTATAAAAAAAATTATGATTTTAGTGAAAAATTATGAAATTCGATGTAGCAAATAGAATGAGTCTTGTTTATAGGGTAATTTTTAAAGGAAAATTATTAGTAATTTTAAGTTAATTTTAATAATTTATCAAAAATTTATTTAAAAAGTTTCCACAGAAATCTTTCCTACAAGAAGTTGTTCATCATATTTGAATATTTAATAAATTTTGGAGAAAATTGGAAAAAGTTGGTGGCAATAGTCTCTAATTTAATTGAACAAAATATTTATAGAATTTTCACCGAGTTTTACCACAAAATTTTCTCCACAATTTATGACCAAGTTTGCGCAGAATTTGCCAATTTTTTTCTATTTTGGTTAACTTGAATTACATCCCTATTAATAAACGTATCTGTATCCTACAGCAGTTGATCAATTTTCGGTGTACCTAAGGCCAAAATATCTAACTATTTCTAGTTCTTCTAACATTTTCCGATTTTCATTTCCTTCACAATTAATGTCCAAATTTACGCCTAGAACGACACACAATTCTTCATATCTTTGACTAAATGAAATTCTCTTATATATTAATTGACTCTTAACATTGATATATTGACCACCCAAAGTGCGTGACCAATTCATTTCCGGAGCGTACGACCATACCCACCTTCATTTCCGTTTCCAATAATCACATAAGATCATTCACAAAAATAATTATAATTTAGATAATTTAATTTTTTTTTCTTCTAAATAATAATTGAATATAAAAAATTTGAAAATTAAATTTTTAAAAAATCCAAAAGTTTGATAGCTAATGGTATATTATCGAATGACGATGATGGTATAGATCGCAACCAACGATGGTATAGTGACTAGTTTTTTTTTTCTTCATTTTGATATTATTTACCCACCTACTACACAATACGAAGAAAAAAACCATCAATTGCTTTTAGAGACTATACGTATAATTTCTATTTAAAAGATTAAACTTTCACCGATGATGGCTTTTTGTGTTGTGTTCAACAACGCAAACCACAAAAAAGAAACAACAAAAAGTTGTCTTAGGTTTGACACTTTAATTGTGCTTTTTTTTCATATCTTCTTTTGATTTTTTATAGCTAGTTACTTCGAAACGAAATAATAATAATAAAAAAATTGAGCAGTGTTTTTAATAACACCACTAAAAGATTTTTTGTAATTGAAAAAATATCTTTTATATATTTTAGGTTTTTTTTTTGGAATTTGTTTTTTTTTTTTGATTAAATAAAAAGAAATTTCAAAAGAGATGCAATATTAAAATTATGATATTCAATTTATTACACAATATTATATTAAATGTAGAAAAATATTATTATTATTATTATTATTATTATTATTTAATAATATAATCACAATATTTGCTAAGAAAAATATTTTTATTAAGTAAGAAAGTTGTAATATTAAAAAACTGCAAAGTTTCTTCTTTCATTTTCCGTTTGTTTTGATAAATAAATAATAAATAAATGTTTACTCTTTTTTTTTGCCATGACAAATGGAATAAATGGTTTGATTAAGGTGACATGTGTGTAAATTATGATAACCCAAATCGAATTATATTATAAATTTTTATTATATATTATGCAAAATTGATTTAGAATTATGAGAATTTGGACATGTTATTATGTAACATCAATAAAATTAGTGAATTCATTTTCAGATTAAATTAGTGATTTTTCAAAATTTTGATAAATCCTATTTTGAAATTGTTATGTTTAAATGTTTATTCTAATAATTTTTTAAAATTAATAGACAGCATAAAATGCTTTTATGAACGATTTATCAAATTGAATTTATTTATTCAAATTCTTAGTTGCTTTGAAATGGTCAGAAATCTTGCAATTCTCAAGCAGTCTTAATCAGAAATTATAGAGTTGAAAATTTTGTAAGCAAACTGACAATTGGTTTGGCGAATATGATGAGTAATTATTCTGAACAAAATATTATGTCTATCGTGTTTACATCATACAAAATATTTAATACACTCAAAATAATGTTAACAGCTCTAATAACGATGAGGACTCTTAACGCTAAATTATAATATTTGAGATAGTCAAAAGCATTTATGAATTATATTTGTCGAACTTTTAATTTTCAAAGTATAGTTTTAAACCCAAACATAAAATTTAACATGGAAAAGATTTGATTTAATCTGTAAAATGGTGATTTAAAATGGTATATAAATTATAAATAAACAAATAAAAATGGTTAATTTACCAAAAAAATATCAGTTAAATTTGCAATTACTATTAATTTAAATTTTAATTAAAATTTCCTTGCACAACAGTGTTAACAGGAAATTTTAATTTTAAAAACATTTAATGCAACTAAAATGCAACTAAAATGAATCTAATTAATATTAAATCAATTTGCTTGAAATTTAAATATTTTATTAAATGGAAAAATAATCATTTATGAAATATAATTTAATTAATATTTTATTATAAGAAAATTATTATTGATTTATGTAATATTTTGATAATAATTAATATTTTTACAATAATAAATAAATTTAATAATTTTTTGTTGATATTTTATGGTTTTAATTGGATAGTTGGGAATTTCACAAAATATTATTTATGTTTCAGTATATTTTTCTAGAAAAATCCTTAGTTGCAATATTTATATGCTGTAGCTTCTTTTGGGGCTGTGCAGAATATATAGATTGTTGAGTTGATATCAGAAAAAAGTAATCCGATAATTGAGTCCTTGTAAATAATGCTAGTTTTATTGGCCATATATATTGGAAAATGCCATTATTATATTCTTACTAAATTTCCATTCTGACGACAAATATATCAAATGACCAGATACCCAATTACTTCTACACAACACAAGAGAGGTCATTAGATATATTTGATCTAATTTATTCAACTATATTAAAATCTAAAACTATATCCAAATTATCATCAAATTAAAACTAAATTACTTTTAAATGATTATTTAACATTATACTTATTTTTCTCATAGACACAATTTTCACCTTGATCTTCTTCCTTCATCAAATTGTCTTCAGAAAAAAAAAAATATAAAAAAAATTAATGTCAAAACCTAATATTTATTTATTTTAAATGTTGCAAAACATGAAAGACAATTTTCAATTTTATCCAAAAAAAAAAAAATGTTAAAACAATAGAATTTATAGTTTATGCTATCTAAAAAATATGATTTAATAAAATAGTACACAAAAAATATCTGTGAGAAATTATACTACAAAATAAATAAAAAATTCAATTTAACATAATTTTTATTTTGCTATAAATAATTCTTATAAAATAATTAAATATATTTTTGACCTTTTTTTGATAAAAAATTATAGAAAAACTATAAAATAATTTAATATTTATTTTTTTTTCATGATAACTAACAAAATTTTGATGTAAATTATTTAAGTTAAATATTGTGCATTTTCTGTCAAGTATAAGGACAAATTTTTGTTCAAAATTTCAGTATAATTTCAGGGTGATCTTTAAAAAAAAACAGTTGACTAATAATTATGTATAGTACAAATTGATATAGTCATTAGTCTTTTTTCGACAAACCAAAAAAACTGCAAAAAAATTTTTCATAATAAATATTATTTAATTAATGGACAACAACTAAAATTTTTTTTTTTTGCCTTTTATCAATTATATAAAATTGTTTGTTTGTTTGTTTGATCAATTATAAATAAATAAATTATATAATCATTTATTATTATTATTAATTGCATTTAATAATAAATCGGAAAAACACAAAACATTGTGTGGACGATAAACAGCATTAAATAAAAAAGAATCTCTTCCTACACTCTTATCCGGTTTCTTTTTTTTTTTTTTTGAATTTCAGTATAATTTTTTATTATGTTTGTTTGATTCGCACTATAACATAGTTTTGTGTAATCTTTTGATCAACGTTTTGTATAAAAGTCAATAGTTCAAAACATCATTTTGTGTTTTTTTATATATAGAAAATTTTCTCTCAGTTTTGTAACTACATATATTTATTTTATATTTTTTAATTATAGAATTTTTCATTTCCCTAATACGGAAAATTTTTACATAGAAGCATAGAAGACGTAGTCAAACTATTTTATTGCATTTTTATACGATTACATATTTAATGTCTGGCAGATGAAAATCGATGACAATCTAAGTTTAAATGGATTTAAATGATATCAAAACTTTTAGGTTTAACAACAGGAAATTCTGTCACAGCCTTTTTTTAATTTAACATTTTTTAGGTAACCATTTTAATTTGGATATATTTTTCAATGTTAAGCTAGAAAATCAAAATTAATGATAAAATTTCAAGTAGAATTTGAATTACCAATAGAAAGAAATCAATAATTTTACATTTCTGTTCTTTATTCGACATTTTTATTGTAGATTTTATCATTAGATCATCAGTGTGAATTTTATGAGATGATTTTTATTGCTTGTTCAGCAATATGACAACAAAAGAAAGGAGTAATGTGGTGTCGTATATAAAGTCACCCATTTTTAATTTTTCCGCTAAATAATTTGGATAGTTTAAGCTTAGATATAAAGCCATGTAAATATAACCTCATGTAATTCTTTTAAAACCGCACATAATAAACTCTTAACCTATTAGATCATCAACATCATCATAATTTTTAATATACAATATCATTTTTAACACCATTTACACATGTAAATCTTTATCTCGAAAACACAAATAAAATTTTAGTTGAACTTTTTAAAATAAAAAAATTATTTTTTAAATTTCCATTTCTCACGACATAAAATTTTAATATTTCCCTTTTTTTTTTGGTTAAATTGCAAAAAAAACCAAAATTCTACAAAAAATTTCCTATATATAAATTTTAATCACTTTACTTAAATTATTATATTTTTTTTTTTTTTTGCAAAGTCGCAATCCTTTATTACAGGTATATACATGGTAAGTATAATTAGTAGAGTCAGCATAATGAAATAAAATAAAAAACCTTTTGAACAGGTAAATATTTAAAGCAAATTTAAATTTTGTGTTTTTATTATTTATTCAATTAAGTTTTTCCATCTCATCACGTTTATTATTAAACTCTATTGAAGATGATTTCCAAAATTGATGAAAGTTAATAGATTATCAAAAAATAAAAAAACTCTTTTTATTTCAATATTTTTGTAAAATCAAAAAATGAAAATGAAAATTGGTTATCAAAATAATCAAGAAAAAAATTTCATACTACAAAGTAACATCAAACCAAAAAAAAAAAAATCAATATTACAAATCAATTTTCTGTAGTAATAACTAACTGCAATGCAAGTATGACCTTTTTTTATCACAATCATAATTTTCTATATAATGTTTTTTCTCTATTTACTTTTCCACAGTAACGATAATTCTATATACATATATATGTATGTATATATATAAAAAAAATAAAATCGTGTCATAACTAAAAATTTCCTTGATTTTTTTTTTTCTTCAGATTTTGATTTTAGTGGTGATTTCAACAAAAAAAAAACATTATTGATGAAACAAAAATAAATACCAAAAATAAAATTTATTTTACATTCTCTTGATCAGGTTATTTGCATATAAATTTTTTAATTTCAAAAGAAAATTATTATTTATTTTTATAGGAAATTGTAGAAAATTTGGTTTACCATCAGACAAAAAAGTAAAAAATTTCCGATCAATTAAATGAAGAACAACAAAAATATTATAAATAATTATTAAAAAAAAAAAAATTCAATTAAATATTATATGTATAATATGTAATTTGTTGCTCTGAGCTACTCAAATTAGTGAGGTCAGAAAAAAAAAACAATATATGTATTGTTGGCGTGAGATACTTTAAAGTTTCAATGACTAAAAGTAATATAATCAATTATAAACTCATTTATATTATTAAAAAATAATATTGATGTAGATTTTCAGCTAAAACTTATATTATATACTTCTAAATAACCTCAAAATTAACTGTAAAACAAAATAATATTACACTCATTTAATATAAACCTAAACGCAATATATAATTTTTTTTTTCAGTTTTATATACCAATCCTAGGATAATTAATATACCAATCCTTGATAATTAAACATAACAGATTTTTGATTTATTTATATATAATATATATCAAATAATGTAAAATATATATACATATATATAATTTATTAGTCCAATAACGATGTTAATAAGAATAACATATTATAATGCAAAAACAAAAATCAGGTTCGGCACTTAACTCTTTTGTTTCGATTTAGCATATAATATGGAAAACTTTCTCAACCTTCTCAAATTTCACTTAAATAATTAATTATATTAGGAAATTTTTTTGTATATAGTTTCTAGTATTTATTGATTATAAAATAATAAAAATTTGTAATAACTGTTGAAATTGAAGGAAAAACTATTGATAAATTGTAGAAATTAAAGGCTATTTTATCCTATTAGGTATTTCCTCTTTTATATTGCTAAAACTAAAAATTTTAGCTGGCATGATGATTTATAAATAATGTTCATTGATCTAATAATTTGTATAAATCCAATAAATCCTCATAATTGAGTCGAAATTCATCTTAAATAGCATAACATTATGTGTAATTCATTATAACAAATTAGACCAAGGGGCAAATTTTCGATGCAATATATGAAAGTAAAAATGTGAGAAAGTGTGAAATTTGTGATTCAATATTTTTTAGTTTATTATATTTTATATAATATGAAATATGATGTCAAAATGTCCTACAAGTAGTTTCGCTAGTATATTTATACAATATTTTTTCAGGTCTTACAAAAAGTTTAACTGATTTAAATAGGATCAAATATTCCATCTTCGATGTACGGTGTTTACCAAAAATTGAAGTATGTTTGTTAGTAAGTAGATTGTTACGCATAATCAATGTTAACAGATTGCCAAAGATTTAACTTTAAATATAAAACATGTACAAAAAAACTGCTATAAATATAAATATCCAATCCTTCTAAATTAATAAATATTAATATTATGAAAATGTTACTTGTAGAATTTCATTTAACTTATTGAAGCATAATTTATAATTTTAAAAAAGAACAGATCGTAAAATTTCTAAATATTTTGATGACCCGAATTTACAGTCCTCACACTTAATAAAAATCTTATTACCGATTTGTACCTTTAAAGAATTACTAAAAACATTTTTTTTACATATTCCACAAAATTTTTTTTTTTTACATAAATTTATAAATTTTTATGGGAATTTTTTTAAACGAAAAAATTTACATTAATCTAACACTATATAAAAAATTCGGTTAAAACAATATTTTAATTCTTATGCAATTCAAACAAACTAAAAAAATTTTGTGTTTTAAGTAAATTTTTTTAAACAAAATATATTTATAATTTTTTTCCAATCAATTTCAGAAGCAAACTAACAAAATTAGCTCTCAGATCATTAAATTACTTGTTACTACAAAAATATATAATTTAAAAAATAAAAAAAATTAAAAACGTTTATCCAATCAAAATGATTTACAAATCAACAAGAGTAAATTTGTTAGTTAAAAAGTTTATACTTTAATATTATAACTTAATTGATAAACATGGGAAAATTTTCACAGGAAAATAACCTTAGTTAATAAAATCAACAAAAATTCAATGAAATCACTTTTCAATAAAAAAAAAATATATTTCTAATCAATTAAAGTGTAATAAAAATTATTTGAAAGATAATTTAAAGGAATATAAATTATTATATTTTTATAAAATTTCCAGGATTCAAAATTTATTTCTCTATATAGAAAACAATTCCGAAATTTCCATTAATAAATCTTTAATTTAATTTAACATTTTTTACTAAAAAAAAAATTTTTGTTAGTTCACAAAAAATCTTTAATTACCTTGAGAAATTTTAATCAAAATATTTCGTATAGTTTTTTTTTTTTAGAATTTTTAAGTGGTTATCATAATAATCAACAAAAAAAAAATCATCAAAAATATATTTTGCACATTTACATTAATTTTTGAATAATTTTTCATTAAGTTTTTCAGTTTTTTCAATTCTTTTACTTCCTTCCTGTCATTTAATAAATATTATTGTTTATTTATTTTAGTTTTTTTTGTTTTAAAACTATCAAAAATTCAATTTGTTTTCTTCAAATATAATTAAACTTTCTTCAGTAAAGGAAAAAAACAAATTATGTTAAAGCTTGAAGATATTTTTCTAATATAATAAACAAAAATATTCAATTCAAACAAATTATAATAAGTAATACAAATATTTTCTAGCTGGAGGGAACTTATGTAAGATACTAAAAACTTTTTGGTTATCTTTTTTTTTTATTGTTGTTATTAATAAATCATTTAAATTAGTAAATTTTTATTAGCTTCTTAAGAAACAATTTATGGAAGAAACTTAAATAAATAAAAGGAAAAAATATAAAATAAAAAAAAAAACATTGTCGCTTTGGCAAAGAGATTGGTTAAAGACAATTAAAGATTCGTTAATTGTACAATTGAGAATATATGACATTAAATAATAAACTTCTGCTTTTTTTTTGGAAAAAGGTCAAATTTTAATTATACTCATAAGGTTTTTAATAGTTAAATAATTTTATGTTATAAAAAATAATTATGGCGAGTATTGTTCCAGTGCTTTTTCGATTAAGTTGATGGAAAATAATAATAAATTAATAAATGATACTCTATTTATTATTGTTTGAGACGACATCAGGTACGAGCTACTATAATAATCATTTTTTCTAAACTATTTTAAATTAATCAAAAATATGCAAATATGTAAGAAGATCAACCATACAAGTTGTTAGTTTTCTAATTATGACAATATTAGTTCAATAAATATATGAACACTCTGGGACTACCCCAAAAAAACTATAGATTCAAATTCAATCAATATGAGGAAAAACTTGAGGAACATATTCTGTGTGAATATGAGGTCCAATTACCTTCTCTGTTTCATTCCATCATGTTTCCTTTGAGTCAGAAATCATATTGGCTGATTTAAATTTTCCTGCTAACATAGTCTTTCAATAAAATGGGAAATTTAAATAAATTTATTTTTCTGATTTTCAAACGAGTAATAATCAATTTAATTTTAATGTAATCAAATCAAAAATGTAATTAAATTATTAATATAGTAATTCCAATTTTTGGTAGTATTTTTCATTCATTGCAAAATGGTAAACCAAAAATTACAATAAATATAACAAATTGCATATTTATAGGTGCTATGATATTAAATACTTTTTATGGTAAAAAGAAATATGTAATTATGTTATTGGTCTATACGTGTCTATTCTTCTATGCGACACTCGTAGTCTATAACCAGTGGTTTCTAGCCACCACATCATCTTTCATATATTATTAGCCTATCTTGAATTAAAGGTAATTAAAATACCTACATTTTGATGTAGTACACATACAGATGGTAATGAGTATTGCCGTACTCATCTCATACTTACTTTTATTATTAATAGAAAAATACTATATATTAATTTTGTAATATTTGTACCAATCCCTATTTATCATAAAACATATATATTTTTTTCGATAACATCATAAATTGATAATCTTATGCCCTCAGAAATTCAAACAATAGAGAAAAATTTCAATTGACTTTATATTATTTATTATACTAATGGAAGCACAAATTATGAAATTTCCAATAGTCTTCACAAATTTCTTTAATATTGTTTACTTACCCAGCAGGGCGGCACAGACAAACCAAGAATTTATTGCACTCTGGAAATTAGATTTTAATCGTCTTTCGTTTTCAAGAGTGTAATTTTTACAAAATTTAATTATGCTGGGAATGGATTACTTTATGACTATTTACAAATAACTCAGATTACTTTAATAGTTCAGAAGACTTTAGCTATTGGCGACATATAGAAATGATTTGAAATAAATTAAAAAAAAATTTCATTTTAAATATTTTTTCTACACATTTATTATTTTTTTTTTTTATATTTTTATTTTCTTTTTTCATTTTTTAAATTAATTTTTATAATTTTTATTTTCTTCCATTTTAAATTTTTATTTTTAAATAACATTAGGTATAATATATATATATATTTTTTAAATATATTTTTCATTTGAACATTTACGTAATATCAGAATTTTTAATGATTAAATTATTAATTTCTTCAAAAAAAACTAAAATTTATATATATGAAAAATTATGAAAAATATTTGAAAAATGGTGAAAAAATAATTAAAAATTATAAACACGTTTTTTAAATATTAATTGTATATTTATTTATAGCTTAGATTTTGTGATTTTCGAAAATTGAAAATTAGCATTGCTTTCATCTTAAATAAAATTCGAAATAAATTTAGATTTTAAAATCATAATTTTCGAATTTTTATAAGAGAAAAACTTTTTATAACGAATTTTATTTTAATAATCACGAGTAAAGTTATTTATAATTAATTTTTTTTTTTGTTTTTAAATTTATTTCTTGTAGATTTTTTTTTATTTAGTACAAAAATTAAATTGTTTTTACTTTTGTATAATATAATAAATTTTTGTCATCATTAACACAAAATTGTGTTAAATCATTAACACAATTTCTGATTGGATATCGTAAATAAAAATATTGTCAATATCGTTTTTTTTTTTTTTGTAATTTATTTAATTTTTAAATTGTGTGATGATACAATATAGAAGTAAGTAATAATATTTTATGTTGTGTAACTTTTTTAAGCTTTAATTTTTTTTTTACTTTTTATATATTTATTTTGTATATAATTTTTCTTTAACTAATATAATTATATAATATATTTTTCTTTTATTTTGATCACTAGTTCACTTTTTCCCTATTTAATGTGCTTTAATTTCATTTATTTTTTTTGTTGGATTTATAATCCTTTTTTAGGTTAAAATGGAGTTTTAAATCAATTTCGATTTTATATTTTTACTATACTCTTTTTTTTTCTTTTTTTTTGCTACATTTTATTAATTACAATATCATACAATTTTGGAATTATAATCTCCATATTTTTATAATTTGCAACTATGCTTCTTCTTTGACCAGTAAAAATTTTTACCAATAAAAAAAAAAATTAAACAACATTTTTTTTGGTCTTCTTTTAAATTTTATAATTTAAGCATATTTTTGTTTTTCTACAAAAAATTCACATTTTCGAATTAAAAAATAATTTAATGCTTTTTTTTTTGTTTCTACAATTTTTTATTTTAAAAACTTTTTTAAATATGTAAATCATTTTTTTGTTTGTTTGCTGTTTTAATTTCATAAGAATCTTTTTCATAATATAATTTTAATTTAACATTTATGTATATATGAAATAGGAATAGTAAAATATAGAAATTTTAAGCAATAAACATTCAAAGCTGATAGTTAAAAAGGATGATTTTTTGTGAGGAAATTATATAAAAATAAAATAGTAGTAATATGTATTTTTAAATTTAAATTAGCTATTTGAAATAACGTGTTATACTCAATGAACTAGCAATAATTTATTAACACTTAAAGATTTAATACTATATTTATTATCTAATTTATAAATGTTCCACTTTATTCTGAATATATTAGGATTTTAGGTATATTGTAAATTGATAATTATTCATTTTTGATTCAATTTTAAAAGCGAATTATTTATTAGTTAAATAAAATATTCAACCACAGTAGTTTAACTAGATTTTATAAATTGTAAATTTTATTTTTACGATTTAAAATCTTGTTTTGAATCCTAATTAAGATTAATTTCAGCATTTTAGTAGACAAATTTTTTCTCGAAATTTTTTATTCAACGATAAAATTCAAATGTGGAATTTAAATTCTACAAAAAAAGTGGAACTTAATTGAAATTGTTGAAACCCAAACTAGTATATATGTCATATTTGTTATTGTCAATTTGCTTGTAGTCTGCAATGTTTTCATTCGTTTTTTTTTATTGTAGTTTAATCAACAAGACAGCAATCAGTCGACAACTGGAGCATTGGTTAAGGTAAATTTGTCGATTTGTTACTCTCAATGAAAATACCATCAAAACAAATGAATACATTTTAGTACTGCAATCATTTGACATCAACGAATTATAAAATACAATAATTATTATTTAAAGCTGGGAAAAGAATCTAAAGTTGATTATGTATATTTCCGTTTAAACCACACACAAAAAAAAAACTTGGATAAAATATACAAAACATTTTCATTCATTACATAATTTTTATTTTTAATAATATTCAATCATATCTTCATTTTATTTCTTGTTTTATATAATAGTTTCTCTTTTATAATAACTGTACGTACAATTTAATTAAAAATTCGTCTTATATAAAGCAAAGCACAAAATAATATTAATAAAAAATATAAAATTTTATAATAATTACAAAAAAAAAAAAAGGTAATAATATTTTATATTCAATTTTTCATAATTAAATTATATTTTACTATAAAAACTACGTAAACTTTCCTTAATTAATAATTTTATATCTTTTTTTTAAATCATTAATAATAATAATTTTTTTTTAACAAATAAAAAAAGAATAGGAAATAATATTAATAATAATTATTTAAAAAAATAATATAATATTTACAAGCATTTTTTTTTTAAACATTTCCTTTTTCAGTTCCTTCAATAATAATTTTACAATTTATCAAAAAAAAAAAAAAAAAGACAAAAATTTACAAGCAAAAGGAAAAAATTTGATTATTTTTTCAATTAATTTTAATTATATTTAAACTATTCATGCACATATACTGGAATGATTGTGTTAATATATATTTAAGACTATAAAATTTTAAATATTTTGTTAAAAAAATAATTATTGCAAGTTTTATATTAACATTTCGTTTCCGTTGACGAAATTAATTTCTTTCAGTCAAGTGTTCAAGTTCGAAAATATTAAATTAAATTGAATTTGTACTTCCAATTTTTAGTTTTTAATTTAAATACATATACCAAAAAAATGGTATGAAACTTGATTTTTTAAATCAAATTAATAATTAATTTGTGATCAATTTTATATTTTTTAATAATTTTTTTTAAAATAAAGTCATTTGAGGTGAAATTTACATAAACCATAAATTTCAATTAGTTTCTATTTTAAAAAAAATGATCAATAATTAAATTTTATATTGATTATTTTCAATTTTTCCAGTAAATCTACATCTTAAGAGAGAAAAACAATACCTAAATATTTTGAAAATTTTCATAAAAATACTGGCAAATTTAAAATGATGTGGGAAAAATTATAATTTATAATAAATATTCATTATTTTTTTTGTTAAATTTAATTTTGTATGTAAATGAAATTAATATTGCAATGAAATTTTGAGTTTCTACTTTTAATAGAAGTATATTTTTGCATGATAAATATTTTTGCAAAACAAAACAAACCAACAGCCTTTAAATTCTATAAAATGGGAGAAAGAAACAACTAAATTTCATTTAAAATTTTAACTAATACAAAGAAAAAATATTGTAAAACTAAATTTTAAAATTTAAAAGAAAAACTAAACTAAGAAAATAATTTTTAACGATAAATTGTATTTTTTTTTTTTTTTTACGATATTGTGTTTATCACTTGAAATTCAAAATTTTAAACAACCTGTCAAATTAATTGAATAATATTTATGTAAGAAAAAAAAATATGGTAAAATTAATAAAATTCATGTTAATTTTTTTAATTAGTTTTCTTCATGTGGTTTTCTTTTTTTTTGTATCTTAAATATAATAATTTTGACTATTAAATTTTATGTATTTTAATTAATTATTATTTTTTAAATATATTAGATTTTTGCATTTCATGTAACGTTATAATAAAATATTTTTTGTATTTTTCAATATTTCACTGTTATTTATCTTCTTTCTTTTTTTTAAAATTAATTTCTCTGCAAGAGTAAAATAACAATTTCTTTTTTTTTTTATATATATATAATCTTTTTCTTCTTCAAAATTTTGCACTCAATCGTCCTATATAATATTTATGGTTCTTTAATTCTTTAATATTTTATTATATAATTTACTATATATATATATTTATATAATCATTTTCTTTTTCTTTTTTCATTACAATTTTTGGATAACATAATTTAAATTATCTTTTTTTATTTTTAAATATATATATATAACTTAAAATTTATAGTAAAGTAAAGTGGTTTTTTTTTTTTTACAAATTTTCATCGATATTTTTCTTTTTATCAAGTTTTTCTAGGTGTCGTGAAATAATTCCAAGTGTAAATAATGATAAATTGGTATTATAGCAATTTCAGAAGATGAATAATGCTAAATATTCGTGTTTGATAATTTTATAATCAAAAAATCTCATAGGTCATGATGAATTAATGATTAATAAAGAAAAAAAAAATTGAAACATTTTTTTTGCGGCAACAATCATAAATCTAGAATTAATTTACATAAATGTAGACTTTTTCTTGGCTTCTCTGTAATGTGAAATTCGAGACTTTTTCGCATATTATAAATTTAAAAGTTAAATAAGAACAAATTTTCCATTATTGCAGTTTCATTATTGCAGAAAATGAAATAATGCCAAAGAATTGAATTTGGAATTATTTCGGTTTTGATTTTGATAGTGTAACAAATCAAATTTCGCATTTATTACACTTGGTATTATATCATGACACCAATTCTTTTTTTTTTTTTAATAGAATATTTTAATAATATTTTTATTTATTAATTAAATATAATTTAGATATTTTAATTATATTTTTTGAATTATATTCACAATAAAATGTATATATATATATATATAATTTATTTGGAGTACATTTTAAATTATCATATCTTTATTTATTTTAATTAATTATTAATTATTATAATAATAGTTTTATTTCTTTATGAATTATAAATTCTTAAATGTTTGTTTTTTTTTTTTAAATATATATAATTAAATTTATATTGCACCAAATGGATCAGCAGGTTTTCCATTTTGTGCAGTTGGATTTGTTGATTGTTGTTGCATCATTTGTGGTGTTATACCAGGTGCTACTGTTTGTTGCATCATACCAGCTGGCATCATTTGTTGTCCACCCATCATTGGCATTCCTTGCTAAAGATTTCCCAAACATGCAAACAAACAAACAAAAAGAAAAATAACAAAATATTTTTCATGTAATCAAAAAAAATTTGTTTGTTTTTTTTTTTTTTTAAATATAAAATAATTTTATGGAATTTTGATTTTATTTTATTTTCTTTTTTATTACAAAATTTAAAAAATAAATTTTTTTAAAAAACCTTATTGCAAGAGGAATGAAAGTGGATTGAACACTTTTATCTTATTGTGTTTTTTCTTGAGTTACATATATGAAAATACAAAAATAGAACAAGAAGAAGGAGAAGAGTAAAAAATTGTATTATCAAAAAAATATATAATTTTTGTTTTTTTTTTTTTTTTTAGAAAATATTTAAATTTATTATATAACAATTTTTTTTTTTTGTAAATGTCGAAACACACTCTTTTATTTATCAGACAAATAATTACGAATAAATTCTTGGAAGATTTAAAAAAAAAAAGTAAAAATTATAATTTGTAATTAAATATAAAATTATACGAAAATAATTTTAACAAATTAAAGAAAAAATTTTAATTGAAATTTTCAAAAAATATTGCATTAAAATAAGTATAAATGTAATGACCAATGAGATATTGAATTGAATAATGATACCAATCATTAATTGCATTCGAAGAAACTAGAGAGATCAGAGATGGTGTGACAGGTCAGAGTTATTTGGACTCCTAGAGCTATTGCAGTCTGAAAAAGGAATTATTACTATTATGAAAACCAAGATTTCTAATTTAGTACTGATTTTTTGGATAATTAGAAAATTTTAATAATTATTCATGGACGTTTAAGAGGATAATTTTCAGTTATTTAAAAAAATTTTGTAAATGATTACAGCTTGTTATTATATTTCTAGATTACTATTGTATTTCATATCGAAATTTTTTTATCTCGAGCAATTTACTATACACATAATCAATTAACGTTGCTTGCTGCTGTAGATTAATAATTTTTTGTCAGTGTAGCAGTTGAAAAATTATTAATCTACAACCGATATATCGTCCTTCAATTATCATTTAAATTTAAAATCAATATACGAAAATGATTTAGTGTCAATATACGAAAATGATAAAATAAACTCAAACTATTGAGCTTTCTTATATAAAAAAATTATAAAATAAATTAAACAACAATTAAAATTCAACCAATTTTTTTTAACCCACCTTTGAATATAAATAAATACAAATACACTAAAAAAAAATGGAAAATTAAAAATCAAGAAATTTCACCATTAACATTTTCGTTTATAAACAACAAAACATTATTCACCTCTAAAAAGTGAAAATTTAAATTATTATATGTACAAAATTTCAAACTGTAATTCAATTTCAAACTGTAATTGTAATTCGAACCGTAGAAAAAATTAAGAATTAAAATTTATTTATTTTAATTAATTTGTTTTAGTATGATTATTTTTAAAGCATTAATTTATATATATAGAAATTTTAATGTCATTTTATAGTTACAAAATTTAGAATATAATTTAATTTTGTACCAATGACTTTTTAATTTAAAAAAAAAAAATTAAATTAAAATTTGTAGTGGTGGGGCATGCAAAAAATAAGTAAAAAAAAAAAAAAAAAATAAAATAGAAAAATAAATAAATAATAAAATAATATATAAAAGAAATAATAAAAAACTCTTACCTGAATATAATTAGGTATAACAGGATAACTAGCGTGAATAAACTGATGATTTAAAGTGATTGGTGCAGGACTTACAGTCATGCCTTGAGCCTAAGTAAAAATAAAAATAAAAAATTGCCAGGGGGAAAAATAATAAAGAGTGAAAAATAAAAAAACTAAAATAAAATTACAAAACTTAAAAAAAAAATAATAATAATTTTGATAAAAAATTATAGCAAGAAAATAAAAAATATCTTCCACCATTTTGTTTTTTTTTTTTCTTTTACCATAAAAAAATTAAATTTGTACTTGCTCTTTTTTGTAAAAAAAATTTTTTTGTTTTGAATTTAATTTGTTTTCTGTGCTTCACATTTTTGGAATAATAATAATTATACATTATTATTTACATTAATTTTAGTTTTTAGTTTTTGTTTTTTTTAATATTGAAATTTAGACAACACATTAAAAATTATTTATTTTTTGCTTTTTAGTATTTTTTATTATTTTAATTTTTGTTAAAACAATTAAAATTTTTAATTTAAAATTAATTATTAATTATTCCTTATTAAATAATATATTTTCGGTATTTTTTTTTTTTTAAATAAAACTTCGACTTACCATTGGTCTGTAACCAGCACCTGTTGTAGCAGCCATTGGTTGTGGTGACCAATTATTTCCTGGTTTGGCTGTATTTTTTGGTGAATTCCAATTAACACCCCTAAAAATTATTTTATTTATAATTTGTGTTTAAATGATTATAATGATTTTCTTGTCATTAGTTAATTTAGTTTTAATTTTTAGAGAATGGAATTTGGTTTTTTGAATTTTACAGATTAATTTTTAAAAATTATGAACACCTTCCACAAGTCGTTTATTATATAAATATATAGTTAATATGCGTAAAAGTTTGATCTATTTTGTGGAACACAAATAACTTTTGTTCCACAAATAATTTTTTTTTTCATTTATTTTATTTTTCTGGCAAGCTGATTTTTGTTTGTGGAACAAAAAATATTTTACGTTCCACAAACGAATTTATGTTCATTCATTTTATTTTTCATAATCGTAAAGTGAATTTGAAACAAAATTTCATTCCACAAACTAAATTCAGTCTACAAATATGAGTAAATAACGAAAATCACAACAAATTTTAATAATACCGAAAAAATTGTGTGGAAGCTATAATAAAAATTGTAAAAATAATAATAATAATAATAAATTTACTTACTTTGTTGAACCACTTTTTGTCATATTTAAATTATCTACAAGTGATGCTAACGAACTATCCAAATCACCAGTTATAATTTTACCAGGTTGGGCTGGTTGAGATCCACCACCTCCACCACCACCTGATTGATTATTTTGTTGTTGTCCTTGTGCTGCACCTGTTACAAGAACATTACCAGTTTGAAATAATTGCTGTTGGTTTTGTTGATGATGCTGTTGTAGCAATTGTTGTCCACCAGACCCCATCATTGATGAGGCTGGTTTCAAAACATCACCCAAGGCATCAAAGCCTTTTATTTATTTTTTTTTATATATTTCAAAATGTTTTTTTTTTTGCAATTGTGTATACAAATATAATTATAAAAATGATAAATTTTAAACCCATTGGAAATTTTCAAATAAATCAAAATTTACAAAAAAAACAAAAGTGATGGTGCCATTTTTATGATTATTTTTTAACATAATAAATTTTTTAGTGTTTTTTTTTTTAATAATTTTTGCATAGAAAAAAATTTACAAGCGATGATGAACACATTTTTATTTTTATTTTTTAATTATATTTTTTTTTAGTTTTTATTTATTTTCCACCAGGACAAAATGATATTTTTAAATTATTTTATTTAAATATTAGTAGATGTGCAATTGAATTTTTGTTGGTGCGCCAAAAATTAAATTCCCATTTTTTAAATTTACATATTTGCAAAATTAGTTTTATTATTAACGTTTTTTTTTTTTTTTTTGGTTTCCACATATTTTCAGATTTTATTTATTGTTTTTACATATAAATAAAAAAAAAAAGAGAGAGAAAAATAGAAACGAGAAATTAGTTTTTAAATAAATTACAAATTTGAAATTTGGTTTTTTTTTTTTAAAGAAGTTTAATTAAATTTTTTAATAACTACAATTTAATTAGAAGAAATATAATTTAGTATTTTTTTTATATCAACAGCACAGATTTTTGTTTTTTTTTTTAAGTAGGTTTAATTAAAGCAAAAAAATGCAAATAAGTTTATTGAGCGTTGAACAGCCAGCAAAAGCATTTATGAAAGTTTTAATTACTGCACATTTTCCAATAACATTTTAATGAGGGACATTTTTTCTTATTATGTGTTCACATGTTTTCATATATATTTAAAAGGATAATTAATTATTTATTTACAATTATTTTAAGGATTTTTTAGATTATTAATTGAAATTTTCCCTTGTTTTTGGTCGCAAAATTTTAACAAAATTTGTTTAACTTAATTTTAATAATATCGATAACACCACAATTAAAAGCAACTTTTAGGGCCGATTGTTTTATCGTTCCGGAAAATTTTACATTATCAGGCAGATTGTTGCTAGTAGATTAATTTTTAACCGAAATTTTATCTTCTAGCCATCTTTCAGCATTATCAATAATAAAACTACTGTCCGACAATACTATCTGGCAGATAAAAGGAGAAATTATTGATTTTAGGGCAACGTTAGTTACGTTTAAATTGAAAATGATTGTAATTATCAATTATTTATATACTGGTAGGTAAGATTTATCAGCAGGATAACATTTATAAAATTTAACAAGGTTGATTTGTAGTATAAATTTTCCAAATACTTAAAACAATCGAGCCCTAAATGTAGGTAAAACATTCAATCACAAAATTTGGCCGAAAATTGAAATTAATTGAATATTTTTACGTTGAAAAATATAATTAAAATTTATCAATAACATAAAATTTAAGGAAAAAATCCAATGTTTTTTTGTTTTTCAAATTTAATTTCAAATAATAAAATAAATAAATTAATTTGAATTTTATGTTTTGAATTTATGAAAAATTTCCATTTTATAAAAATTTGTGGAAAAATTAAAATTTGGAAAAAAATTCATGCCGAAAAATTTCAATTTATTTATGGAAAATTTAACGAACTAAGTACTAAGCAGCTCTACTAAACGTAAAAACTTAAAATTGCGCAAATAAAATGTAATCAAATATGCACAAACGCACAAACCAATAAACAAAAATTTCAAATTTAATAAAAATCTTTCAAATAAAATCATATTTATTAAGATAGAAATTTGGGATAAGCATTTTAAAAGCATTTATTAAAATTTTTGTTTTTTTTAAGTATTTTTTGGGGGCCTTAGTAATAGATTATTTTTTGGGGCCTTGTATAACTTGTATTGTTTGAAAATAAATGTCTATGTGAGTTTTTCTTGTTGTATAGAGAATTTAGGTATAATAATTGGAAGTTTTGTGGTTGAATTGTAATTTTTTTTTACACAAAAATATTAAAAATAAATTAAATAAATGCAATTTAATTAAATTTCTAAGCAACCAAAAATTAAAAACACAAAAAAAGGAATTAACTTAATCAGTTAAAAAAATAAATCAAATTTTTTTACAGAATCTTAGATTTTTGCTTTTAAAATGGACAAAATAAATGCTAATAAATATTAGAATTTATAACATTTAATTTAATTAGTAGCTAAAATATTACATAATATAAAATTTTGAAATTATTTCGGTTATTAAATTATTTAATTGAATATTTTCAAATAAAATCTAATATATTTAGTGAAAATTTAAACCAAAATGGTTTGAAAATTAGCTGTATGATTGCAAATAGTACATATTCAAACCAAAACGGTTTCAAATAGTATCTGCAATATTGCAAATGGAATAATTGTAATGGTAAAAAATGAAACCCAAAAAAAAAAAGGTTTTGTCAAATATATAATTATCTAATAAGTAATTTCTTATGAGCTGGTTCCATCATAAATCAATAAATATTATAAATCAATTTATTAGCTATTTGATCCATCATAAAAACTAAACTAAGAAAACTAAAGAAACGAAAAATCAATACAATAATAATAATAAATAAAATATTTATATAAACGAAAAATAAAAAAAAAACAAAACAAAAAATAAACTAGACCTCCAATATTTGGTGCTTGAAAAGCTGATTGCATCTGTGATCCATCAACAACAATAATATTTTTATTATAACCAGCAATAATATCCATTGATTCTTGAATAGATGATAGTTCTTGATTCGAGTATAAATCAACAGTTTTTGGAACAATATTATCTATTGTTGTATTAGCAGCAGCAACAATACTAGCTTCTATAGATTCGGCACGTATTTCAGCTAATGAAGGTCGCCGTGGTGATCCCATCGCAAAACGTATGGAATCATTTAATTCTTGAAAAGCCGTTTTATTAATTGACTGATTTACTATTATAGAATTATTATTTAATGCACTAGCTACTATTACTGTTCCTGTTGCTGCTGATTGTTTTCTCAATGAAGCACTACCATCTGGCGGTGAACGGATTCGTTTATTAAATTCATGTTCGGATATATCACCTGTTTGTTGAAATGAAACCGATGGTTGCTGATGATTTTCATGTTGTAACTGATATTGTGGCTGTGTAGAATTAATAACTCCAGTTGGAAATATTTGATTATCATCAGAATCAAAAAATGGATTTGGTAAAGTGCTATTTGTTGTTAAATCCGTGACAGCTTGTAATTGTGAGAGAAATAGTAATTTGTTTCGCAATATTAATTTTCATTGATTTTTTTCTTTTTGTATAAGGGGGTGGTGGGAGGACTTATAAATTATGGATATAGCTTTTTTTGGTGCTATAAAATTATGAATTTCTTTCGAATAAAATTATAATGAAGGCAAAATTAATTGTGTAAACGAAGTTTTCGAATGGACATATACATTTTTTAATAATTCTTCTGTATAAGATTGTTTTTTTTTTATTAACTTTCAAAATGCTTTTGATGATTATCCCACACAAGTGCAATTTATATATTAAATTTAAATTATTATTTTTTGGGGAATTATATAAAATATTTTCTTTTTGGATTTTGTGAAATATTTAGTAAAAATAAAAAAAGAAAATTATTAAAATAGGTGAAAATTATAAGCAATTTACAGATATATAATATTGGAATAGTCACCTTAAAAAAACTTATCGATATTTTAAAGAATATAGATTTAATATTATTTTCTAATTTATCATTAAATATGAATATCGATAAGTTTTTTGGTTTTGTGACAACAAAAAAAAACCCCCTTTTTACCATGCATGCAATTATTTCGGTTAGTAAAATGAAAAAGATTAAAACAAAAACAAAAAATTATATTAAATAAATATTTTTGAAGCAATTTTTAGTAGTGATTAACAGTAATTAAATATATAAACGAATTCTCACGAAATATTTTACTCACCAGATGGCTCTGAATTACCAAAAACTGATGAGAAATTACTATCTGAGACAAATGTATTTGATTGTTGTGCAACTGATCCATTAAAACCTAAAATATTATTTTAATTTATTAATCACAAAATTTACAATATTTTTGACTAAAATATGCTACAAGATCTAAAATTACGTCTACGCTTCAAAATGTTTTAACAAAAATTTACCAATTAACAATTTGAAAATTAATTTTAGATTAAATTTTAATATTAAATGGATCTATAAATATTTTTAAATAACAAACCAATTCAAATTCAATTTACACACAAAATTTCGAATTATACATAAAAAAAAATATAGAAAGAAGAAATTTAATAAAATAGAAAAATAATGACAAATAAATAAATGAAATAATAAAATAAAAAAAAAAACTCTACCATTACTCATCCAAATGTTATTAGCACCTTGGACAGGAGCTGGAGCTCCTCCACCTACTGATTGTGGTCCTGGACCACCAAACATATCTGCAAATGGATTACCCAATTGTAATAGATCATCTGATGCTTTTGCACTAACAGCTGAACCTCCAGCACCATCACCACCGAATAAATCAACAATATTTGTATTTGCCTGTGATGCTGGTGGTGTTGATAAAAATGGATTATTTGTAATTTGATTACTACTGGTTGGTGATGCAACTTTTGACTAAAAAAAATAAAAATTAATTTTAATAATTTTAAAACATTTTCTTGTAAATAATATAAAAACCTTATATTGATTCATTGCAGCTTCCTCTTCGGCTAATGCTTGAGCTTTTATAGCATCATCAATACCATTTGTTCCTGAATCGAATTTTGTTGACGCAACTGCTGTTCCAAATGAGGAGCTAGTAGAAGATAGGGCATTGACACCACTCTTTACGTACTTTTGGTTGCTAATTTTTCTCAATTTTAAATTTTTTTGTTTGTGTATGTTTTTTTTTTTAATTTTTTTTGTGTGTGTGAGTGTTTTATTTTGTTTTAACCAAAAAAATTTTTTTTTTATATTTTGTGCATTTCAAATTGTGAAATTAAATGAAAATATTTAACGTGTAATAAAAAAAAAGGATTTGTGATATTTTGGTTTTAGATTGTATTTTTGAGGCATTGAATTTTATGTTGGGTTTTTTGTGTATAAATAAAGTGTAGATCGCCAAATAAGCAAATTTAATTGTGGAATTGTTTTAATTTGTAAGAATTGACAAATTATATTATGGAATTGTGATATTTAATTGACAAAAGTTCACAAAAAATACCGAAAAATTTTTTAAATATCAAAATATATAAAAAAAATATTTTTAATTTTCAAGCCAATACAAAAATGAAAATAATTTTTTTGGAATTTTTTATAATGGTAACATAAATAATAAATTTTTTTAAAAAAATTCAATTTGATTGAAAAGTGCAAATTAAAAAACAAACAATTTTTTTTGTAAAAAAAAAATTATTAATTAATTTACGATTTAAGATCGTATAAAGAAGGTAAGTTAATAGTTAAAAAATTAAGGACATAAAAAAAATTATTTGAAATGTTTTTTGAATTTGAAAAAAAAAAAAAAACAAACAAAAAAAAAATTGAACAGAGAAATTTTTTTTTGGAGAGAAAGGATAGGATGAGGGAAAGAGAAAAGAAAAAATAAATTACTAAAAGTGAATATATATAATATTTCTATTGTAAATGAATCTACAATTAAAATATAGTTTTCTTTAAAAAAAAAATTATAATTATGTACTTAAATATGTAAAACTAATTTTGTAATATTGTTTAAACGGGTGCGTTAAATTAAAAACTAATAATTAAAATAGTATAAAGGCAAAATAAGTGACGAATCTGATAGCAACTATTACAAATTTACTAAGTTTAATGCTAAATTATTTAGAATCGAATCACAGTTTCTGAACTAAAATGGTTTATTTTGGTCTGAAATTCATTTTTGCTGAGTTTCAATCCAAAAAAATCTTTATTTATCAATTAAGTGATTGAAAATCTTAAGTTCCACATAGGTTCCACATAAGTCATATAGGCTCTTATGAACTACTCAATTATTTTTTTAACATTAACTACTTATTTTTAATAATTATATAGATTCGATCCTAAAATAATTATTCAAATTTTTTGGAAAATTTTTTGAATAAATTTCAAAATAGAAAATAAAAATTCAACCAAAAATTATTTAATTTTCAAAATAGATAAAAAAAAACTATTACAACCAAGACTTCATAAATAAATAATAATAATAATAATAATAATAATAATAATAATTACAATAATTTATCAATCCGAGTGTTGGTAAAAAAAAATATATTCAAAAAAATGTTATATTTGAAAATTATCTTGGAAAACCAAATAATTTTTTTTAAAACCTTTAAACTTGTTTTTATATTACCTTGCAGATTGTGTTGGTGTATTTGCAGCTGAACCTTTTCTACCCTCCAATGTAGCTAAATGTTGTTCAAGTGCATCTAATAATGAACTTGGTGCTTTTGTTAAATCAGGAATATCACCTTTATCAATACCAACATTCTAAAAAAACAAACAAATAAATTGTGTTTAATAATTATAAATGGATTTAAAAAAAAAATTAATTATTACCTCAGCAACTTTTAAAAATTCACCAACTTTATCCATTCGTACTAAAAATCGTTTATATAAATCAAGTGCATCACGTGCTTGTTTTTTATTCATATCAAAATATTTTTCCAATAAATTTATAATACCATCATTATAACAGGCAAATAAACGGATGAGATCTCTGAATAATAGCATAAAGCACATATTTATAACACCTAAAATTTGAAATTAAATTTATAATTATTTGATTTTAAAATAAGTTTATAAAATAAATTAATTTAAAAAATATTTTAGCTAAAATTTACTATCAAATATAATTAAATTTTGAAATTATATAATTTGATATATAAAATTATAATAATTACTAATTTATTTTGCTTTAATAATCTTGTAGATGGAATATTATTTTAATAAAGTAATTATATTAGCTATAAATAAGCATCCAAACTTGGAATAATAAATGAATTGTGTAAAATTTCGAATTTGTCATAAAAATATATACGAAATTTTTCTTTTTTTGTGGAAGCTATTTTAAGTGCTATGAAAAGCATATTTTATTCGATGCTGTATGTTTAGTTAATAATTATTCTTTTGTTACCTAATCTCTTTAATCCAAGATAAGGATGATACTTCTTATAAATTAGTAATGCTATAGTAAGCGGTACCAAATCTATATGATGTTATAAAAGTTTGGTTTTAGAACGTTTTTGAAAAATAGAAATTTTTTTTTATTACAATGAAAATGAGAAATAACTGAAAGTAAATATTCGTAGAGAATTGAAATTGTAATAATGTTTTTTTTTTTGACGCAACACAATAAATAAAATTTCTGATTTAATTATAATCAATGAAACTATATAAATTAAAATTGTTCATTTAATTTAAATTTAAAATTTTTAATTCAGCAAATTAATTATTTTGGGGGAGACAAAAAAAAAATGAAGATATGATTCATGGTCAACTAAATATGTTAAATCTAATTATTATACTTATGATTGTAAATTATAAACATTATGTATAAAATACTTACTATTTGTTAAATCATTTGATTGGCAATCAAATTCCAATAATGAATCTAATTGAGCTTGTAGAACTGGTAAAGTTTTTAATAATTTATCAGCATTCATTGTTCGGAGGGATCCTTCTTCTTTTCTGTAGTATATAAATTTGATTTTTTTTAATATAAGTATTTAAAGTAAAATTTACTAATTCAAAAAGTTTTTTTTTTTTTGGGAATAAAAATTCCAGGTAAGAGAAATATTTGAATTTAATTTTTTGATTTACTTACCCTCGTTTAACTTTACAAAAATCAAAAGCAACTGTACGATAAGAGAGAGCTTTGTCATTAAGATATTTAGCATATCGTCTAATAAATGGTGACATATCATAACCTACAAAATAAATTTTGAATATTCAATTACTATTATAAAGATTAATTGAAAATTTTAATTTATATATAAAATAAAAATATCCCTTGTCCATTTAGGGGGTTAATTAGTAAAAAAAAAAAGATTTTGCATCGAAAAATGTCATTAATTTGATTGGTTTTTTTTTTCTTACAAAAAAAAATTTAGCAAAATTTCATATATTTTATATATAAATAAACTTTTTTCGAGCTTACCTATTCTTGCATTTGGTGCGCCTTTGATTTTGTGTTAAATATTTTATTTTTTATGATTTAATATTTATTTATTTTTTTTTTAAGCCAAGAAAAAGAAGAGAAAAAGCATTTTGTTATTTTTGGTATAATTATTATTATTATTTTTTAAATATATTTATAAATTATTTATTGTAAATATAATGTTAGTTATGATGAATAATATAATTAAACTTAATATAAAATTTTGATGTTGAATGATATTTATATGTATAAAATGTGTGACAGAATATTTTTGTAATTTTCGTAAGAGAGATTGTAAGGCTGAATAATAATAGCTGAATTGTAATACAATATTGTCTAAGAACATAAGTATACTTATTATGTAATAATTAATTATGCAATTTAAAAAACAGAAAAGTTATCTCTACGGTAGAATTGATATTATTATGAATTGCTGAATTCAATATAATTATTACATTTGTAAAACTTATATTTTGCTGATTTGGTGAATTCATTTAAAATTATTAAATTTGTAAAACTAATTTTGCTGAATTGCCGAATTCAATAAAATTATTACATTTGTACAACTGACGGTAAATTTCTTATGCTGAATTGCTGAATTTAATAAAATTATTACATTTGTACAACTGGCGGTAAATTTGATATTATGCTGAATTGCTAAATTCAATATAATTATTTATTACATTTTTAAAACTTATATTGTGCAGATTTTCTGAATTCGTTTAAAATTATTACATTTGTAAAACTAATTTTGCTGAATTGCTGATTTCAATAAAATTATTAAATTTGTAAAATTGATGTTGTTCTGATTTGTATTACTCAATATAATTTTTATTGCTGAATTTAGTATAATCATATTTGCTGATAATATACTTATTTATTATTATGCAGATAAAATTTTAATGAAGTTTTTTTTATATAAATTGTTGATTTGTTCCAGTTTTCCCCTACAAAAAATATGGTATCTTCATTTTGGTATATGACACAAATATATTCAAAAATCTGGAGCAGTTTTACTCTCTCTCTCTCTTTAAAAATTACAAAAACCTTCGAAATGTAAATTTATATCAATTGGTGGTTTTAATATAAATTCTACTAGATAAAAAATATATAAAGTATATAAAAAGTAAATTCCTATTTATTGTTTACCTTGAACACCGCCTTTATCAAGAAAATTATTTAAATTAAATGATGAATTGCTAGATGCTAAATATTGCATAAATCGCTGTAAAAATTTAAATGAAATATATTAGAAAAATAATTGAAATATTTTATTGAAGGATATTAAAATTTCTAAAAAAAAATCCATTATATCTCAAAAAAGGATATAGAAAAAATGTAATTGATTCAATATCTTATGATTGAATTTGATTGATAATGGAATTTGAGTTGATATTAAATTTTATTTTATCGTCTTTTTTATATAAAAATCAGAAAAGAATCGAAATTTAAAATAAAATTCCTGAGATATATTTTTCCAAAAATAAATTAAAATTTTTTTTGTTACTGTTATAATTTACCTCATTTCCATACGCTAATAAATGATGTGTTGTTAATAAAGCTTTATAAACAACTATCCAATTTGCATTTTGTGATCGTTCAATAAGTAAATTTGCCAAATGTGGAATAGATACATTTGGTTCATTTGTACAATGTACTAAATCTGAAATTAAAAAAAAAAATATTTTTTGTATATAAATATTTAAGTAATCCTTTATTTATACTAATAACTAAATTCAATTATGCTGAATTCCCTTAAAATATACTTTCACATTTATTGAATTTTTTAAGTGTGAACTTTAATTTTCGAAAATACATTTTAGAACAGACGGTTATATAATTGATTCACAAAAGACTCATTTTTAAATTTTCTAATTTTTTGTAAGTCCTTTCAGTTACTGTTTGGTACCAAAGTTTATTAAATTATTATATACTTACAAAGGACAGACGAAGACACCCAATAGAGTTAAATTCATATAAGATTTTTTTTGTTAGACATAAAATATCTACCTACCTATTTCCAAACGGATTTAATTTGAAATAAAAAAAACCCTGTATACAAAATATTCTAAGAAAAAATCAAATTACTTAATTTTCTGAAATCATATTCCCTGCGGAGCATCTTAGTTGTCTTTAATCAACTATTCTCTTACTCTATATTTTTACATAAAATACTTATAATTAATTGTTTGTTTTAAGTAATAACAATCAAATAAGTTATCACAAATTTTACTCTCTATACTCTACTTATACATATTTAGTAAACTATACGCAATTTACTATGACTTTGTCACAATCAATTAACTTTGATTTTTCGCTTATAAAATCGTGTCACATGGTGTCTTATTTAAATTTTATTATTATTATTTAATAAATGAATATATATTTACTTTGCTTACATATATAGAGACGACAGGTTTTTTAAAAAAAAATACATGCTTGTTGTTCGTTGTCTACTTAAGGAAAAACAAGAATACGTGAAAGTAATTTACTGTCATTAAGTATATAGTAAGTATATATATAAAATCTTACATATCAATTACATAATTTAAAATTATTCATATTCTTATATATAAATTACGATTTGTCATTTATATAACGTGTTGAAAAAACATTAATTTTTAATTTTATGTAATTTATATTTGTTTATCGGAAACTAAAATCACTAAGTATAATATACGAAACAGATAATCTAGTCTAGATAAATCGAAAAATTCATTATATATAAAACGTTTAATTGGAATGATGGTGTCAAATTTATTATTATTAACTTTTATAACTAATCTGTAGTATTTAACAACCTGCAAAATAACTGTTATGTAACTGTTAATTAACAGATAATATATTAATGTTAATTAACAGAACTGTTTACAATTTAAATTTTTAGAATTTATTTTAAATAAGTGGACCTGTTAACAAGCTGTTATTAAACGAATATCTGATAACGTCTACCAATAGGCTGTAAACTAACTTATTAACCAGCTGTTAATCAATTTTTCTGTTACTAATTTTTAACTAGCTGTTAACAAGATTTAAACTACATGTTAACTGTTTACTAATTGTTAAACTTTTTAAAATAAATTCAATCGATTTTATATATAATCAATTTTTTTTCCTATTAAGTACTTAATTATAAATTTTCTAAAATTAAATTTCTCATTGCAGAAAAAGAAAATTTCTATATGCTTATGTACTTACAAAAATGATAATAAATTAAATTTACTTTGCTTATATTTAAAATTCTGTACGATTTTGCACATAAATTTTAACAAATTATAAATAACAAAGAATTCCAAAGAAATATATGTAAACAAATTTGTAATGTAATTTTGTTATACAAATATTGTTGATTATATAAAGAGAAAGAATGAAATATATATATATATTATTATTTTAATTAATGTCGAATTTAAATTTAATATAAATATTTATATTAAAAATTAAATTAAAATATATAAATTCAATTTTGTGTATTTATTTTTTTGGTATCCTAATTGAAATTAACAAAAACAAATTAATTTATAATGTTTTTCTTCTTAAATTTCAAAAACTTCAGATAAAATGTTGAAATTTTTCTATCCTATCCATTACACTGACAACCAAGTACATTATAAGTAAATCTCCATTCAAACCTCAATCTAAATAATATTGTAAATCTTTTGTGGAACAATCTTTGTTGTTTATTTTTATATAGGTACTTATATATAAATTTTTAAGGGAAAATCGATAAAAAATTAAGTATATATTTTTATTTTTCTGTGTAACATATTTTTAAACGAATTTTTTTTTTGCAATTTCGCAGGCGTTAAAACGTAGTAAAAATATACTCAAACCCCATAGATTTTGGTTTAGTACGTGTATACATAACAAAATGTATACATAATTTTGGCTTATGTTTTTTTGCGTATGTTATTGTTACAATTTACAATTTATACAAAAAGGATAATAGAAAAAAGGAAACTAGAAAAATTCAATTTTAATGGAAAATTTATTTTCATATATTCAAAATGGATTATCAAAATATATACGAACGATAAAGCTTTCCGAATTTTATTAGTTAAATGAAAGGATTTTTTACTTTTAGTTTTGTCAATATCACAACTTAGGTGAAATTTTTATTTAGATTTCGGTATAAGTAAATAGGGAAATATATAACCATTCCAGAATATACAACAAAATTTATTGACTTTACCCATTCCTACACATTCTAAATATATATACTTAGTAGACGATGTGGAAAAGTTTAAGCAATAAAAATCAAGATTTGTGTAACATTCTGTTATATAAACATTATTTAAATACTAACAAATTTGTTGTTAAAAGATGACGTCTCCACTGGCGCCATGCATACGATTGGTCGATGACTATAATATAAGTAGGTCATCTAAGAAAATTCAGAATTACTTAATATTTTCTTAGTTTTAATATTCATTGAATTTTGGTCAATAGTGAAATTTCAGCAATCTAAATATATATACTTAAGTATATTAATTTTATTAAAGTTCAATTTTTATTATAATTTTGTGACAATATCAAATTATATAAACTGGTAAAGATTAACAATTCAGAATTGTTACGATGGAATGTATATACTTACTATGTCAATTGCAGAAAAGTTTTCTTGATGATTCTCAGTTAACTATTCCATCCTAAACATTCATGAAGGAGACATGAAAGTAGTGCAGGGAGGATTTGATTAATCGATTTATGAACACATTTCGTAAAGTTATTGATAGTAAATATCATTCTTAAGATTAAATGACTGTTATAAAAATGATAATATCTGTGGTCTTGATGGATCAAATATTTTAAGAAGTGTTAAAGAAATTTTAGAATTACTTATATATATACTAAATATCGACTTAAATAATTTAGAATGCGATAAACAAAATCTATAAATTAATCTTTTAATGATTCACCAAAATTATTGGTAAAAAAATAATAAAATCGAACTTTATACTTAATTTAACTGTTAAGCACAGTATCCACATTTATAATTCTTATCCAGTTTTCGGACAAAACTGGAAATGAATTTAATGTGATTTTGAAAAAAAACCAACAAATATAAAAATGTGAAAAAGATCAATCGAAAACTGTTCTTCGTTCTTTTAAAATCCCTAAAGATTACAAAAAAAAAAAATTTTGGTAAATTTTTTTGGTAAACTTTTTCGTGAACCAAAAGAACAAGTTCTCGAATAAATTATCAAAAAATAAAAATGCCGCAACATTATCGAAGCATAAATTTTTGTCTACATATACTTATGTATATAAATTTTTGTGTGATTTTAACAACCAAACTGTTGTTGCCATTGAGGCTGTTGGTACTATGTCAAAAAACAAATGTAAAAATAAAGAATAAAAAACCAGTTTCAGTTTTAATAATCATAAAAATATAATAATAAATACTTATATGTATATAGGTAAATAAATACCTGCTCTTTAATTGTTATTTGCATATAGGTAGATACACTGTAAAAAAATTATGTAGGTATTTTAAAACAGCAAAATTAATTTTCAATAAATTGAAAAAAATATTGAATTTTTTTATTTTATGTAAAAGTAATAAGTATATATACATATATACTTAATTAATCCTTTTACAGTGTGTTTAATTATGTTAAAAAAACATTTTTACTCAAATAAGTAAGTAATACTTATAAAATTCAGTTTGAATTATACTTATAGTCGCTTAACCACAAATTTTTAATTCAATTTTCAATTACGAAAACATTCCTTTTATATACTTATTATTTTTCGAATGTGACTAATAAAACTGTTAAGTAACTGCTTATTGTCCGTTTTAATGGTTAAAATATGTCCATTATTTTTACAGATTTGACGTTTTTATATAAATGTTGCTCTGTCATGGGAACAAAAATATTATTCAGATATAAAAATGAGTTAAATTAAAAATTAAGAGACTTGAAAATCAACAGAGACAAATTTAAACAGACTTGTAACGATAATAGATCCTTGAAGAATGTTCGTTTAAGTTTCAATTTTATAAAAATTTAAAAATTTTTTCAAATTTTATATTTGAAATAAATATCGTTTAGTTTTTTAAATTGTATAAATATTTGTTGACACAGAATTTCAGTTTTAATTAAAAATTCTTGTGTACTTATAAATGTCGATTAAATATTATTCATTCATTATCTATTTTTTTTAACATTTTGGAAAGCTATATAATGAAATACTTAAGTATATTTATATAATTAAACTTTGAGTGAAATATATTCAATATACTTAACATAATTTTAAATATACATAACTTATTGAAATTGCATAGAAAATATTGTACTTATACATACAGTGAAATTTCCTCTAAATTTAAATTACTTGACTGAAAATTTCATTAAGTATGTAGAAGGAGATACTTACTAGCCAATCCCCTACATGTTTACATGATTTACAATTTCCTACGATTTAATGCAACCTTTGTAGTTATAGATAGTGAAAAGGAATTGCTGTAAGTGTGAAAGGACTTTTGATAATACTTATAAAACAAGGATTTCTTTAGCTTGAATATTTTGCCAGTTTATTGCGGATTCGACTAAACGAAGTTTGACTGTATTAAGTATTATTATTAAAATTTTATATTACAGAAATTGTTATTTTTGTTACTTATATGATAATGTAAACTTCAAAATTAAATTTCACATAATCAACAATCAACCATTTACTAAATATTTACATTAAAAGAAAACTTCAATGAATTTTTGTATAATAATTTGTTTACTTTATATAAAATTGAACCGCAGAAAATAAAAATTCAAACCGCAATTCAAATTCTTGGAACATTTCCAAAAATATGGGATAAATTTTTCGAAAATTATAATTGTCAGTGTGTAAATTCAGTTTTTTTAACGTCATCTCACACAAATCATCAATTGAAAATTATACTTTAATATAAATTTATCTTATATACGTGAATGCCACGTAATTTTAAATGATAAAATATATAATTTTGATAGAATCATAAATAGATAAATAAAAAAATTTAGTTGAATATAAAAAAATTAATGTTTATGGAATTTTACTAAAGTCACAGTTAGTTAATTTAAATTGTAAACAGTATATATATATGTAAGGTAAATCCAAAATCAATTAATTAAAATAGCAAAATGCCGGAATAAATTATCATTAATTAAATATTAATTTTTTGATTTAAGATGGTTTCACATTTCAAAAAAAATTTCTGCAAAATAATTTCTAAATGTAAAGGCAAAACATATTATGTCGACGAGCCTCCAATAAGTATAATAAATAATTTTGACATGACAGTACCTAAATTATAAAAGTTCGATTTAAAATAAATGGTAAATATATATACTTAGTAGAGATACTAAGAAAGAAATGCTCACACTCACACTGTGTGTGCAAGTGTCCGCTGCGCTGCTGGTTGCACAGAGACAGTGCTTCTTGATAGTCACTCCCTTAACGAATTAAGCAATCTAATAGCGAAATGGTCTACGAATAATAAACGTCACTAAGGCGCCATAGCACTAATTCAAGTATCGATACTTTTAACCAACTACCAGTTAATCAATTCTATTAGTAAGGGATTTAAATATTATTTGTATAACTCAAATATAATGTAAAAATTGACTTACAACCATCTACTTTTACGATCACCAACGATATTATAGTGAAATAAAAACAAATCATAGTAAATTTGCAACAACAAAAAACAGAATTTCATAATCAAAATTAATGACATGGAAGCACAATATGCCATGTATATAATGAAATGTTATCATAATTTACAAAATATATTTTTATCTGCAAACTATAATAACATTCTGACTATTCTTGATTTCATTTTATTTTATATATATATACTTACAAGAAATATATATAATTTTTAGTTCTCATTTCTTGATCATAGTTTTTTGTTTAAACTTTTTAATGTAGAAATTTGTTTATATATATATTATATATATATATATATATATATATATATATATGTTGAATATAAAAAATCATTGGATCACGAGAATCAAACTATATTAATGTTATATATACTTATATATAGTTATTTAAAATTTATGTAGCATACTATAACTAGGTAGAGGTAGGTATTTGTTGTTTGAAAATATATCATAAACATTTTGAATTTTATGTCTCTGGTTCATAGTGGCAACAGAAAACTAGAGTCAAATGAACAGAGGAGAGTAGCAAATCGAATTTTGAAAGAGAATTGATAGTTTTAATGGACACCTACTTAAGAAATATAACTTAAATTTCATTTAGGTATATAATGGAGATAAAGGTCCAGTGTATAGGACTGTATGTAGAACCACGAAAAGATAATTTACTTTTGACATTCTATTCTATCTGATAAAAATTTAATTAAGCTTTATCAAAAAACTTAAATATTAAGTATATACTTAGTTAAATTTAAATATATATTCCATCGACGCAAATTTAAATAACATTAATAATAAAATGTCGGGAAAATCACTAAGCGGTAGGCCTAGGCCCTAGGCCCACATCGGGCTGATGAGCTAAAAGAAGAATTTAGCGAAATATGTATAATCAATGTATTACTAATTTCTTACATTAATACTATTCTGTACTCTGTAGTAAAGACATTGAACAAAGCTACTTTATTTAAGTATATAAGATTTCAATTCACGATATTGTCTCTAACATAAATTCAAATTTTATTATAAAAAAAACCATAAATTTTAACTTATATGTAAAATCATCAAATATGTTTCTAAGTTATCATCATCGAATATAATTAATTAGCATATAATTTAATTATACAAAAAAAAAACTGTCAATGACCTTTTACAACAACAACAAAACATAATAATAACACTCTTAGTCGTCGTATATTTAACATTTCAAATCACTTTTATAACAGAGCTAGAAAAATGTTAGCTAATATATAAGCATCTTCTATAATTAATGTCATGTCACTCAGAGAATAGTGTAATTTTTTTGTTCGACATGAAATAATAATAAAAAACAAATGAGAAACAATTCAAATAAACTAATTTTTTTGTAATATTAAATCGAAATAAGTATAAATAAGAATATATAATTTTTTTTCCTGATTTATTTTACCTCTCCACTATTATATACAACAATTTTAATATGTTATATTACTATTACTATATCAATGTTATAGCTCTGCTAGATATGCTCGTATTTATATTTCGCGTGTTATAATAGTTCAATAGACGCCGGGGTTTTTTTTCTATTTAAATTGTCTGGTTTTTTTTCTGTTTTTTTGTTTTTGTTAAGTAAACTTTAGTCAATCGGTAGATGATGAATAGAAGAAGAAAAAAAACACCTTATCGACTTTATTTAATTAATTTTATTATTATTTACATTTTATCAGTCATGAAGCAACATTTTAAATTTTCTTTCTACTATTTGAATTTTTTACCTGAATAATTAAATTAAATACTTTAATTATAAGTAAATGAAAAATAATAATAATAATATTCACGTGTTATTATTATTTTAATTTTCCTCCAGATTATATAAATAATAAACTCATTCATGAACTCACTTTAACCGTGTGTGTGAATCAGTGTTAAAATGTTAAAAAATGTTGAGAAAAATAAAATATTAAAAAATATTTTTACTTAATCTTTATTAACTTTTAATCTTGTAAGTAAGTAAAGTAAAGAGAAATTAATATATTTTTGCATTAAGTTATTTATATACAATTTAAGAACATTAAAATATTTTTCTATTTCTTCTTCTTCTTCTTCTCTTCTTCTACCAATCCATTATGGATGTTGGAGTTTGCTATCATTAATTTTATTTTCTCTCTATCCGCTGCTAATCTAAAAAGCTCTGTGTTAGTCGATGAAATGTTGAACCAGTTCACGAGATCCACGTATAGTGAGTGTTCTTCTTAATATTAAAATTTAAAATATTAAAAATATTAAAGAGCCTTTGACTTACTACATAAATCATAAATGTGAAGTTTCATTTACATTTTAAATTAAAAATGTTCTGTACCTATAAAACTTAATTCAGAATTTAATTTTTGATTTTCCTTATAAGTATACATAATGTAAGTATATCAAGAGCCAGGAATTAGATGAGATCAGCTATCAACATTAAATTTTTTAACCTGTTACTTACTTGTCAAATGTGTTAATTTCTTATAAGAATACAAAAAAATAGAAATTTGAAATAGAAGTGTACCTACTTAATCTTCGAATAATAGTGTTCATTGTTCAAATTGTCAACTGTTTTGGAATTTTATATCTACATATGTATATATAAGTAGGAACTGAAATTTTTCTTAGTCTAATCATTGAACAAATCTAATAATTGTTCATAAATTCATACTTATTTAAGCATCGAATTAGTTTTACATTAGTTACACAACTAGTATAAAATTGACAGTCCTACTTAAGTATAATTAATAGCTAATGAAATTTGAAGACAGGGAAAAAAAAGTCCACAACAATTAAATCACGACTACTTAATAGTTTTCTTAACTACAAAGGAACTGTAACGCATGGTTCGAATTAATCGGAATTCATATAAAATTAGTAGGTAAAGTGATTGCGATAGAATTTCTATTTCTATAACAATGTAAGACTATTATAGCCCACATCAGGATTATTATATAATCATTATTGCTGAATTGAATAGTATATCTAACCCTACTCGAAGTATTCTAACTATATATCGGAAAGTAACAATATACAATCTAAATATAGAAGCTAAAATTTAATCTGCTCTAAGATGCAATACATCACAATAAAAAGAGTGTTTTTCTTAGTTTAATTCAATTACTATAAGTATATACTTTACTTAATTCAACAAAAATTTACCTCTTATCTATAATTTATATGTACACAAAAGTATATTTTTGATTCATTTACTTAACTCGTATTAATAATTTCTTACAGTTCATGGCTATATAAAAATTAAAAACCAATATAATCAAGTTGAGATATCGAATTTATTAATAATAATAAACATTCTTTTATTATTATTGTTATTTTTTTTCATGTCTGGCAAGGGTCAATTTTAATTGAAAAACATTTCGTCGTATTACTTAATTCAATGCTTGAAAAATGTGATATAAGTAAATGCTCTTTTTGTTTTATTTTGTTTAAATTTTTGTGTTAAAGATCTGATAAAATTAAGTGTTATGAATAATTCACCATGTTATCAACATTTATGTTTAATGTGTACGTAAGTATAAGTACTTCAATATATAACAAAAAGGTCCAAGTTCTCGACATGTTAATTATTATTAATTATTATACTTATATAAATTGTAGAAAGTATAAAAATGTCAATAAAATTTATTTAAGTAAGTAATTAGTTTCTTCGAATTAAATTATTTACTTAATTTTAAATACTTTCGTTAGAAATGTGGGATAGTGCAAAGTGAAAATTGATTTTCAACTAAGATGACTAACTAATTTGTATAGACAAGTCCCGGTTTCATTAATTTCTGATTTATGTAAGTTACTTTAGTCGTTATTTCGTAAATCTTTATTTTAAAGATTTTATCTGATATTCACTTGCATTTAATTCTACTTATATTTATATACTTATATATATATCTTGTCTTTTGAGTTATATAATTCGTAATATTCTTACATTTTTGCCTTAAATTTCACCTTGACACAACTTTCTCATAATTACACAAGTTTTAGTTTAGGCAACAGTTTGGCAATAGTTTAGTTTAGTTTATTAACCGGCAAATAGAATTATCCCTGACTTTTTGATGATTTTTCATGTAAGTAAACAAAGGTAAAACATTGGATAAAATCTCCTTGAAACAATTGATGTTGCATCTACCTAGCCCGATCTCAGATTTAAGCTAAGTAAGTAGGTAAATATATAAAATTTTTAAATTATATATACTTACTTAAGTAATTTAAATTTTCGTAAGGAGCCAAAATATAAGGGTGCTTGTGGAGCTATAAGGTTCAATAGGTACCTTACTTATATAGTCGCTAGTAGTGATATAAGCTTCGTTATGACGAACCAAAAGTAAATTATATTCATTTAATACTATGATACTAGATTTACCATTTATGTTTTACAAATTCAAAGACTGACTGCAAAAAGGTCGAAGTTGAAAAAATCAATATAATTTGCGAGAAATCTAAACGAGAAATAATTATGTAGTACAAAATTATACGAGTTAAGTAGGTTAATAATTAAATGAAATTAACAGACTTTGTACTCGTATAAGTAATCTACAATAAATTCAGACTTGTTTCCTAGAGGAAATACTAAGTAGATAATAGTTTTTATTATTAATCATAAACTAGTTTCCTCAATGTCTAACAGCCTGCAAATGATCTGTTTAATTTCAAATTATAATTAAAATTTAGATTTTATGAGTTTAGATAGAAAACCAACTAAGTAAGTAGGTAGTTATAT
The DNA here is from genome assembly GCA_949752835.1 of Empis stercorea. NCBI lineage: Eukaryota > Metazoa > Arthropoda > Insecta > Diptera > Empididae > Empis > Empis stercorea. The sequence goes on along the minus strand of OX457086.1, from coordinate 7,224,353 downwards.
TTAAGTATATTATTGTAAATCTAATTTTATTAAGCTACATTTACTATATCAATTATAGAATATAGTTTATTACAACATTAATTTACATAATATTCTTTTTATAAAATAAAAAGGCGTATCATATTTTTCAATTTGAAAATTAATAATAAAAATGATTTTACTTATTTTTATAGAAAAATTTCCACATTTTAAGTATTTTTTTGTTGTGTTTTTGATTTTTTAAATATACTTTATATAATGTATAGTATATATATCTAAATTTATAATAAATATAAAAAAAAAATATTAATAAACAGAATTTAATGATAATTTATAAACAAAAAAAAAACAATTATAATTTTTACTCCCATCAAAAATTATCAACAACAAAACAAAATTGTTTAATAAAAAATATGTTTTCATAAAATATGTTTTTTTGATAAGAAATGCAATCTTAAAAAAAAAATTTGTAATTTTTTATACATTATTTTCTTTGCCCAGCAACTTAAATAAATAATAAACATAATGTTTTAGGGAAAAAATAATTCTTTCCACTTGCAAAAATTAAAATTTAAAATGACATACAAAATAATTTGTGTATCAATATCAACGAAATGAATGTAAATATATAAAAACAATGAAATTCTGGACAATGGAATAAATTTAGATTACTTTATATATATAATGAAAAATTAATTTCTAAATTAGAATTTAAAATACATATTGTGAATGACTAATCAATTTCACTCAATGGCTAATTCTAATATAGAGTTTATAGAGTTTAATGAATTTAAATTCAATTTGAAATTATTAAATCATCATGATATATTGTGAACCATCATGTGTATAGCAATATAATCACTAAACCGGAATAATTTCATTTTGAATTGAAACATAATTTTTAAATTATCTGCCTATAAGTTATATATATATATGGTTAATTTAAATTTAGGTAGGTACAGGTACTTATTATTATACACATTATTAAGACACCCTTGGTTAAAAATGTTATATTAAATTTTATTCGATTAATTAACTAATCAAATATTTTATTAAGAAAATCAATGATTTACATTTATATAAGTATACTTACTTATATATTTTAAAAATTACTTATAACGTTATAACATATTATTAATATTTTATGAATATGATTACAATTTCAATATTACAAATTTACATATAAATAATTTATACGAATTTACTTAAATATATACTTTGATTTAAATAATTTCAAAGGGGGATAATTAAGTTAAGATAAAATATAAAACTGATGAAATGGAAATTTTAAATTAACTATAAGTAAATTGAATTTTACAGAATTTAATTATTATTTTAAGCACCAGATAAGTAATACATATAAGTATACTTACTTAATTAAACGTTAAAGGTACAATGATGATTGGATTGGAATTAATTGGAAATCAATTCTATCAAATAAAGTTTATCTAGAAGAGAAAAGTAGAGGAGGCAAACCCTCAAAGGGGGTTGTAAGGATATTAATAGCGAAAAAGGGACCAAGAAGAAGGAAGATAAAAAATAATACAACGAAAACGAATAATTATAATAAAAAATTGAGAATATTTTAATTTCCAGCAGTTAATTCTGATAAAAACTTGCAAAAAAAAATTTCTTATCAATTTTAGATTTATATGTCCATTTTACACGTAAAATACTGAAATCAATTAACTATGTTTAACCACAAAAATTTATTATAAAATATTATTACTTAATACTTAATTAACTTGCTTGAAAATATCAATTGATATGATTTACATAATTTACTTTTATAGCAAAACTCAACAATTAAATTTTGACAATAATATAGGTACTAATTTTGGTTTTAATTTGAATATCACATTTTGATCTTATTAATTTACAAATATATAATACTAATAAATAATTTAAGTTGAATGTCCGATTAGAAACAATTTATAATTAAAAAGTATTAAATTTATTTTACATAAATTATGTTTTATGATTTTCATTAATCAAATATAAGTACTAGTTTTTATTTGGCTAGTTGGTATAATACTTATATTGTTTTTTATGGAATTATAAAGCGTATACAGCAAAAATCAGCATGACATAGTAATAAACATACAAAAATTATTTCAACACACAATTTATATACTTATAGGTATAAAAGCTTTAAATTTTTACTTTGTTTCAGCTTATATATATATTGGCAAATTGTATTGTGTGTATACGTATATTATAGTCTCTACAAAATTTACAAATTGTAAATTTTACATATAACCCTGACCCCTTATTTCTGACATTAATAAAATATATATATATATAAAAAATAAGTTAGCCTTTTATATAAAATAAATTGTTGTCCACACTTTAAAAAGTTTGTTAATGCCTGACTAAGATTTATAAATGTGTCACTATAACTATAATATTATTGATTTTACTTATAACTATTATATAAAGAATTTTTATTGAATAAATATTTATACTTACAATCCAAATGTTTCTTTTTTGGTCCAATTAGCTCTTCTGTTGTTGCTTTACAAACAGATTTAGCAAGTCCTTGACCAGCTAAACTATGTCTTGCAGCTAATAATCTATCATTAATAGTTTGACCTTGCAAATTCATATTGAATTTTTTGTTTTTATATTACTTATAAAATATTTTTATTTTGACGTCTAAAAAGGAAATCCTTTTTGGTTGTTATACTTTTTTCTCTAAGGAGCAAATATTATTTTCTTATTGGTATTTTTACTATATGAATCACTCAATATATAAATTAATTGTTCATATAGGTATACAAAATTTTATTTATATTTTACTAAATATAATGCACTTTTTTTTCACTTCACTTTTTTTATGTTCTCTCAATTGTGACGTCGAATCAAGGATTATTAACATAAATTAAAAAAAAAAAAATATAAAAATGAAAAAAAAACAACTTAAGTATATTTTATATATACTTTTTTCACTTGAAATTCTTAATTATATTATTATTTCAATTCAACATTTAATAACCTACAAAAAAAAAAATTAAAAAAATTTTCCTTTTAGAATATTTTTTTTACTAAAAGCACCAAAATTGAAAATAATTTTTTGAAGAGGAAAATTTCTCATACAAAAAAAAAATTCAATCAAATTTGTTTTTTTTTTCTTAAATTTCTTTTTAAAAAAATATATATATATATAATATATATATTTTTGTTGTATATATATTTTAGTTTAGAGTAAAGAATGGAATGGATCTGTGTGCCACCGCCCCCCTTTTTCAAATCGATTACGAACACGATTCGGGCTAGCAACAAATATATACAGCAAAATAATATAAAATAAATAATATGAATGATGATGATGGTGATGATTGCTTCTGTGGATTTCTTGAAAACTTGATTTTTTTTTTACCTGCTGGAAAATTCAAAAAAAAAACACTTCTTTTTTTAGGTGGATTAATTTTTTATTGCACTCTTGTAACGCGACCGATAAATTTTATTAAAAATTTTCTTTCCGTGGTGTAAATATGGCGACGAGAACAAATACTGAATTAATTTTATATATACATATATATTTTTTTTAAATTATTTTTTATATCTATTTTATATTATTTTTTTTTATATTCTTCCGACGACTAAAAAGACGACGTTTGCGTTGTCTCTGACGTCCCAACAAACAAAATTTCAACTCCAATAAAAAAAACTAATTTTGAACTATCAAAAAATTTCATGAAGATATTTCCAATTGGGAAAATGAAAGAATGAGGTTATGTAAATAAAAAAAATATTTCATGTATGAAAATTCAATTTTTATATAATTCAAATTCATTCAAAAATGTATAAAGTAATAATTTTATGTAATATCGAAATGTTTGATAACAAATTTCATGTCTTCATTGAACATAATTTTTAAATTACTGGAAATCTGTACGATTTTGTACTAAAATCGTGCTATACTTTTCTATATATACTGACCAAAATATACCAGTAAGCAAAAATGTATATGACAAGTAAAATTCAACACACTAACCAAGAAGTGTTGCCAATAACATTTTATTGAAAATGCTAAATCTGATTTTTTTTGCAATCGAATAAGAATTCTGCAATCGAATTAGAATATTCAATCGAATTCTTATTCGATCGTTTTAAAATTCTAATTCGATTAATTTTATCAAAATGTGTCGATTATAAAATTGGTCTCTTATTTGAAACTTATTTGAATTTTTTGTCTTTTTATAGGAGGAACGCAAGTATTTTTCATTAAATAAAAGTTCTCAATCTTAGGTTATGATTCAAATTCGAAACCGTAAATTGCGGTTATAATTCAAATTGGATATCGTACTAAATCTAAATTGTCTCTTTAAACTTTGTCCACAATTGGACCATAACTGATTACACAATTGGACCATAACCGATTGTTTTATAAACAAGCCACTTTAGGCTTATTCTCGTTGTTGTTAGTTTTGGGCTTTGGGAATTCGTTTAAAATTTATCATGACTTGATTATTTTTTTAGGAGAAAGGGTGAATTCTGGTTGTACCATTCATGTCCTGGTTGTACCACTCATGATTTGTACTACTCATCCAAATTTTATATAAAAATTAACCAATTTCCCAAAAATATCTAATAAAGAGAAAGGGAGGTGCAAATATAAATTTTAAAAATTATCTTTTAATTTTAATAAATATTCATTTATTTCATTTTTCAATATATAATGATAAATTTTAAATATTACTATATTTGAATAACTTTATTTTATTTTATTTTTAATATACATAATATAATATATAATTAAATAATTTAAGAATATTAAAATATTATATATTTTTTTTTAATAAAGCAACGTAATTTATTATAAGGAACAAAACTGCACAACATAATGATACTAAATAAGCATATTACTATATATATTTTTCCTAATTTTTTTAAATTACGTTCATTTAATAATCCAGAACTATACAACAGAAATTACAAATCTAATTTAATAAATAATTTAAAGATGTAGTTTTTTCTTTATATAAAAGCAATAATTAATTATAATAAAATATATTAAGAAGTCATAATTAAATTTGGTTTTGTTTTAAATAAAAAAATAAATTTGATACTCTGGATGTTCTGTATTTTTTTTAAATCGTTATCCTCTTTCCTATCAATTTCACAGAAAAATAATAATAAAAGCTAAAATAAAATAAAAAGTTAATATTTTGTAATAGGAAAAAAAACTGGCCTTAAAGTCATTCTTAAATAAAATAATAATTTTAAAATAATAAATTTATTTATAAATGTAGTGGACTTAACTACAAAAAATAATTTTACGTTATTTTTTCACATATTAAATAAATTTTTTATATATTTTCTTTAAATTTTTCATTAAAATAAAATGCTTTGGTTTGATTAGAATGTTTGGAAGTTTGAAAAAAAATAATAATAATAAAATTTTAAGAACTAGACAGAAAATAAAAAAAATAGATTTTATATAAGTCTGTCCAAAAAACAAAATTATAGTTTACAAAATCCATGGGGATTTGAATTTTGCCAACGCCATGTATCTTCACACATTTCCAAAATTCCACGTTTTGCTTTCCATCCTAATGCTTTATTAGCTAAAGATGGATCTGCATATGAAGTAGCAATATCACCAGGACGGCGTGGCGCTAATTCATAATTAATTGATTGACCAGATGCTTTTTCAAAAGCATGTATCATTTCCAAAACTGAATAACCAACACCAGTACCTAAATTATAGGTAATAAATCCTTTAATTGTCCCAGTTTGTAATTTATTTAATGCCTTAACATGACCATCAGCTAAATCAACAATATGAATATAATCACGGACACCAGTTCCATCATGTGTTGGATAATCACTACCATATACTTTAAGTACAGGACGACGTCCAACACTTACTTGTGCAATATAAGGCATTAAATTATTTGGTTCACCATTTGGATCTTCACCAATTTCACCACTAGGATGTGCACCAACTGGATTAAAATAACGTAATGATACAACACTCCAACGCTAAAAAATAATAATAATTAATATATTTGTTATTTATATTTTATATATGTATGTATATAAAAATTTTAACTTACAGGATCCGATTCACAAAGATCTTTTAAAATTTCTTCAGTAAAATATTTACTTTTACCATATGGACTTGTACAATTACCAGTTTGATGATCTTCTGTTAGTGGTAAAACCTGTGGTTCACCATAAACTGTTGCACTTGAACTATAAACAAATTGAAAAACATTATATTCAGCCATTAATTCCAATAGAATGCTAGTGCCAGTTATATTATTTTGATAATATGTTAATGGTTTTCGACATGATTCACCAACTGCTTTTAAAGCAGCAAAATGTGCAACACAATCAATTTTATGCTAAAATAATTTAAAAAAAATAAATAATTTAAAAAATACTAATAGGAAAATTTTTTTGAATGATATATTTTTTATTTTCTTCAGGGAAGTAATTATACAACTGAACAAATTAAATTAAGGACACGACTGAATAAATTAAGGTAAATAATATATATATATACTACAGTAAATAATATTTTCATTTATTAATTGAATATTCAAAATTCAAATTTTACTAACAAATTTAATAATATTTCCTCTTTTGATATTTATTTATTTATATTTAAAAAATTTATTCCAAATTTTGAAAATTCTATTTGTATCATAAAAAGTAAATATTAGCTGTGTTTTTTAATTCCTACTCTGCTCTATAACAGTAGAGTATGTGTATGTTTGTTGTTGTACTTTACTCTACATAATTATCAAGAACAACATGTAGAGTAAAGGGAAATTGAAATTATTAAATTTCAATATGGTAGAATTTTAGAATTTAGTTTAGTGAACTATCATATAAATGACCTGATAAGATCTAAATTTAATAACAAAGTTATTATTTATATATTTTTGAAATAGCAACAGTTCTACATTAAAATTATAAATTTTAAAAAAGAACGAATTGAAAAAAAGTAAAGCATAATCGAATTAAAAGTTAAATTAGAATTTGGTCCATCAATTTCAATATAAGCATTTATAATTTAAAATTAATTAAAATTAACTTATTACGTTTAAAATTATCAAATATTTAACAGTCACAGCAATTTATTTCCAAAAATCGATATTATAAATTTAATTTAACTAAATTAAATTATATAATTATAATTTGCTAAAACTAAAATAATTATATTTACATATGCTGATAATAAAAACTACGCTCTTAATTTTCATTTAAAGTATATAATTGGGGATCAACACGTTGACATGCTGGAAAAATTTGTATACATATATAGTTTATAATTGGAAAATTTACTGCGATATAGAAATGAGAAACTAAGGTCAAGTGCAAATTGTGCAAATTGTGCAAATATTTGCTTACGAATAGAAAAAAATATATACTTTGTATAATACTTAATCTATTTTTTGTTTTTTTTTTGTTATTTTTTTCTGAAATAAATAGAACATAAACTTAAATAATTTATTACAAAGTATAGTAACAAAAATTTTGTTTGAAAATTATTTAAAGCCTTTTATTTATTATTTATTAAAATTACTTACAAGTATTTTTGTTTTTAATTAAACGGAGAGGACGTGACTTAAATTGATAAGAAAAAATTATTATATTTATTTTGACTATTATTATGATTATTTTATATTATTATCTTATTCGAATTCCAATTTCATTATCTCAAATGGCTTATATTTAATTTTTATCAGAACAAATATATAATTATATTATATTTAATGTTATAAGAACAAAATATTTGTTTATTCTCGGAATAAATATATAAGTATAAAACATATTTTTATATAAGAATGAAATTTTTGTTTGAAAAAATGATATGGTATACAAGAATTGTTGAACTTTTAAGTATATTACTTATATACTATATAGGTATAATGAAAAGATTATTTTGTTTTGTCCAAAAATTAAAAACCTGAAGAACTTGAAAAATTAATAAGAATATAAGCAAAATAAAACACAGGTGATGATACTCTTTTTTTTTTTTGTTTAATAAACATTTCACATTCTAATGATTGAGCTGTAGTAACAGCAAATAAATAAAAACTCATTAAGAAATCTTTTTATTATTATAATTATTATTAATATATTAAATAATAATTGTGATTTATTTAACGGGTTCCATATACCAGGCTTTAATTAATAATTAAAAAGTAGTAAAAATCTATTGTAAATTTTATAGCTTTTATCTTATAATGTGGCTACTATGTTTAGTAATTTTTGTATTTCTTCTGAATTTAGATTTTTAAATTTGAATAGTGGTAAAAAGTAAATTAAAATTTAATTTTTTTAATGTTTCATTTTATACTATAAAACATTTAAGAAATTTTTTATATTTATAATTTAATTTAATCAAAATTCGAAATTCGAATACATACTTATATATATATAAATGAATATATATATCATAAAATTATATAGATTTTAAAAAATTCACAAATTTTCAAGGTAAAATATTACATAATTCCAAAAAAATTTTTTGAAATTTATTATATTAAGTAGTATAAAATAAATTTACAAGAGATTTTTGAGAACTTCTTTATCTTAAATTATTTAAATGCAATTCATAAGAATCTAAATTTTTTACCAAAAAAAAAAGATACCCGACAGCGTCAAGGTGAAAACACTTACCGATAATAAAGTAATCATTAAAGCGTAAACAAAATTATTTATTAATGATTTAGGACAAAAACAAAGTTCATTTGCTTTTTTATTTATATCAACAAAAACTACCTATAATTAAGTTACGGAACTATATCAGATTTATAATTTTAATTTAATATTTATAATTTATATTATTTTCCACGTATTCATCTTTTATTTTTCTTATATATACTTATAAGTAATTTACCTTTTTAAATACGCTCCTTAATGCATCTCGATCTCTTATATCAACTAAATAAAATTTAACTTGTCTACCAGTTAAATTTTCAACCCGTTGTAATGATTCTGGTATTTCCTCACCAGGTGCACAAAATGAATTTGATAAATTATCAACACAAATAACATTATATCCGGCACGTAATATTTCCAATATTGTATGTGAACCAACATAACCAGCTCCTCCAGTTACTAGAACTGTTTGTGTCATCCTCCTCTCAATAATAATAATAATAATAAGATTTCAATGGATTGATGTATTTTTTTGTTGTAAAGTTGCCAAATGTTTATTTTCTGTCTTTGTGATTTTTTATTATTTGTGTGAAGATGTGCTGCTACATACAATCCACAAAATTTTTAATAACTTTTTTTTCTCAAATACACAATAAAAATAAATAAAATTTATATTTGTATTTATTATTAATTTTATATTGAGCTATGCAAAAAGTTATATTAAAGTTAAAATTTTGTAGATGTGTCGTGGTGTTGTTTCATCTGCGAACTGAAAACTAATGAGTTCTTATCACTTAACTACCCGATTTTATTATTTCATTAGTAATCTGATTTTTTATTTATATATATTTTATATACAAGCTATTTTATATATATAATAATTTATTTTATTGAAGTAAAATAGTTTTTTGCCGCACCAACATATTTATATAAGTATATGTATAAAAAAAAACTATATTATCTGGAAATTTGTCTTTTCTGCACTGAATAGATATTTTTTGTCGGATTTAATTTCAATCAATTTGTTGACATATTTATAATTTGTTTGAAGACGAGTATTTTTCCAAAGGTTATCATCATTAGTTATTTAAGTTTTAAAAATAAATATATATTACAACAATATTCCAATTTGGATTTATAACGAAAAAAATGTAAACATAAAAATATATATTTCACTGATGACGCAAAAATTCTGAATTGAACTGTCAAAAAAAATAATTCTACTTGGAAATTTTATGGTTAATATTTTTATTCCATATAATTAATATTCCAGTCCATAGATGGCGCACTCTTAATTTTGTTATAATTTTTTATCAGATGATTTTGACAACCCGGTTTTTATTTTTTTGAATAAAAAAAATCAAAACAAATAACAATGTCAATAAAATTAAGAAGAACTATTGCAGGAAAGGTAAATTATATTAGTTTTTATATAATAATATAACATTTGTTTTACAAATTACAATTTCATTTAAAAATATTTAAAATTCTAATTTGTTGATTTGATCTCATATAATTTTTTTTTAGATTTCTGAATACCTTAAGCCGGATATAAAAAACCATTATGATATACTTAATGTCATTCCCAATTTATTAGAATTACGAAAATCAACTGAAAATAATTTACCCGAATTACATTTGTCGGCAATTAAAGCTCGTTATTTATTTCAAAATAATGACGTCAAACAAATTGAGAAAATTGCTACGGAAATTAAATATGATAATGAACAAATAAATAATATATCAATAAAAGAAACTGCCGCTACCAAAAATTCATTATCACGTACACCAACAATAGTATTTCAATTAAATCCAGACACTTTTACCAAAGATACTTTAATGACATCACAATTACCATTTAATTTATATAACAATTCAAGTGAAAATATTGTTGTTGAATTTAGTTCACCGAATATTGCAAAACCATTTCATGTTGGTCATTTACGTTCAACTATAATTGGAAATTTTATTGGCAATCTTTATGAGTTTTTAGGTAATAAAGTTATTAAATTAAATTATTTAGGTGATTGGGGTACACAATTTGGTCTTTTACAAGTTGGTATTCAAATGATTGGTTTAACAGATGAAGAAATTTGTAAAAATCCAATTGATAATTTATATAAAGCTTATGTAGCAGCTAATCAAGCTGCTAAAAATGATGAAAATATATCTAAAGAAGCGAGAAATGCATTTACACAACTCGAAAAAGGTCAATTAGATTTAAAAAAATGGGAATTATATCGTAAATTTACTGTTAACGAATTAAAAGAGATATATAATCGTTTGGGTGTTACTTTCGATGAATATCATTGGGAATCACAATATAGCCAAAAGGATATTCAAAATATAATTGAAATTTTAGAAATAAAAAAATTACTCTTAGATGAATATGATGGAAGGAAAATTTGTAAAGTTGGAGATAGACGAATACCAATTATTAAAAGTGATGGATCAACATTGTATTTAACTAGAGATATCGCAGCTTTAATACATCGCTCTGAGTTATATAAATTTAATCAAATTTTCTATGTAGTAGATAATGGTCAAACAGATCATTTTAATGCTTTATTTACAATTGCTAAAGGATTGAAAAAAGATTTATATAAAAAATGTAATCATATTAAATTTGGAAGAATCAAGGGAATGAGTACAAGACAAGGAAATGTTGTGTTTTTAAGAGATGTCCTGAATGAAGCTCAAAATATAATGTTAGAAAAACAAATTCAAAGTCCAAGTAAGCTTAATTTTAATATATGCATACAAAAATTTTAATATCTTAATTTTTTGTTTCAGCAACTAAATTAGATTTAAATAATTTGGATAGTAGGACTGCAGATATTCTTGGAATTTCAGCAGTTATTATTAATGATTTGAAACAACGTCGACAAAGAGATTATGAATTTACATGGGATAAAGCCATTCAGGTTAATGGTGATACAGGAATTAAATTACAATATACTCATTGTCGGCTTAATAGTCTAATGGAAGAAAATTCTAATATTAATATTGCCCAAATAGCTAATTTAAAATTATTGAATGAAGTGGATGCTCAAAATTTAATTATGGAAATTGGAAAATTTCCAGAAATTTTACTAAAAGCTGAAGAAAATTTAGAAGCATGTGTACTAGTCAATTATTTATTTGCCCTTTGGTTTGTGATTTATCAAATTTTTATGAAATTTTAAAAGATATTTTCATTTTGATTCTTTCAGTAATTTAACGAGCCGAGCTTTAAAAACATTAAACATTAAAAATGAGAAAAATAGTGATATACAATCACAACGACTGTTACTATTTACTACATCTAGACAAGTTCTTAATAAGGGAATGAAAATATTAGGATTAAAACCACTTATTAAAATGTAAAATTTTATATTAGAAAATAGTAAAGTTGAAGATTTAACTACAGAAAGACTAGAGTAAAAACTAATAACAAATTAAATAATGTTTAATATTTTTATTTATCCATTTATAAAAAAAATTATTGCTAGATTTTTCTTTTTTCTTCAATTCTATCGCTTCTTCCATGTGTATTTTCTACGTGCACCCTCTTGTCCAAACTTCTTCCTTTCACGTTGTCGGTAATCACGCGTTAATAGGCCAGCTAGAATTATATTAAAATAAGTTATTTTTTCTGCTGTAAATATATATATAATTTATTTTACCAATTCTCATTTTTTCAACAACTTCTGGATTAATAAAACTTCTCAAACTCATTGAGATACCCCATCGAATTGCTCCAGCTTGACCACTTGGACCACCACCAGCTACATTTGCTTCAATATCAACTTTTCCCAACATATCAGAAAATATTAATGGAAATAGAACCTATTTTTAAAAGTTTAATTATTAGTTAGAAATGACGTGAATGTGAAAAATGAAATATATACTTAAAATTGAACTAGAAATCCATTTAAAAATTTTACAAAAATAATTTATAAAAATTTGAACCTCGTATTGGTAATATTTTTTTATAATTTTTCGTTTACAAATAAATTATTGCTTCTACTACTATTTATTTATACCAAATTTTAATTAGTAGATCATAATACGAAAAAATCTCAATAATATCAAATATATGGAAGCAATTTATTAACATATTAAATTATGATATATAGTAATTATTATTATTTTCAATATATTTGTCCGATATACGATATCATAAGATTACAAATTAATTTTCTAAATATATAAAAAAAAATAGCGTAAAATTTTGTCAATCAAATTTGATTCACAAATATTTACGTTAAAATTTAACTTTAGAATAAAATTGTAGTAAAAAAAGATTTGACTAAATTATTAATGGTTAATTAAAGTGATTCACATCAAAAAGTAATAATAATAATTTTCGTTCTACGTTGTTACCAAGATGATTTTCGATATCGTTTTGAATTTAACCAAAATCTGAAAATTAATTATTTGATAATTTATAAAATGTTTATGAAATTGTTAAGAAATTTCAAATATTTCCATTTTTATCATAATATAACATAAATTATATATACAAAATTGTAATTTGTAACATAATTTTTCCACCAAGAATTTGATTTTTTTTTTTTTAATTGAAAGTAATTGTTTGTTTATATTCCAGTGACGACTTTAGATAAGTAATATATACATTATGTTATATACATAATGTTTTTTTCTTCATATTATGTATACAGTACGTTGAAAATGATTATAATTTATGATATATATATTTATATTAGAAGATTATTTTATATTTATTTAATGTCTCTTAAATACAAACATTCTTCAGCTACTGTCATATTATACACTTTTAAATCATTTAAATAAAATGTAAACATTTTGGTAAATCCAAGAAAAATATAATGAATAATTTTATTTAAGTACATTATATTTTATAAATTTTCTTTGATTTGATATATTACAATGCAGATGTGGATAATTGGGACTGGGAAAATCCAGCTTAAGTAAATTTGACCTAAAGCGGAAATTTGGATTAAAATAATAATAAGAAATTCTTAGAAAATTTAAGTGGAAATTAGTTAGGTTTTAGAGAAAATTTATAAATACAAAAGGACAAATTTTATGATTGAATTTCAGAGCGGACAAAATATGTACATATTTAAATTTCTGTAACATAAATTTCAAAAGATTCTTAAATAGATCACAAAATTCATATCACATTAGTCGATTTTATAATAATTTTTTTTATCAAATTTTAATAGCCATAAATGAATGCAACGTGATTTTAAATATAATTGCTTACCACAAATATTTTTTTGTTTTTTTTTTTTGTTTTGCAAAAACTTCAATCATAAAATATATTTGTAAATATAAATAATAAAATATTTTTGAATAAAACACATTTTCAATTCATTTTCAAGGTATAACACACAGCCATTATGTCATAATTTATTTAAAACAAAAAGAAAACGGAAAATAATAATTAAAAAAAAGAAATTAAATAAAAACAAAATATAATAATAAAATTATAAAAAAATAATAATAATAAGAATAATATTTTTATAAAATTTAATTTTCATTTTACATCTTTTTTCTTTATTTTTTTTTTTTAAACATTTCCATCATTTTTTTTATAAATAATATTTTTTTTCTTTTAATATCGTAAATATCTAAACCAAATTAAATGAAAATGAAAATTCTTATTTTAATTTTTAACATATTTTTTTATATATAGTTACAAATTTAAAAATTTTATATAAATTCAAATTCATTAACAAATTATAATAATAATTATTTTTTTTCAACAAAAATTTTTTTGAAATTTGTTTACACTTAATTCTATACAGAAAAAAAAACAAGATTATAATATTAATGGGATCTTTAATTAAATTATCTCTACGATATTCAGAATTTAAAATTTATATATAAAATATTAGTTTTGTTCAATGACTTACTTTGGAGTACTCTACAAAGTGATCAGGAATTAATTATCAGACCTTATTTTAGTATCTCTCTATATCCCTGGGGTCATTTGAGTCTACTTTGAATAACTATCTAGAGATCGTTGTAAGGTTTGTACCTCCTATTTTTCAAACATTTTCAAACAATCTTTAACAAATTTTACAAGTTTGAATCATTGTAGCATTTTAATTTTCCAATAATTTTCTACATAAATTAATATTTATCTAATAGAAAATGGAAATTTACTCTACTCTGAGAATCTATTATATTCTACATTATTAATTCTTTTTAAGTCATTGAACAAATCTATTTATTATGTAATAGATAATATAATAATACTTTGAAACTTTAATTACTTAATTTAATTACTTTTTAAAATTATTTCTTTGTTGACCTGATATTACTAATAGTAATTTATCAATAACTTTACTAGCTTGTTGTTGTTGTTGTATTAAAGCATTTTTTAATTCTTGGATTTCAGTTGTTAAAATTTTTAAACGATCAGCATTATCATCAATTTTTGTTGTTAATGTACATAAACTGGTTGTATCAAAACCATATTCAGATTCTGGATTCATAATATTATCATTACCAATATTTATATCATTACCATTATTATTATTAACACTATTACCATTATATTTATTTTTATATGAAAAATATGTTGCTGCACTACTTTTAGCTGATATTGTATGACCAAAATGTTTTCTAGTTTTACCAACATCATATGCACACATTAATATATCACGTGGTAATCTTTTTTCACTTGGATTTAATGGTTTAACACATAATACAACACGATATGCTTGTGGTGATACTAATGCTGTATAATGTAATAAATTACGTAACCATGTTGGTAAATAACCATTAAATAATGCTGATTCAATATATGATATTAATTTTGTTTGTCTTACTAATTTTGATAAACCAGCTGTTTTTTTTAATCCTTGTATATCATGTACAGCAATACCAACTAATAAATTCATTAATACAATTGTTACAAATAATAAAAATAATACAAATGTTATTTGTGCACTAATTTCTAATAAAAATGGTGGATCTTTACCATCTGGATCATTTATTAATAATGATAAATCTTGTTCACCAATCATCATTACTAATACTGTAATAAAACCCATAAATGGATTAGCAAATGATGATGATGATGGAAATATAACACAAAAACTAATTGTAAAACCAACTAACATACATGAATATGCCATAAATAATTTAGCAAATTCACCTTGTACTTTTGTATACATTGCAACATATACATCAAATACTGGTAATTGACCAACCATTAACATTAAATTTGTCCAACCAAGTAATACAGCAAATGCACCAATATGATTTTGAAATGTATATGTTTTTTTTGTATATATATATGATATAACAAATACACTTGTTATTACAAACCATTCCATACTATTTTCAACTTGCATAAAATATTGTCGAACTGATGTATAACCAGTTATACCATAAACTTTTCGAAATATTTCAACAATTGTTATAGCAACTAATACCCACCATTGCATTTCCATAACAAATGGATTATTACGTAGCATATCACCAAGAATAGATTGTTTTTGGCATAATTCTTGTGCTTGTATTGTAGTATTATCATCTTTACTACCATTATAACAATTATGTGCTAATGCTGTTAATACATATAATGTTAAAAATAAAACAAATGTAAAACAAAATATTAATCTCCCAATATAATATTTTCGTATTTTACCCCATTTTATATATAAAAATGCTGAACATAATGGATGTTCTAATATTTCTTTTTGCCCTTCATCAACAAATGTATTTAAATAACTGATTTCTCTTGGATGACAATGTTGTAATAATTGTCGAAAATCTAATTCTAATTCAACTTCACGATTAACAATATCTTGTGAATGATGTAATGTTATAGCAGCATCTAATTTATGACGTATCATTGCTACAGATGCTGGTGTTTTACGTGTAATTACATTTAATGCTGTTGTACCTTTTTTTGATTTTGTTGTTACATCAGCACCATGAAATATTAACATTTCCACGCATTGTGCTAAACCATCTAATGCAGCTAAATGTAATGCTGTAAAACCATAAATATCTTTATGATTAACATTAGCACCCCATGATATTAATGTTTCCATTATATCAAATGCATTCTCTGATTTACCAACAGCAGCATGTAATGGTGTTCTTTGATCAAAATCTTCAGCATTTGGATCAGCATTACCATTACGTAATAATGATTCACAACATTCTAAACTAGATGTACGTGATGCTAAATGTAATGCAGTAAAACCACGATGATTTTTTAATTTTGTATTTGCACCTTTTGCTAATAATAAATCAACACATTCAACATTACCTTCATCAGCAGCTAAATGTAATGCAGTTGATTCTTTTTCCCGTATACAAATTCTTATATTTGGATCAGCATTATCAGCATTTAATAATGCTTCTAAACATTGTGATAAACCTAAATCAGCGGCTAAATGTATTGCATTTGTACCATTTGGTTTTAATGAATTAACATCAGCACCTTCGGCAACAAATAATTGTACACATTCTAATGAATTTGCACGTACCGCACAATGTAATAATGATTCTTCACAATTTGGTTTATTTGTATCTTGTGTTATAAGTGCACCATTATTTATTAACATTTTAGCTGTTTCAGATGAATTACCAAATGCAGCACAATGTAATGGACTATATGATTTTGGTTGTAAATTAACATCAATACCTTTTGATATTAAAAAATTTGTAGATGATAAACAACCACTGAATGCAGCTAAATGTAATGCAGATATACCATTAACATCACAATAATTTAAATCAGCACCACATTTTAAAAAACCATCTAATAAATCCCATCTTTTTAAAAACGCTGACCATAAAAATGATATATTTTTTTCAGCTTTTGATGATATCTCAAATGTTTTTTCAATATTATCAGCAATAATATTACTTTGTTCAATATCTTCAAGTAAACGAAATCTACCACATGAATTTTTCATTTGATCTATTAAACTTGCCCTTAATGTATCATTACATATTTGTACACTCAATTCACTAGTTGGTTCCTCAAAACTATCATACATACTGGGTGCACTTTCAGCTGGTGGTGATGGACCACATTCCATATATTCAAAATCATCAGTTGGATATTGTGATTCAAGCATAGCATCTGTATTATTACGCCATCTAACCATCATCCCAGGAGGAACAGTTTTAAACCTATTTCAAAGGTTAAAATTAAATATCGTATTTTGGAAGTACTATTTATATAATAGTGTAGAATTAATTGTGTAAAAATGATGACAAAGTAGTGATATAAGATTATAAATTGATAATAATGAAAATTTGACTAATAAATCATCGTGTGAAAAGTGAAATGTTGTAACGGCAATAATCGTGATTAAAGTGTATTTTAATACAAGGTAATAGAACCTCAAATTCTCCCAGTAGTAATGACACTATCTATAAATAATTGTATCAAATATTTACAACTTTTCATTTCTAACACGACGACAAAATTATATGATTATGAAGAAGCATTAATGGATACTACATAGTGATGATTATTATAGCATTTTCAGTTCCAAATTTATCTACAATTCTAATAATTTTAGAATTTAAATTAATCTTTTCATATATAAATTTTTTTATCATTTTCCAAATCAAATTCGTCCTTTTCCACAAATATTCATAATAATTTCAAAATGTTCTCTATGAAAATGCTATATACAACATAATTGAAATAAATTAATTGGAAATGAGAAAATGTTATTTTACCTTTAGTCATAATGATGAAAATTATTAAAGAGTTGAAATTCAAATACAATAAGCAAATCAGTTGATGAAGAATATATACAATAGTAAAATTAGTAAGTAGATTATTAGTAAATGTTAATCTACTGTAAATTTATTATTATAGATTTTAATGTTCTACTTATGCAAGGCGTTGAAAAATTGTTGTATGCGTATATATAACAAATTAAAATTCACCTTGTCGATGATGACAATGGTGCTTCTTGTTCATTTTTAGCAATAACACTAGTAGCACGACTAATTCGACGTGGTTTTGCTGTACCCTCTTTGTAACCCAAATTTTCCATTACTTTTATTATATATATAATCCTTTTTTTTTATTTATGTAATTTATTTTATATAAATAAAAAAATTCACTTGAAAAAAAATAAACTGTTTTTGTTTTTTTTTTATCACTCAATTATAAAATTTTAACAATCACTTTTTTTTTATATAAGTTAAATTTTCCAACAATTTTCTAAAAAAAAATAAAATAAAATAATTCTATGAAACAGAGAGTAAGTAAATTGTTATTAAAAAATAATTATAGTAAAAAAATTTTTAAATTAAATCAATTTTTTTTAGTAAATTTTAACATTGACACTGAAATTAATTTGCATTGTGTTATTTTGAAATTTACTTTTTTTTTTTTGTGGAAAAATAAAATTTCCCAATTAACAAAAAAAAATCACTTGAATAACCGGAAGTTAACGACGCGGTAACATCGACAAAAAAAATAAATATATGTAGTGTATAATTATTGTCCACCAAATGAAATAATTTCGATTTTTTATTATATTTTTTTTTATCGATAAACAATAATTTAATTTTATTTTTATTTCAGTTTCACACTTCATCAATTTTCGATAATAAATCAGAAATTTTTTTTTATTTGAATTAATTATGTGATCATCATTTGATCATTTTTTGATTGATTATGGGGTGGTGGATGATTTTGCTTTTCTATAAATTAAATTATAGAATAGAAAAAATTGCAACACAAAATAAAAAAATTATTTAAATTAAAATGACAAAATTACTATAAAATAATTAAGTAGAGTGAAATTAATTAATAATTTATTTATTTTTTATAAAAAGCAATTTCAAAATTTTTTAGAGTAAATTAAAATAATTTTTGAATGTACATATATATAAAATTTATTGTATATAAATAAAACAAAATTATATATATAATATTAAATTACATGATTTTTGTTTATAATCAAAATATATAATTACGATTAACAAAAAAAATTATGTAGAATTTTAATGTTTTTGATTTAAAAAAAAAAACGATTAAAATTGATTATTTTATTTACATTGATTAATAATGTAATATAAGTAGAAATTAAGGTGAATTATTCCAATTCAATTATGTAGGAATAATTCGCAGTAAAATTAATACAGCTTTTGTAACCAAATGAGGAAACAGATTGTTCCCCAATTGCTACAAAATATAATGAGTCAAATAACTATCAAAAAAATTTTCTATTCTAGAGAATTGCATTACCAGAAATTTTACTACTTAGTTAAATTTAAGCCTGATAACTTAAACCTGAGTCAAATCTATACTGCAGTGCAGTGTAGTGTTTATACACTAAGCTACCATCTCTCACGTAACAATATCGTAAATTATATATGAAAAAAAAATTAGAAGTAATATAATGTCACTCACTCCAAAGATATGAAAGAAATGTAAATACAAAATGAAAATTTGGACAATTTAATCCTTAAAAATATAGACATCGAAATTTGTATTTCCATCAACGAAAATCCTTTGCTTCCTCTACTGAACGTAAGATTTCTAGCTCATATGATTATGATAATTAAAAAATATTTCTAAATTCCTTTTCTAACAAAAAAATTCTATAATGTATAATCTAAATATTCATTATATGGAATTGATGAATTCAAAATCTTTTATTTATGATTCGAAATTATAATATAATATAAATATAAATTATCTGTAAAAAATATGGTGTATTAAAATTAAATAAAAAAAGGTGTTTAAAATTTACCTTTGAATAGTAAAATTTATTTATGAACAATTTCTGCTAATTAGAAATTTTACAATACGATTTCAAATTTAAGACATTAAATCAGTTATAGGAATTTCCGTTGTAAAAAAAAAAATATAAAAAAAAATGTAATAAAAATATTTACAATGATATCGTCTGGTAACCTAATTAAATTTCTTATATCATATTTTTTTTATTCTACAAACTCTACAAAAATCTGCTTTAAATAATGTGATCCAAAATTGTCCTTGTTTTTTTATTCAAAATTTATGTTTTCTGTATCTTATCTGATTTTCAAACTATAAATTATTTACTTTTAATTTCATTTTTTTTTTAAATTTTGATTTATTAAAAATTTTATTATAAAAAATGTAAAGTTAAATGAAAACAAAATTATTTTGTTTAAAGATTTCATCATTGTTGTAATTTCGAAATAATTTTCACATAATTAAAAATATAAGTAAGTATATACACATACTTCTATAATTACTAATTATCTCGTGATTCTAATATTTGCGCGGAATTTCACAGAAAATTTTAAATGGATAATAAAAAGTAATTTAAGAATTTATAATAATTTTTATATATGTACATTTTTTTTTTTTTTTCATTTTAAAAAAATAAGTTATTATTCAAATTAAATATGATAATTCAATGAGATGATTAGAAATGAAGATCGCGAGCGATAAATAATTAAAAAATTTTTTGTGGATATAAAGTTTTTTTTTTCTAAACTATAAACGAGAAGAGTTTTGTATTTCTTTTAATTACAAGAAATTAATTTTTTTTTAAATGGAATTGAAATTATAAAAGAATTAATTATAAATCTCTTTTTGAATTTTGTTGGATAAACGAAAAGGAAATATGAAAAAAAAAACGTTTATTAAGAATTTGAATTTTTGTAGTAGTAATTGAAAATATTTTAGTTTTGTAAATTTGTTTATTTTTTGGTAATTTATGATATTATCACAGAAATTAAAATGAATTTTCTAGATTAATTTGTCATTTCTTAGGAGTACTTTTATAGACATAATCGTAGATGTAGTCTATATACGGTCAAAGCTAATTTATTCTAGTCAAAAAACCTAATATCGTATTATGAAACTAACACTTCTATAGGTCAAAGGATCTAATATCGTATTTTAAAATTAATTTCTGTTATAGTCAAAGGAACTAATATCGTATACTATTATGACTATTACGTATACTGATAAAAGAACCTAAAATTGCTTTTAAAACTAATTCATACTTGTCGATGGAACTAATATCGAATATTAAACATTAGTTTTTCAGCCTTAGTCATTTAAACGAGGAAATACTTTAAATTTTACTCAATTACTCAAAGAATCTCAAAGTTTAAACTTAAATCTAAAAACAATAATATTTTGTAATCAAAATTATTAAACAGTTTCAACTAACAAATTGAATAAACAAAAACAAATCAAGTTTTTTTTTCTTCTGGCCAGTTTTTTACTACGAAAAATGAACAAAATAAATTTACGATAAATCAAAGTAATTTAAGGAATTTACCGAAAAGGTGACAATCATTAATAATCATTTACCAAAACATAATAATTTTTGTTGTCTTTTATAGCAAAAGTTCAAAATATTCTTAGAATATTGCAAAAAAAAAAACAAAACCACTTTAGTTTTTGTGAATTTTGTGTCTGAAGAAGAATCTTCACTAAAAAAAAAACCACCTACGATCGTTTTTGGTTCTTTTTCGCGCACAAATAGAAATTAATTAATGAAAATTATAATAAATTTTCTTTTATTTAATATTTTGTTTTTAGGATTGTTGTTTTTTGCTGACGACACAAATAAACTATAATCGATTTAAATATAAAATTTACATCATTTTTAATGGATATAAATTCAATAAATTTAAACTAAATAAATTTAATTTTTTTTTTGGTTTATAAAGTTGGTAGTTATATGAACGCCATGCTACACAAAACGTGATATTTTGTTTGTTTTTTTTTTGTAATATTTGATTTATTTTATGCAAATTTATGATTATTATATTTTGCATATTTTTTGAAGTTTCATATTAGATAAAAATAATTAAAAATTTTGGTGTCCCAGTGACCTTATTTATTTATTGCACCAAAGAAATTAGAAATTTCGGATAGATATTTAAGTCTAATTTTAAATTTTCCTTTTTAACAATAAATTAAAATATTTAAACCAAAGAGTTCGTGGTAAAGTACCACGAATTGATTTTGGCTACGGTTTCCAATATTAATGATTTTCCTGCTACTAATTTTACTTATCAAAAAATTACCTAAACCATCGGATTTTTGAGTTACTAATTACAATGATATAAACATTTTATTGCTAGTTATTAATTTACCAAGATTAGTGGACCTGTCCAATTAGTGGACCCAAGAAAAAATAGTAAATTCTGAATAACACAAAAACCTAATCATATCGTAAAATCATCTTTCTAAAAGAATATTAATAATACTTTTCCATAAACATTTTGTACATTTGAACAAAAATTATAATTAATATGAAAATCTAAGATTTACGATCTTAACCAGAATTTATAAGATTTACAAGCAAATTGAAAATTATGTAAAACAGATCAAAGTACAATTTCAAATTGTAACGAATATACTTGTATATACTTGCAATTTAAAGTCGCAAATAATATTTAATCTGACTGGACAAACATTATTTTTATATATATATATTTCGTGAATATTTCAATCTTTTAATTTGAATTCATAGTTTCTTTCTGGAATATTAAATTTTTATTTTTTGTGTTTCTTTTACTCAAAACTACACCAAGTTCAATTGAATTTAATGAACTTATAAAAGCATTATTATTATTATTATTATTTTTTAAATAATTTTATTTAAATTCAAATAATTTAATAAAAAAAAAAATTTTATATAAAAATAAAAATCTATTCTCTAAGAATCAGAAAAATTCAAAAAATCATCTTAAAAAGAAATAAAAAATACGTTTTTTTTTTTGGTGCGTCATAATTTCAAAATGGAAATATTTTTTAATTTTCTAAACTAAATTATATAAATAAAAAGTTAGCGAATATTCTTTTTTTGAATAAAAGAAAAATAAACCCGTAAAAAAAAAATTTATTTACCAAAATTGAAGATCAACTTTATTTTTTTTTAAATTAAAACTTTTTATAGATTTAATTTTTTGATTTATTTAATGTGAATTTTCTGTTAGTGGAAAATATTTTGCTAAATTACCAAAAAGTTTGAAAATTCTTTATTTTTTCTAAAATTTTCGAAAATGTCTTTTAATTTTTAATTAAATTGATAAATTAATAATATTTTACTTATATAGATTTAAAATTGCAATAAAATGTCAGGAAAACCTCTAGGTCTAGGACTACCTCTTATATAGGCCCACATCAGTCTGTTGTGCCAAAAGAAGAAGATTTACAAATTAAATTATAATTTTATTTAATTTGAGAATTTAATTTCTTTTTATATGAATTTCAAAAAAAAAAATATGTTTAATCTTGAACTTGAAAATGAATTCAATAAAAAAAAATTAAAATACCAATTCAACACAAGGGAAATTTTTTTTTGTTAAGGGAGGATAACAAGAGCAAACTAAATACTATATATATATATATATATACAATATTCTCTATAGTTATTTTTTATCATAATTTTTTTAAATCATTTAGTAACTAAACTAAGAAAAAAAAATATTTAGTTTTGTGTGTCACAACAAGATCATAAAAAATTTATTCAATTCTATTTTTCTTTTTTCATTTTTTTTATAAAATAGATTAAATGCAATTGGCTATGAAAAGAAATATATTATAATTTTAATGCAATCATAATTCCTTTTAGTTGTGATTGCAAATTAAATATAATATTATCTTTCCATTTTTATTTTTTACTTAGAACGGAAAATATTTTTGCGTAGTATAGTAGGGAAAGATAGATATAATCATCATCATAATCTACTATTACAGTTTTTGATTTAAGTTTTATTTAAATTTTACTCTAAAAAATTTTACATAATTCAAAAATTTTCAAAATCATTTTTCTTTTAGTTATCCTTAATTTTATAAAAGAAAAATGATTTCGAAACCAAAAAAAAAATAATTATATCCTATTAATTTTTTTTTTTTTAAATTGCGGAAATGCTTTTTTAAAAATAAATTATTAAAAAAAAAAAATCACAAATTTTCAAATTTCAAACACACTTTTTTTTTCTCGTCTTTAATTTCTTTTTTTTTTTTTTCAAGTCATTATTTCGTCTATAAATTACTCTTTAATTACTTAATAAAAAAATATAGTTCAGCTCTTTAATTAATTTTAATTATTGTTTAAAAAAATAAATAAATATCCAAACAAATTTAAAAAAATATAGAATTAAATTTTAGTTTTAAAAAAAAAACAAATTTTTTTATATAATTAATTATTTAATTTTTCGTAGCGATTATAAATGTTTATATCTGAGCGACGGAACTTTTAAGACTGAAATTTTTATGATTTACAAAAATACTAATTCGGGCAAATTATCATCCGCAAAATTATATTTTTTTTTATTGTATATTTTTTTAAGCCGAGATCTTAAGCTTAGAATATAAACTTGAAAAAATAACAAAAAAAAAAGCTTTACTGCAGCCGGTAGATTTTAGGAGTTCATTTATATAAATTATTATACCTGTTTTGCGAAAAAAAATATACAAATATAAAATGATATACTTAAATTGTGGGGATAGAAGGGCAATGTAAAAAATATATCTTACCGGTATTAAAGTTTTTTTTTTTTTTTCAAAAAAAAGCTTCATTTAAAAAATATGAAAAAGAATTTTCTCTTTTTGGTGAATTTCAAGACAAAATTTATATTATAGTCTTGAGATATTTATATGTACATCAATAATTTATAATTATAATTTGTCGTTGAATTTAAAAAATATCAGAATTTGTAATAACTTGGGAAATATTATTTATTATTAATTAAATGATTTTTCTAGAATCTATCATAAACAAAATTCATGTTCCATTGTAATTTTATTATAAGATTAACAAAAATTTACAATATACAATTATTAAATCTGGTTAAATTCCTTTCAATTATAATAAAGGAATTAATAATTATATTTAAAATAAAAATTATTTACGCTTCTTCATTATAACCAAAAATAGAAATATTGTATATAAATTAATTCAATTTAAATGAACCATCTTCGCTTCAAAAATTCCAAATTACTATCAATTCAAATATTATAAATGTATATAAATCTTCCAAAACGCGCATAGACATCATAACATAAATTCGAACAAAATAAACGTTCATGACCTTAGTGCTTAGACATAAACATGAACATTATTTTGAATTATTGTTATGTAGCCACCTATTATGGCATCTTGTTAAGTTTGATAAATTAACATTAATTTTTATTAAGTGTAAATTGATCGCATCACTGAGAATTATTCTATATATCCAAGAAAAATATAAATTCATATTTTATATTATTCTATACATTCTAGGAAATAAAATTTTAAGCTCTAGGTTAGAGCTTTTTTTTGTTATTATTAAATGATTAAAAAATCATTAAAGAGGTAAATAATTTCGGTTACTAATCATAAGAAATTTTAAAAAATAAAAAAACCTGATTTTGTAAGGGCAAAGAACCTCTTGGTAACTCATCTGAACCTTAACATTTGTCTTGTTGGTTTTGATGAAAACAAAATCAAATTTTTTGCGGCATGACACATTCTTTGTCAAAATTATTTCTCATGTTTTTTTTTTTTTTAAATTATAAATTTTAAAATTTTTGAAAGGAATTTTATTTTTGTATTTTTAAATTCTACTATTTTGCAAACGGTTAAATTTAATTATATTCTTCTTAATGTAATTTACTTATTAGTCATCAGAAATGTATTGTATTATTATTTTTACATTTTGTGCTTTAAAGTGGGGCATGATACTTCAAATTGTATTAGCTAGCAGCAATCGACAAATTAATTATCAGCACATATTTATGTCTTCAATATTATTGGACAAGGTTTTCCAGTTTGCAAATAATTTACATAAAAATTTATATATATGTATATAAATTTAATTTAAAGTACTTAACATTATTTTATTACCGTTTGCATTATTAATTGAATTTAACAATTAAAAAAAATATTATGATTCTTAACTTTTTTTTACACTAATAATTCGCAATTTCAGACAAAATTTACGATAGAAACAACTTGTTAAAAAAAAATTCAGTACTCTTGTGAATTTGTTTTGTTGTTAAAAAAAGATATAAAAATAAATTTATTTTTAATTTTGAAGTGTTAAATTTGATAATAACTTATGTAAATTTATAATTACTAATTATAAAAACGATATAAATTCAAGGCTATTTATATGATTATCAAAAGAAAATTATTAGTTCTTCAATTTGAATTAAATGTTTAAATTAATTTTCTATTATAACTTAGTTTTTTCTTTCATTTTTCAAATGGATTTCTGTCCAATTTTTTCCTTAAAAATAATTATTAAATCAATGAACTAACCTGTTCTCTTGGTTGTATATCATCAAAATATGTTATATCTTTTCCATTAATTGTAAGTAATCCTGTTCCTGGAAATCGAATTGTTACATCTGCACGTGCACGTTTTCTTAAACATTCTATAATTTATTAAAAATTCAAATAAACATTAACATATAAAAAAAACTTAATTTATTCTTTTTAAATTACCATAAGTTGTTACATATTCACGACCATTTTCATCGAATTTTGGTTTTGGTATATCTGCTGCTTTACTTTGATCCATTAATGGTTGTCGATATTGATCAATAAAATCTTTACATTTATATGCAAATGATAATGATACTAAACGATCCATTGCTTGTTTAAAATTTCCATATTCAAGATCAACAATTTTTTCAACTAATTTAGTTTCTAATTTATCTTTTGGCATCCATTGAAAACCAGTAAAATCTCTAGATATAATTATTGAAAATGTTAGTAATAAATTTGAAATTTAAGTGATTTTCATAAACTTTTATAATTACATTTTTAAATTTGTATCTGCTTTAATACCTTTCCGATTCATTTTTTCTTCAAAATCATTAATTTTGTTAATTTCTTCGACAATATCCTATAAAAAAAATTATATATCAAATTCGATAATTTTGTCTTTGAATTTTTTAAGAAAATACTAACATATAATAGTTTGAAAAAATTTGGTTTTCCTGTATAAAACATTGAATGATGTGGTCGACCAGTTTCATCAAATTCAGCTGCTTTACGTGCAGGAAAAATTTCCGCTGGCGGTTTCATCATTGGTCTAGCTTTTTTATCGTATAAACCAGACGGAAATAAATATTCAATTGCATTCTGTAGAAAAAAAAATAGGTAAAGTAAATAAACCAAAATTAATTTTATAATTACATCAACGTCTGCTTGAGTAAATGTTTCTGGATCTTCACCCATCATATTGGCTAAATGACGTTTACCGATTTGATATTCCAATGATTGGGTTTTCATAAATTCATCATGTTGTTGAGCTCGTTCTAAATATGCTTTCATTGCTTTAGAAACTTTTTGTTCCTTTTTAATGGCTAATGGAGCAGCCGTTACTGATACTGTAGCATATTTACAATTCTAATTTAAAGATCAATTATATAAATTAAATAATTTTCATTAACAACGTTCTCTGGTGCAATTAAGATTTCGAGGTTAAATTGAGTTTGATATTTGTTAAGGAATTATGAATATAAAAATAGATTCCAATTTACTTACTTGTTGACCGTTATTATTAAGAGATAAATTCTTTAATTTATTAATCTGATATATCAATCTTTTGGAATAATTCAAACGATTCAAAATCAAATTACTGGAAGCACAAACCGCCATTGTTGACATTATTATTTTGACTTTTAAACAGCTGTTTTGTTTGAAGGAAATAATTTGTCAAAACTAGAAAATTTCAACCTAACCTGAAAATATAACTACAGTTGTGTTAAAATATTTTTGTCCATTAACAATATTTTTCATTGTTTGTTTAACTATATTAAATAAAACATTAAGTATTGCAACATAAAATAATTTTACCTGCTTTTCATTAAATAATCAATTTTATTACAATACTTTTCATAAACAAAGCATTGCAGTGAAGAAGCGGAATAATATTGTGCTTTAATAATCGAGTTAGTAAATACCTCTGATCTCTGATCTTTGTCCTACCCTGGAATCTTATTGGACAAATAGGCAAAGAAAGCCAATATATTTTTCTGGGATTGCTTCTAATTTTGATGACTTTTGACATTGACGTATGCACATTTTTTTTTGCAGAAGATAATTGACTGATGTGAATCGAATGTTGGGTTGAGTAATCTATTTACACTCTGCTGACTAGACTAGGTAAGTGAAAGATTATAAATACTTTATGTATTAAATAAATAATTTTCAATATTGTAGTTAATTATAATGGCGACCCGTGAAAGTTTAATGGCCCAATTTCAGGTTTTGGGTATGTCTGAACAAAAAGCCGCTGAAACACTGAAAAATACAAATGTTACAAAAAATCTTCAATTAGCATTGGTTATGGCACAATGCGAAACTGCATCACTGCCAGAAGGAGTTGGCATGCTTCTTTATCATATGGCATCAAAAATTAAACCACAAATAATTGATGATTTATCATTACTTGTTAAATATATTGTTAGTAAAAAATTGGATTCAACAGTTCGTATAGATGCTGCACTAGAATATCTTCTTACACATGGTCATAAGCAAGATGCCATAAACTTAACTGAATTTGAACGAGAATGTGGTGTTGGAATAATTGTGACACCAGAAGAAATTGACAAAGTTGTTGATGCTGAAATTAAAAGAAATAAATCAGCTATTTTAGAACAACGTTATCGCTACAATATTGGTAAAATTATGCAAGAAGTACGAACTCAATTGAAATGGGCAGATGGTAAAGCTGTAAAAAGTGAAGTAGAAGTTCAAATATTTGATTTATTAGGTCCAAAAACTGAAGAAGACTTAAAACCACCACCAAAACTTGAAAAGAAAAAGCAAGAAAAGCCAGTAAAGAAAGATATAGTTAAAAATGACTCAATTTCTAATGGAATTACATCAGCTGAATTAGAAGAAGGTGCTAGTACAATTGCAGAATTGATGAAAACTAAAGTTCATTTTCATGCACCTGGTGAAAATTATAAAACTGATGGTTATATTGTGACCGAAAATACTGAACGATTATTGAAAGAACATTTAAAACGAAGTGGTGGTCAAGTGAGAACACGTTTTCCACCTGAACCAAATGGTTTATTACATATTGGACATGCCAAGGCAATTAATATTAATTTTGGCTATGCGGCAGCGCATAATGGTGTTTGTTTTTTACGTTACGATGATACAAATCCTGAAAAAGAAGAAGAAAAATATTTTATTGGTATTCGAGATATGGTCGAATGGCTTGGTTATAAACCCTATAAAATTACTTATTCATCGGATAATTTCCAGCAACTGTATGAATGGGCTGTTATTTTAATACGAAAAGGATTAGCATATGTTTGCCATCAAACTGCCGATGAAATGAAAGGTTTTAATCCGCCGCCAAGTCCATGGAGAGAACGTCCAATTGAGGAAAGTTTAAAACTTTTTGAGGATATGAAAAATGGAAAAATTGATGAAGGCAAAACATTCCTTTAACTTTTTTTAAGTACAATATATAATATTAAATTATCTTTCAGGTGATGCAACTCTTAGAATGAAAATTACTTTGGAAGAAGGTAAAATGGATCCAGTTGCATATCGTATTAAATTTATTCCACATCATAGAACTGGAACTGATTGGTGTATTTATCCAACATATGATTACACACATTGTCTTTGTGATTCAATTGAAGATATAACTCATTCGTTATGCACAAAAGAATTTCAATCTAGACGGTCGTCATACTATTGGTTGTGTAATGCTTTAGATATTTATTGTCCCGTGCAGTGGGAATATGGCCGTTTGAATATGAATTTTACAATAATGTCTAAAAGAAAAATTGCAAAATTAATTTCAGAAGGTATTTGCAGAGATTTAGATGATCCAAGACTATTTACATTAACTGGATTAAGACGTAGGGGATTTCCTGCCGAAGCTATTAACAATTTCTGTGCTCAAATGGGTGTAACTGGTGCTCAAATAAGTGTCGAGCCAGCTATGTTAGAATCATCAGTTCGTGATGTATTAAATGTTACAGCACCGAGGCGTTTGGTTGTGCTAGAACCACTAAAAGTTATAATAACAAATTTCCCACACAATAAACCAGTGGAAATTACTGTTCCCGATTTTCCTCAGAATCCTGAAAAAGGTTCACACAAAATCATCCTAGATAAAGTGATTTATATTGAACGAAGTGATTTTAAATTAGAACCAGAAAAGGGATATCGACGATTATCAATGGATCAAACAGTTGGATTGCGCCATGCTGGACTGGTACTAAAAGTTAGTAAAATAGAGAAGAATTCAAACGGTGAAATAATTAGCTTAATTTGCACTTGTGAGGAATCTGAAAAAGCTATTAAACCAAAAGCCTTTATACAATGGGTATCGCAGCCAATTGAAATTGAATGTAGATTGTATGAAGCATTGTTCAAGCATAAAAATCCGGAAGATATAAATGAAGTTCCTGGTGGATTTTTAAGTGATTGCGAAAAGAATTCATTAACCATACTAAAATCTTATGCAGATAAAGTTCTTAGCAATGTAAAGATCTACGATAAATTCCAATTTGAAAGAATTGGATTCTTCTCAGTTGATCCGGATACAAAAGGTAAAAAAATCGTTTTCAATAAGACGGTTGGTCTTAAAGAGGATGCTGGCAAAAATTAAAATAAAAAGTTGGAATTATTTTTTTTTTTATATTTTTAATATAAATTATTTTGAAAGAAATTGTTTTTATTTTCTTATTTACAAGATGTAACATTTTATGATGACAATTTTTCAATCTCTTCGTCAGTAAATTGGCGTATTTCACCATACGGAATATGTTCCATTTCTTTTAATGTCGTATCCACAAATAAACTGAGGCATTCGGCCTGCATTTCCAATGTTTTATACTGAATATGCTTGATTTTCAGTTCATCTGTAAATATATTATGTGTAATTTAATACTATTGTGACGATATGCAATTATTTGGTACTTTCAATCTCTTCTGATTTGGCCTGAACATCATTAATTTCCTTTAAATGCTCACACAAATCCATTGTTATCATGGTTGTATTTTTAATACCTTCACTTAGAAAATTTTCCTTTTGGCTATTACTAATTTCAAACGAGTCTTCATCATCGTTACAGTCAATTTCTGCAACTTCTGGAAAATATTGAAGTTCAATTTGAGCCTCATTCAATCCAACTTGCCTATTCAAGTTTATTCCATTTTCTTGATTTTCTTTTTCAGCATTTTCTGTTTCGATATGTGGTGCTAATATAATATAATTTATATTTCATAGTAATATTTATTTAAGTATAACAATTACCTTCATCATCACTATCCGTGGTAGAACACACTTCGGAGCTTGATATGATGTTTGAATTTAAATAATTCATATTATTAAAATTTCAATTTATTATTAAAATTATGAATTTTTGTAAAATATTTGCACCGTGATAAATTGTAACCGCAAATTTATTAAATTGGAAACATCAAATTCAAAAATGGTGCAAAAAACATATGAGAATGCTACTTTCCAATTTAACCTTAAAATATTTTCTGAATATGTGTCAAACAACACTGGTTATCTGTCTGGTTATCTGTCAAACAACAGCTGTTTGTAACACAAACTTTGTGTTTCTCCCTCCATCTAAAGTGAATGAAGAAGATTCAGTAAAAATATCAAACAAATAGAAAATCGCTGTAAAATTAATGAGAAAAATATGAATCCTCGTCCTCCAAATAATAAAATTCCTGGTGAATTAACAAAATCGACTCGAGAAAAATATACAAAAGATTTGACTAAATTAGAAAAAATCGAATTGCTTGAAATAAAGGAACGTGAAGAAAAACTTTTAGCAAAAAAGTATAATAATAATTTAAAATTGTAATTAAATATTACAATTATTCATTAATATCATAATTTTAATTTAGATCACAAATTTTAAAACTACCAGATAAAGGCAAACGTATAAAAGATTTCTATGATAAAGTTCTTGGAGAATTAAAAAATCGTGATGAAATTGAAAAAGCTGCAAATTTATTTTATGAATTAAATATAACATCAACTGGTCAAACTAAATTAAATATTCTAGAATGGACTGGTAATTTACAAAATAATTTAAATGAACAACAATTTTTAGATAGCGATGATGATGAAGATGAATTAGATCCATTAAAAATTATCGCACAAAGTAGAAATTTAGTGAAAAAAGTTAAATATGAAATTCCAGAAATTCCGTTAATAACATCAGATGATATAAAAGAAATTGAATCATTTAGTACAGAAAATTCAGATAAAATTGATGCAGAAATTGCTTCAATTGATTATACTAATAATAAATACAATTCAAATGAAAAAAAATTTAATTCAAAATTATTATTAAATGGTAGTGTTTCAAGTCAAGAAGATTCAACAAATTCAACTGATATAGAACCATGTTCATTATATTTATATGAAAAAGATATAATAAAATTACCAATAAAAGAAAAATTTATGCCTTATAAAACAACAAAAAGTAATGTCCATAATCCAGAAAAAGAAAAATCTAGAAAAATTAATGATAAACATTGGGAAATAACTGCTGCTACACCACCTCCAATTAGAAATTCAGGTGCAAAATTATTATCACTTAGTGATTCTGTTGAAATTCAAATTGATTATCTTAAAAAATTAAAGGTAATTACTTTTCTTTTAAATAGAAGTAAAATGTAATTCTGATTTTTTTTTTAAATATTTCCAGAAATTACAAGAAGATCAAGCTGCTGAACGGTTAGCAGCAAAAGAAAAAAGAAATGCAGATGCACAAATAATGTTACCTGAAGAAAGTATCAGAAAAGTTAATAAATTTTTTGATTCTTATAGAAATCCACAAGATTCAGATGATAGTGATAGTACAAATGAAGAGATTGTAGAAGATGAAGAAGGTGTTCGTGATGATTACGATGATGAAAAAGGTGGTTTTGTAAATTATACTATTTATGAATAAATAAAAATATCCTTTTTATACATATATAGTTATTAGTAATTTTTATATTTATATTTTTAGTAAATACAATAATAATTTTTATATAATATAAACATCAACAATTTCCATTTTTATTTATTTATTTTAAAAACATTACCATGTTTATCCGTTTTCATTTAAATGTTTCCTCTAAAATATTTTCACTTTTTTTAAAACATATAAGACACAACATTAAATATATATATATATAAGTATATAATATAAGAATAATTTATTTTTTTACTATTATTTTTGTTTTCTATAGATTCAAGTCTTTAAATTCTTGAAGAATATGGTATATAATTTTTAAATTTTATATTTATAGTTACTAAATAGTCATTTATTTATTTATTTTTTTAACTTTGGAAATCTTTTTTGTTGTTGTAAGTTTAAATAGAATAGAATTGGGTTGCTGTTGATGATTGCAATTCGATTTGTCCCATTTTAAATTGTAATCTTTGTAACCATTTTAATAATGCTTCAGATTGTAATGTTTGTTGTTCTTCTAAATCTGGTGCACAATCACGAACACTTTGTAATCGTACATGTAAATTACCGGGTAATTGGGTTTGTGAAGATAATACTGGACTCCAAAGTGGTAATAATTTTCCAAGGACGGTTGAATGAATTTCCTTTAATGCTTCTAATAAGCTAAGGAAATGTAAATTTACCATTTCAGAGAGCTAAAAAAAACAAAAAATTTATATTTATATAAAATTTATATCCATTTAATTATTTATGTTTTTTTTTTTCATACCACTTTTGAATGTGAAACTAATTGTAATATGCATGGTGTTACTTTAGCCCAAAATTCAAATAATATACCCATTGTTACATTATGTGCATCTGAACTATGTGGTGATGTATATGATATTTGTTCTAAATAAACAGTCCATAATTGGCATAATGTAAATGCATGAAATAATGATGACATATGTAGAACGGATGTTTTAGATTGTTCAGCAAATCCAGCAAATATAACTTGAATATGATCTGCAATATGACAACTGGCTTCTTGTGGTACTGGCTGTGCCATTGTTTGGCTAGAATGTTGAAGATGTGAACCATGTTGACCAATTAAACCACTTTTACGTTGTTGTAATGAGGTGTGTGTAAGGGAACCCATTATTAGCCAAGATAATAAACGCATATGACAAACACATTCTGTAAATTCTTTTGGCCTGCAAATAAAATTAGTTATTAATAAATTATTTCTTGTATAATGTTTTACCCTTGTTGCAGTGATGATGGTGCATTATAAAGCCATGGAAGATACCTAGATACAGCTTTATTATCCCTTGAATTTCCTCGTGACATTTCTAAAGCTAAATATTGAGCTACTGCACCTTTCAAGACTCCACCAAGAGTATCTTCGCCAAAACCATTACCCGAATTACCATTTTTGAAATTCTGAAAAAAAAAAACCATTTGAAATTTTACAAATTTTCTGTATACAATTTTTCTTTGTATATTATACCTTAATTTTACTGAGTGTATGAAAATCAGCTAGAAAATCTAAAATATCATTCATATATTGTCTCATACAATCAGCTGAATTTGTTGTAAATACTGGTGAATGATCTGGTAAACCTTCAATTACACCAGCTGGTAATAATCCACCAGCATCTTGTAATGTATAACCAACAATCATTAATAAATTTGAATCGGGAATATTTGTTTTAAATTTTAATGCTTGAACTAATTCAAATATAATTTGTCTGCATAAAAGCAATTTATCACGATCCTTTGAGAATGCTCGAATACTTAATGTACATAAATCATAAATGACTTTATGTTTTAAATTAATATTTTGGACACAAAAGCTAAGCACTTTTGAGAATGGATCTAATATTGATTTTGATACACCAGGAACTTTTAAAAGTGACACCATTATTTCTAGCAATTGTTCTGGATTCTCTAAACTTGGTAAAATAAGTATTACTTGTCGAAATAGTGCATCTACACCTTGTACTGCTTGTTGCCATGCTGTTTGTCCAAGACCACTATCTGCCGGAATACAATGAAGATATTCTGCCATATTACGCAAGATTACTGGCAAAAGATCAACTGGTAAATGTTTCTTTGAATTCAATGATTCACAGAGTAAATAAATTGGACTGGTTGGATTTAATTCTTGAAAATCTAATAAAGCTTGAGCAATGCTCTTAAAATATTTCTTACGAACTTGCACTGTAGAATTAGGAAAGTAAATTTTAATTATTTAATTAAATCTTTAATTGTTATATTTAAAATTTACTTTTAACTTGGGTCTGGAATAATTGAACAAAAACTCCATTTGGAGCCAATTGATGTAAAACAACACGTAAAAATTGATGTGCTACAGATTGAGAACCACCTGGCAAATGTGTTGTACTTTCACATTGCCAGGGAAAAGTTGAATGCATTGCAAATCTATGATAAAATATAATTTTTTAAATATTATAAATAGTGATGGACTAATAATTTTTTTCCCTTAAAAACTTACTTGGATATACAAGTTAAAATCTCTGGCAAAAATGGAGCTGCCATTCCTGGTTCACGATGTATAAATGTAGCCAAAATAATGATTAATAATCCTACTTCTTCATCACTATATTCCTCAATCATTGATCCACATTCTGAACATCTGGCACAAATACAATCATCTCCAACACGTGAAGAACTCTGGCATACCAAAGAAAATTAAGTTTTTTTTAAAGAAAAAATTATTTTTTATATATACCGGTTTATTATCAGCATCAGAATGTCCACCATTGCCAAAGTCCTCTTCCAATTCATAAAATTCTCTTTCACTTTGTGGCGGCCATGAGCCAGCAAAACGAGATCGTATATCAGGAATCGATTGTGAATCAACAGCAAATGGTCCAACTTTTCGAAGTTTAGGCCTTGCTTTACCAGTATAATTTATATTTTTAGATTCTCCAGATTTATCAATTTTATTATCATGCTGATTTATAGCTTTTAAATCATCATGAATATTTGTTGGTGACTCAAGAGCAACTTGCTTTATAAGTTTTCTTGGTGAAGCACCGCGACTGCTGGGACTAGCATCATCTCGAGTACTTTCTGAAATATCTAAGCTGTCTTGTTTTAAATGACTGATATCAGGAATATTTAAAACTTCACGAACACGTTCAACAATCGCCGAAACTCCTTCACCAATAGGTAAAAGTCTTTCTGGTGTCGGAAATTCTAGTTGAGAAATTGTTTTTGGTTTTGGTAAGTCATCCATTGCGACAGTATCAATAATACCACATGGTGTTGTCATTACACTCATTTTTGATAATGGTGATTCAGGTGAACCATAAGTTTTCTCTAAACTTTTAAATGATTTTTTAATTTTAGAGTTGGACCGTGAATCATCAGTATTTGTCGAATTTGATGACGATGTTCCAGCTGGTGTACTAGCTGGTGTAGATTCAACAATTTTTTTCTGCCTGCCAAGAATTTTTGATTGCGGTTGATCGGACCAAATACTTCCACCATTGACTTTTCCGATACCATTTGTAGCTGGCACAGATATTGGTGGTTTTGTAATTAGTGGCTGGACTTCTTGTATTGGTTTTCCATCAGGAGAAATTTTTGGCTCAATTCCTTGTAATGCTCCAATTGCTTTCAAATGATTTGAAGCAATGTTGGCAAACATTTTTGATGTGGCTGCCATATCTGGTGATTTAACACGTTGAGTTACAGCAACATGCACATCAACAGGAGGATTAAGAACTGCTTTTTCTTTTGCCTCTGCAGTCATAATCATTGATGGTGTAACCATCATTCTAACACCTTCTTGAACACTGCATTTTGCAATAGCCGATTCAGTAACTTTGGTTGTGGATTTATGTAAAGAATCACTTTTTAACCGTTGCGCCTTCTTAAGAATTTCCCTCTTCTACGCAATCCATATAAATAAGTATACAATTAATATTAAGAATTGTTCGTTTAAATTATTTACCTCATCATGATGATCAGCAGCTTTCAAAGTGGATAATGCAACATGCGCAGTAGCTAAATTTGCTGTTGTTACATGAGCTCTATTACGTAAAATTTCTGGTTTCAGTGGTGTTGATATTTCATCATAATGCATTGGATCATCAAATGAACCCTTATAAATTATTTTAATAAAATAGTGATTTTTAATAAATTATAATAAAAATATTTACCGGAGCACTGCTACCATGCATAGTACTATCAGAAAAATCACTCTCAGGAATTGCTACCAACTCTGATTCAGTATCATCACCTTCAATACTTGAATCATGATATTTTCGGAAAGATGGTTGACTTGCAGCCTTTATTGGAAAATTAGTAGCCGATTGAATTTTGCCACAGCGTGATGCACCACTAGTACCATGACTTGTACCTTCAGATGGAAACATTGGACTTGGCGGTGGACTATCTTGACGATTATCATCTGGATCAGTTCCTAATGATGGTTGACTGGCATCCCTTGATCTACTTATTGGTTGTATATCCAATATTGTACGTGTTGGTATCCGTTTACATTGATGGAATTGTGCTTTTAAACAATTTAACACAATTCGAACAGCACTATTCACATAAGCTGTATATGGTGGCTGTGTATATTGATATTTATAGAGAACAACCAATATTGACATTAACCAATTTCGTCTAACATGTGCCTCCAAATACCATAATGAATAATTATAAACTAAATTTTGAAACGAATCTATGCAATTGTTTGACGGATTTGGTGCAAATAGTAGAACTTGTAGAACTGATGGTAATATTAGCCAACCAATAAGATGATTTTGATCTAAAACTTGTGGTAGATTTGCTACAAAAGCATTGAACACAGCTGACGTTCTATTTATATATCAAAAGAATTATTGGATTAGATAACAATGACAAATTGATTTCGAATTTTTTAATATAATTTATTATACCTTAATTTAATTGGTGTGACATGAAAAGTCTTTTCAAGTTGATTATGTCCAAGTAATAAAAATAAATGTTTTAGTACAAGATTTTGTGTACGTGCCATTGGTTTTTCTTCAGATGGAAATGCTTGATCAGTACGAGACATAAATTGCATTAATAGAAAAACTAATAAATGAATTGTTTCTTTATCAGATTCTTCTAAATCAATTATGCGATGGATAATTCCAGATAAATCTTCATTACCACCAATAGAATGAATATGACCATCTATGAAATAAAATAAAATATAAAATTAATTAAATTAAAAGCTGAAAATAATAAATTGTGACAATTATGATAAAGTTTTGGTATGATTTGATTGTAAAATTATTATAGTAATGCTATTTCGGAAATATATAGTTTCATTGATTAATAGTTCTTTCTTATGGTTTGAAAGTTTGAATTTGACTCAAAAGTATCAAAAGTAGGTATATTCCCGCGACTATCTGTTTTAATTATCGATAATTTTTTATGGATTCCAAAACATTAGTTCGTGCAGTGGAGGAACTATTAATTATAACAGTCTAATGGATTTTAGTAGTGAGTTAATATTGTTGTCAGCAACTAGTTCCAATCGCTAGCATCATTGGTCTATTGTTGTAAATGTCTAGCAGTAAATAGACCGGTCGACTTCATGTACATTTACATAGCATGATGTCGTTGGTACGCGAATATAACTAAACAATCACCGCTCTTTCCGAATTAGCATCACTTCATTTTAATATTATATTATTAATTATATTTTTTGTCATAATATTTTTTATATAATTCTTTCTTGAATATATTATTATAATAATATTCAATAATGTTATTAAAATTTTAAATTTTTTTTGTTTTTTTTTTTTTTAATAACAAACACACACCAATTTACAGGCTTGAAGAGATCTAATAATAATAATCACATTTTTAAAAATTAATTTTAAAAATAATTCAATGTGTTTTTTACTTTTAATTAAAAATTTTATTGTGTGTGTATTTTTTTTTTTCATATTATGTTATCATGCTAGCTACATTGATCTATAATAAATAAATCTAAACATTTAAAATAAGTAATTTATAGTATATATAATAAAATTGTTTAGTTTAAAATAAGAAAGTTAAATAATATATAGAACATACCACATTTTGAAGAATTTTTTACTTTACATAGTCGAAGAGGAGAGGAATGAATACTATTTGTTTAAACTATTTATTTAATTTTTTTGTTAGGATGCAAAATAGAAGAGGACAGATTTTTTTTTTTTACATATAATAGTAAACATTACAAAACGGAATCAAAGATACAAAAAAAGAAATTATATAGCTAAATATAATAAAATACCAATTTTTTATAAATCAAAAAAGTATAATTAAAAAAAAAATATTAAATTTGATAACTAAAATAAAATAAGTAAAATTATTTAGTATTATTTCAGAAACAGCAAGTTGAAAAGAGTTATTTTTAATTAAATACTAAGTAAAATAATTTGATTCATTTACTAATTAGCTTTATTGATAAAAAAAATAGGTTATAGATAAATTCAACTACAAGAATTATCTTCGCTTCGAAATAATTTGATAATGCATAATGAAATATATACTCAAAATTTCGTTTAAAAATTAAATTCACGTAATCAAGTTAATGAATTACTCAATTTTGGTTAATAATATCGTTTTTTCGTGAATTTTTGGAATATTTTGTCATTTAAATTAAGTTTCATTTAATTAAAAGACATTTGATTTCAACAAAAATAAATTTAAGTTGGAAAAATAGAAATTTGAAAAATATCGTAAATATTTGCTGCCTTAAGTTATTATCCTTTTGAATCGTTCTATTCATGAATTTATTAGTGAATTATTTCATTTTAAAAAAACACCTTAAATTTTTAACACTATTTCTTAAATTTGCTTGCTGATTGCATTTTTTTGAATAAATAGAAACAAAAAACTTAAGGCACAAACTTTTAAAGAATATTTCCTTTTAGTTGGTATAGAGTCAATAATTTTAATATTTCTCTCTAATAATGTAGACTTATAATATTTTTACCGACATTACTTAGTTTTGCTTTTATTGCCTAGAATAAATAATCAAAACTAACTTCGATCTTTCGAGTAAAAATTAAGATAATAAGAAAATATAATAACTAAAATAAATGTTTAGAAATTTCTAATCACTGGGAAATTGTGCTAATTAATCTATGAATTTTCTATTATTTGTTATATTAAACCGTCTACTAATTTCATCAAAGCATAACTATAACAAAATTATATAATTAAAAACGAAAAAAAAAAATGTATATTAAAAAAAAAATATTGATATTTTATCATCATAAGGTCCAACATTCCGGAAGTTCAAATCCACTTTTTTAAGCACCTGAAAACATTGTATTTTTTTTTTTTATATTTATTTATGTTTTGATATTTAAAAGCAAAACTAAAAAAGAAATAATAAATTGTTTTTTGTTGCAATTGCCAAAAAAATATTAAAAACGAAAATTAATTTAAAAAAAAAAAAAAATTAATAATCACATCTATAGATCAAAATGGAGGGGAGAGCAATCCCACACCAATAATAATAATAATAAAAATTAAATTAAAATTAAAATTAATTTCTTTAGATTTTCAATTTCTTTTTTTAAATTTTATTTTACACTCATGCTCTACCACCTACCTGTTGTCCCAATATTTGAACAACCATCACCAGAAGCTCCAGCCACCGCCATTCCTAAAGGAATTTTTTGTTGTTGTAATAATTGTACAACAGTATTTTGTGAATGATTAAAAAATGATGATGATGATGATGCATTATTATTATTATTATTATAATTATTATTTGAGGATATAAGTAAATTTGGACTACCAGGTGGTATAAATTGACTACTACCACCATATAATTGTTGGGATACTGATAATGGTAATAATAATGGTGATTTTGGTGGTGTTGGTGGTGGCTGTAGCATTGATGATATTATTTGTAGATTTTGTGATTGTTGTTGTTGTGGTTGTAGTTGTTGATCAATCAATTGTTGTTGTTGTTGTGAATTATTATTATTATTATTAATAATATTATTATTATAATGAGTATGAACAATTTGGGGATTTAAATGGCCATGATTATTATTATAATTTTGTTGATTAGAATTAATAATATTATTATTATTTAAATTAATATTTGTATTAATATAATTTATATTTGGTGCTAATGTAGCACTGTTTGTACAACTACTATTATTAACATTTGTTCCAGTAGTATTAGATAAAAACTGACCCAAACCAAAACGTGATGTTTTCCTTTTTAATATTGGTGCTGATATTTGACGGCTATAGATTTTCTCTTTTTCTAAATTAATTTTTAAAAGAAAATAAAAAATTTTTTATTGATTTCAATATAATATTACATTTATATAATTACCAATTTTTGATTCTTGTCTTGGTATCATACTAGCTGGTGCTGACATTGTTCTTTTATATGGCCATTTTGTACCAAATGAAGCACTTAATGTTTTTGCCATTGAACCATTTGTATCTGATTGACTTAATGCTTCACGTGCTTTATTAATTTTCATTGATAATATTTCGGAACCATTTTCTGAATTTCTTAAATCACGTAAATATGATATATCACCACTTTTTTCTAAATTTAATTGTGCCTCAACAAATAATGTATCAAAACGATTTAAAAAAAAATCCCATGTTAATACACGTCGATCTGATAATGAATTATGTAATTGATATAAAGATTGTAATACAACTGGTCTATCAACAATAAATAAATCAAATTGTGATTCTAAACAGAATAATAATGATCGTACTGCATAATCATGAATTGTACCCAAATATAATGTTGAACGTTGTGCTACATGTACATTTATATCATCCATACTAGCAATTAAATGACAAAATGCTGTTGCTAATGCGGTTTGTAAACCAACTTCTGAACGTAATGGTGTTGAATCCATAAATCTAGTAATTACTGTAACACGTTCAACAGCTGTAAATCGTACCCGCCAATCTGGATCATGAAAATCTTCTTGAACAACACGCCAAAATAC
The DNA here is from genome assembly GCA_949752835.1 of Empis stercorea. Lineage (NCBI taxonomy): Eukaryota > Metazoa > Arthropoda > Insecta > Diptera > Empididae > Empis > Empis stercorea. Next base: position 7,181,891 of record OX457086.1, on the reverse strand, counting down.
ATCAGATCCTAATGGCAATGTTATACAATGTAATAATAATGGTACACCAACTTGACAAATATGTGAATGTTCAGCATTACATAAATCCCAAAGACTAAATAATATTATAAAAGTCTAATTTAATTGATAATAAACAAATTTATTTTAACTAACTTTTTTATTAACAAATTCTCTTGGCACCATATAAAAAATCCTCTTTGATCACGGACAGCTTTTGTCAATGCATCACCATGTAATGCCATAACATTAAGACATTGTAAAATATAATATAGAATATCAGGTTTTTGAATAGTAGGTATTTCCTAATGATAATGATAAAATTTTGAATTGAATTATTTAAAAGAAAAACAAAAATATTAAGGCACAAACTTCATTTTAATTAAACTTACTGTTAATAACTGATGAATATATTGTAATGTTTGTGGTAATGCATCTAAACTAAATTTAAATTTACCAACTGATGTATGCCAAAAATCATCACCATTTTCAGTATCATCATCATTTTCATCGATAATACTATCATTACGATCTGTATCGGTTATACCAATTAATTGTGGTTTTGCGACTTGTACAGTTGCAGTTGCTTTAAATCATTATTAATTTTTTATTATCATAATTAATTTATAATAATTTCAATAGTATGTACATATATATAATAAAACTATAATAATAATATAATTACCAACATCAGCATCAGATAATGTAACTGAACGTGCAACAGCTGTAACAACTTTTTCTGATGGCATTATTGCAGCTAAATCTAATTGTTCTGATACAGTTTCAACAGTTGCTGTCATTATCTAAATATTTTTGTTTTAAAATTAAAATTTATAAATATTAATTTTAGAATTTTGAGATTAAATTCATCAAAATATACTCAACTATTTTATTCTAAATATATATAGACAAATATTTATATAAACACAGTTTTTTTTTTTTATTAACAAAAAAAAATTATATAACATAAAGGAAAAAAACTTAAGAGGAGAAACTGAAAAGTTTTAATATAAAATGTGCTACACCAAATTAAATATAAGATATATAAAAAAATTTGTGAATTTTCTTTTTTTTTATGTACAATTAATAACAACATAAATTTAAAACAGAAATTTAAATGACAAACGAAAAATATTTACAACAAATGAAAATCTAATAAAAGACTTAAATGTTATTGGTATTTTACCAATAACATTTATATAATATAGCAATTTCATGTGAAACTTCGATTTTTCTCAGGATTAAAATTAATTTTTTAACAATTCAAATTTTCAGTTTTCACAAATCAAATTTCTATCTTGTTCAAAACCAAATTCATATCCTTTCTAAAACTTAATTTGTATTTCGGACAATATCAATTGGAAATGTAAAAATACTAATTTTAAAAGACTATTTTAGAGTGTAAGGAGATCAATTTGTAATGTAAAAAATACCAATTTAATATGAAAGTGCTAAATAGTTTAGGAGCTTTAGAAATGATATATTGAATTTAAAATGATTTTTCATACCAAATTTTGAAATTTGTATAATATTTAAAGTAAAAGTTAAAATTTATTTAAATTAATCATATCATTTCTAAAAAAAAAATTATACTATTAAGAAATAAAATTTAAAATAAAAATATTGAACGTTTAAACGACAGACATTTAAGAAAATATTTAAAAAAAAAAAAAAGAAATAAGTAAATTAAAACAATTTTTTTTATACACACATACAAGATACTTTGAGCCGACAACATTGAAATTTTGTTTTAGAAAAACTTTTATTTATTTATTGGTTTTCTGTTTTACCAAAGTGTTAAAATTTAGTTTAAGTTAAAGTGGAAATTTTTTTTTGTTAGTATACATTAATTAAAATTTGTTATAAAAATAATAATAATAATTTGAAATTATAATTTTTGTAATTTTGTAAAGTATTTTTAAACTAATTTTTAAACTCTAAAATTAGTCTCTAAAATCTAGTTTATTAAAAAAAGATATTGTAAAAGTAAAACTATTCCAGTAGCTATTATCTCTATTAATAATTATAAATATTCATAAATTATAGTGCACTGCAATAAATACCAGGATATTTCTAAGTTATAGCTTTTATAAATTAATTACATAATTATTTGAGCAAAATATTGAATTAATAGTCATAAATATAAATTGCAGAAAGTCAATTTTGCTCAAAATTTTAATTAGTTATTCTAAACAATTTAAAAAAAATAATAAATAAAATATTACTATATTTTAATTAAATATTACATCTACATTATTGTAAATTAATTAAAATATAAAATTTATAAAAATAAATTAATTTATATTAATTTTAATACATTCAATGGATATGTGGAGAATATAAGATTTATTTAGAATTATAGTAATATATAAATTGAAGGTAGATAAGCTTATTAGAAGTTGAATTAAATATATTATAAATTTTAGATATATATATTATAGAGATATTAGAAATTATTTGAAAATTGTTAAATTAGATATAATTATTATGAAATTCAGGTGAGAATTTAGTATACCAGCCATTAATTGGAAATTCTAATTGCTCAACGTAAATCAAAGCGTACGATGAACAAAAATTATTCATTTGCACAAAATTAATAATTTAATCAAGTTCCCAAATAGAATTTATCCACTATCCAAAGCTCTAACTCAACTGACAAACAAAAAACTTAAGTCACAAACTTTAAAAAATAATTTTACTTATTAATAGATTTTTTTTGGGACATTTTTTTTTTGGTAATTCTGTTCAATATCGTACGCTAAAATTTACGTTTAGCTTTAATATTTTTTTAAAAGGATTGAGAGATTTCGTTTAATATAGAATTTTATACATTTTAATAATTATGTTTTGCTTTTTATAATTGTTAGAATTAAAATTAATGAATTTATTTATCTACAAATTTAATATTTCCGCAAATTATTTTAAGAAAAATATCTTAATGATAAATTAAATATAAAAATTTTCTTATCTAAGATTTAAATTTCTTATCTAAAGATGACAAATCGACAAATTATAAAAAGCAATACAAAAATTTTTTTAATTAATAATTTGTAAAAAAAAAAATTAATATACATTAATAAAATGAAATTTTTGTAGTGTTTTTATGAATTAATATTTTGTGTCTTATCTACAACATATATTTACATATAAAAAATATTTATTTATTATTATTTTTTTCAATTAAAGTTTTTTTTTTTTATTGTAAAAATTGAATTGAACTTTTGATTATTGGTTTTTTTTTTTTTAAACACAAAGTACCTCGTCTGTGGCATGGATATTTCGTGTTAAATCATTATCATTAGAACGGGCCCGATCATTTGTCGTCTAAAATATATATAATTAAATAAATAGGAATTTCTGATGCTTGTTTTTTTTTTTTAACTAAAAACTATTTTTAATTTATTTAAAAATAAAAATTTATAAAAAAAATTAAAAAATTTATAAAATTAAATTATAATAAAAATATTGATAAAAATTTTTTTTTATGGAAATTAAAAATATTTTAAATGAATTTTCATGGATTTTATAAATTAATTTCATTTTTTTTTTTTCAAAATGGCAGCAGTTTTTTTTCTAATATATTAAACCATTTTTTTTTGTATTATTATTATTAAAATTTTGAATTATACATACAGAACAAACATGGGGCATATGTACTAATACACCGCCAACAGAATGTGGATCTGGTTGTGGTACTGCAACTGGAACAGGACCTAATAGATATATTTTTTTTTTAAATAATAAAATAAAAATATAAAAATAAAAATGTGCAAAGATTAATAAAATTTATCTAAAAATTTATTTATATTTAATTTTTTTGATCTAGAAAATGTTTATTTATTTTAAAATTGAATTAATTGAACATGCAATACAAGCACTAGTACAAGTTATGCTCAAAGATTAGGGTTATAACAATAGTCGTTCAAAAATTATGATAATTTTAGTTATTGCTGAAATTTAGTAATTGATCAATTTTTGAAATTATTATTTGGATTAAACTTCTAACAGCACGAATCTAGGCTTTAAATCTCATATAGAGTTATTAGAAACTTTGCAGGTATTGTAATTTTGGACTTAATAATCATTCTAAAGTGGTGACCATCAAATAACCAAATCTTTCACCAGTCATCTTTCACCAAATTTTCATTGTTAAGTTTATTCTCAGAAGAACCTTATGAGTCGAATCTTAAGACGCTGATTTTCAACCAATCAAAGACTATGAAATAAAGATATGTGTGGTTGAATCTAGAAAACAATCTCGTATCATCATAATTGCGAGTCATATGACTCTACATTGAAAAATATACCTTTATAGTTCCCAGAGATCATGAACTAAATTCCAAATGTTACAACCCTTATCTGATTTCTTTTAAATATATTTTCATGCAGAAACTTAAAAGCCATGCTTTTTCTATTTAAGCTTAGTTTGGAGTTCAAAGTGACATAAAATTTTAATGACAAAAATATACATCAAATTGCAAAAATTTGAAATTGCTTGTTTAATATTAATTGAATGATCTGTAATGTCAAATTTGTCGAACATCCTTTGGCCCCACCAGCTGTTGACCATCAAATTTACCCACTTCCTCAGCGATAGCAAAATCAAAATTATCACTGTTATATACCAATTTCACATCATTTTGAACTACATAATAAGGCTTTATGTGTTAATGAATTATTTCTATATGTTTTGACTCTACACTAAATATGGATTTGTGTGATCCTTTGAGTATATCGTTTAATTTTTGCCATACCAAATTCACAACACCAACAAAAAACATAAATTTTATATGTATATGAAAGTGTTTAATTATATACATAATTGTGTGTGTGTAGGTGTTTATGTGTGTGTGTGTGTTTATTTGACTAAAAATCTAAAATGCAAAAAGAGTTGACATGGTGAATTTTGTGAGTATTTAATTATTATAGAAAATTAAAAGAAATTTATTATATTTTTTAATCTACATTGCATAATTATAATAAAATCGAGCATATTTTTTTATGGTTACATTTTTTATACTTTAAATTTTATATAAATTTTTTAAATTTTTTTTTTATTATCATATAATTAGTAGAATTTATTATTAAATGTTTTTTTTTTTTAGTAGAATTTTAATAATTATAATAATTTATATTAATTTATTTATAAAGAAGTTTAATTAATTAAAAGAAAATATTTATTTATTTATTTTAAATTTAATTTAATTTTATGTAGAATAAAATAATTATTATCACCTGCCATAATAATAATTTTTCCAGTATCGTCTGGAAAAAATGGTACAGCTTTTTTTTTTGGTTTAAGTTTTTTTTAATTTTTATGTTTTATGTTTCAAAGTTTTTGAAGTGATATATTTTTTTTGAAAAAACATTACACAGACAAAAAGAGATAGAAAACACAGTTAAACAGTGAAGTAGAAAGAGAAAAAAAAAAGAAAAAAAATATATTTAGGAAATAATTTTTTTAATTTTTTTTTGTTGTTTTAATTTTATTTAATTTTTAATTTGAATTTTTTTTTCTAATGATTTTCCAATTTTGTTGAAATAAAAATTAATTTTGATTTTTGATTTTTTGGGGGAAATTTGCTATAAAATACATCTAAAAAAAAAATTGGATTAAACACAAAAATACTTTAGGAATATAACAAAGTGATAAATGGGGATATGGGGGTAGATTTTTGTTAGGATATAAAATTAATCTTAATTTTTTTTTTTTGGAATTGTGCTTCTAAATTAAATTTTCTATGAAAAAAAAGTACTAAAAAAATTTCGTAAATTAAATTTTTTGTTAGAAATAATTACCAGCAAAACCACCTAAAGGACCTAATGGTATTGGTAATGGTGCCATTGATAATGATACATCTCTTGATTTATCTTTATCATTTTCTGGTGGACTTTTTCTAGCTGTTTTCTCTTCATCGATTACTTCAACAATTGGAAGCTAAATATTTAACAAGAAAATTCGAAATTTAGGAGTGAAATTAAACTTATTATAGGTATATATATTAAAAGATTTACATCTGGTGGTCTAACTGGATTTTGTGGTGCCATAAATTGTACAATTTTAGTTGACAATTGATGCCACATTATTGATGCCTCACAATAAGCACATTCACCAGCCTAAAAAAAATAATTGAATATTTAATATTTTTCTAAAAAAAAAATATAAAAAACCCTTACTTTGAGAGCACAAACATGACTACTTAGACCAACTTTGGCCGCTGTTACCATACATTTTAATAATCTTGAAACATTTTCACAAACTGTTGTATGGATACCCATATGCTGTTCAATATCCTGTAATTCCATTTGTTTTAATAGGATATCAAGCATTAGGATACAACATGTTAAATTATGCTCTGTATCTGTTGAAAATTCTGTATGACGATTTGTTGGTGCTTCATCATCTGATATTGCTGATGTATTACCAGAATCATCTTCAACAACAGGTGCTAATAAATAATGCAGATGTTATTAAATTACAAATTATTTAGCATAAATTTGTATAATATTACAAATTGAACTTCTCCTAGGTGGTGCTTGTATATTGTCCTTTTCTTTTGTCGGAGCTTTACCTTTACCCTCTTTTTCTTTAAGTAGCTCATGTTGGACACCGTATTTCATAATACGAACACCGTCACCTGAAATTTAAAAACATAATATTATATGTAGATTTCTAACTTCGCTGAGAGCCACAAAATATACCAAACATGGCGAATAATTGTGACAACGGAATAAGAATTTCCAATTTCGTTAGAATTTGTAACCAATGAAGTGCTTGTTGCTGAACTTTTGCTGTTGTTTTCTCAAAACGAATTGCTACAAAATTATACATTGTTTTTGCATCAAAACCGAGTGGTGACATTTCCGGATCAAGAATTTTACTCAAAACAATTTTTAATTCTTGTAATTCCTTTTCGCCAACATCATTGGTAATTGCTTCCATCCAATGTGGCATTACATAATCCCAAATTTCAGCTGTAATAACTTCATATGGTACTAAACAAATTAAACGTTGTAGGCCCTCCTTTAAATGACTAGTACGTGATGCTAATGTTTCCCAATGACCACCAACACGAGAAAATTCTGGTGGATGTGGTAAGAGACATGATATAAATGTATTGTAATTAATACGACATATTTCTTTTAACCATTGACAAACATGTTCAACTTTTAATTTTTCAATTGTACTTTCAATTTGTCCAGCAGCATCATAACTATATGCTGTGACATGGAACCAATGAAATAACATACTTAATAATCTGCCTAAAATTTCTACTGGTGTATCAGCATTTGGTGTACAACGGCCAACCAATAACCATATTCCATATCGTCCTAATAATTGTCTTTCTTCTAACGATATATTATCCTGTAATCCATTTCCATTGCCATTTTTTGTTTCACTACTACTACTCGTCGATAAATCTTTACCAGTTGGCTCAAAACTAAGTGGTTTAGCTTCACGCAATAAACTGATAACACTTTCGACCATATACAATTGCATTTCTGGATCCATACACCATGCTGGTGGTAAGCTACGATGTACAACATGATCTCCACCTCTTCGGCTATTATGACGATTTCCATGACATTGAACACAATATCGTATCGGATGATTACCATTATAACTGGCGCATTCCGTTGAAAAACATATTGAAAATGCAGCTTTTTCAGTTGAACGGCAATTCTTATTCTCACATACCATTGAGACTTGTTGCATTGGATGCAATATATCACCAAATGTTAAATTCGCATGTTCACGATGAATTTCATTTGCACATTCAATACAAAGATAAATTGGTGGTGGACAATCTGGTGAATATGCAATACTGATACCATGATCAAAACATACTTTTGCAGCTTCTGCATTTCCAGCATTTGGACATTGTTCACGTTGACAAACAAATGGAACTAAATCATCTGTTGGAGAAATTAATTACATATAATATTTTAGTATTATTAATTATCAAAATTATTTTACAAAATAAATTTTGATCTTACTTGTTAGCTTACAAAGTAATCCACGACGATCAAATAAATTTGGATCAAATGCTGGCCAATAATAAAATAATAATTTAGCAGCTGATGATCTTGATTGTGCTGTACCATAAGCAATAACACATAATATATCTTTGGCAACATTATGTTTCAAAGTCATTAAACATTCCAACAGTTGACAATGATGGGCTGTAATTTAACACAAAATTTTGTTAATGATTAATAATAATTTACTTATATTTTGTCTTACCAGGATTATTTGAATATTGAAAAACCATCATTATAACTGATGAAACTGATTGACAAGCTTGACATTCTTGATCTTCAGAACTTTGTCTAGCTAGAAAATTATATATAAATTTCATAATTAAATAAAATTTTTAAATTTTATCAACTTACTAATTGTAAATGGTAGAATGTAATAGCATAGTGCATTTATTACATCCTGATGTAAAGCAGGTGGTAAAACTGATATTGTCGAACTGGTGAGATATGGTAAATTATCAATTAAATCTTTATCCAAAAATGGTAAAATACAACAAAAACACTGTATTAAAGCTTTTCCAAAATCTGATGGTAAATTGAAAAAAGAAAAAGAAAATTTTTTTTGGATTTTTTTATTAATAAAATTGAACATTTTTTATATTTTTATTATTAATTTAACTTATTTGCCCATATTGTATACATGGTGCAACATCTAGTAACATTGTTAATGCATTATATAAATTTCCATATTCCAAATTAGGATATGCTGACATTCGTGTTTGATCCATTGATGGATCTTTAATTAATTGATGTGGTGAATTTGGTACATCTTTAAGGACAGCTAAAAAATAGTTTTGATCTGATTAGAAAATTTAAAAAAAAAAAAAAAAAACATTAACTTTAACACTTTACGGGCACAATTCCAAACAAATATTATTGTTACATTTTTAATAGACTTACTTAGAAGAGTTTGGGAAAAATATTTAATTGTATTCGCAATATCAACGCCAGACGGTAATGGTAGTACATTATGTAATAAACGTAAATGATATTCATGAAGACAACGCAGTTTGGCCTGAACTAAAAGATATTGAAAAAAATAAATAAAATAGAACAAAAAGAAGAAGAAAATAAAATAGAAAAGAAAAATTTATTAATAATAATTAATGTCATTGATTAAATCAATTTAAACCTTCGGAATTTATTCTGTATTCCATCTATTGCTGAATCATTATCTTCCTTTTCCAACCATAAAAAAATTATTTACACTTTTCGAATCTAAAAAGGCCTTAAAAAGGAATCAAATAATTCAGCAATGGCAGATAAAATATAGATCGAATTAGAGAGTGTGTCATATAATTACACCAAATCCCAATTATACCAAAGCCGTATATAATATATTGTATTATATATTATATACTATAAAGCCGTATATAATATATTGTATTATATATTATATATTATATACGGCTTTGATTATACTTTACTACTATATACTACTTATATTTATAATATACTTACAGGCTGCTGCTCTTGTGCCCATATTTATGAGCTGTACTTTAAAGCTTCCTGTCATTTAAATGTTAATTTCCCTTTATCGTTCCACTTAGTCCTCACCTTTGCCTTATATAAACATTCTATAAAACACAAAACCAAACCCAAAAATATGTAAAAAAAAAAAAACAAAAACAAAATTCAAAATAATTAATTTTATATTAAAGGTCAGTCATGATAGATTTCATATTTACATAAAAATGTTATAACATATATTTCTGTCTAGTCTAAAAATTACAAAATATTTCCTTATAGTGTCAGTGTTACGAAAAATTTGCATGTCATTCATTCATAAAACACATAAATGTCCAATTGTTATTCAAGGACATGCGAGCATAAAAAGGATATACATATTAAGGTATACGCAGAAATTCAACAAGTGTTTTCCTTTCTTCTTTTTTTTTTTTCATTTTACAAACACAATAAAATTTCTCTTTCATTTACAAAAAAAAAAAAAAAAACATGAAATATAATTGAAAAATGAATGAAATTCACGTTACATTATTCAAAAAAAGGAAACACAAAATAACCCAAATAATAAATAATTAATTTATGGAGAAAAATGTATTTTTATGTATAGTAGTTAAATCATAATCAGCTGATGTTGTTGTTTACAGATATCCTTTTTATAAAGGAAATTCCGACAAATAGACAATAAATATTTTTGTATAAATAAAAAATCAGCTGTTAAAAAAATATATATTTATAAGTGAATTTAGGTCGCATGTGCAAGGATTCTCATTTTCACATATTAAAAATTCTCTATACACATCATATTTTTTTTGTTCTTCTGAAACATGGTGGATGCTGATATGAAATTTTCATTGGTATATAGAAAAATTTTTTTGTTCTAAATATTTTGTTGGTATACCAAAATGGTGGGTGAATGTAGAATTTTTTTCTCTTAATGGTTCAAAAATCTTATTTGTGTTATGTAACAAGTTTTTAGAAATTTTTTTTCACTATAGATTAATAATTAATTTTTAACACTTAAATCTTTAAAATAGAATTTAAATAGTGTAAAATTTATGTAATTAATTTAGTAATAATGAAAAGTAATTAAAAATTTTGAAATTTCACAAAAATTATTGAAGAAAATTTATTATTTTTCAATTTTTAATTTTCATTTATTTCAATATTTTATGATAAAATTCCGAATTTTATTTTAATATTTTTCTAAATTTTTGTCAAATTTTTCTATAAATCGCAATACATATTTTTTTTTTCACCAAATAGACCAACACCCAAAATTTTCATTTACAATTTTCATTTTTGGTAAAATTCACTATACACTTAATATTTTCATATATAAAATATAATATTAAATTTTTCCAAGAATTTTAACAATTTTTTTTTTGTAATATTTTAATTTTCAATTTTCTTTTAAGAAATTTTTTACCTTAATTGAAAAAAAAAAAAATTATTTTTTTTTCTTTTTTAGAATTTTTATCCTTTATCAAATTTTTGCCATTACTATAGTGCAAGATGTCCGCCACTCGAATGTACAAAAAATCTGGATTTTTTTGCACAAAATATTTGAAAAGAAAAAATATACATTTAATGTTAAGTTGTCGACTATGCGTACATCTTCACTTTACATTTTATGTTTTCGACATATGTGAATAATAAAAAAAAAATTGTTTTGGTTAAAAAATGATAACATTTTGTTGTTCTTGTATCTGTGTCGAGATACACAAATCGATATTTTTGATAAGAAAATTCCTTACACATTTGCCCCACAAAAACAAACAAAAACGGATTGGTATATTTGATGCCGAAGGGACTACGGCGTTCATTTATCAGCTGAGCAAAGACCAGATGCAAAAAGAAAAAAGTAGGTAAACAATTATACATAGGAAAAATGTAAACAATAACAACAAAGAAGAAATTAGGGTAAGAGTAGGATGAGAGTTGAAATGTGGAAAGGGTTTTTTTTTTTAAAAAAAGGAAGTTAAATGAAAATATGGCAACTTGTTGAATTATTATTATTTAGTAAACAGAAAAGAATTTTGTTTTGGAAAAGTAGATTGTGCGCATTGGAAAATAAACAGTTTCCCCTTAAAAGCAACAGAAAACATAAAAGCTTTTCTTATCAGTTAAAATCATTTAATTGTGAATTTGAAAATATTGTATATGTATAAATAAATTTCCGTAAACATTAATTTCCTTGTCGTAACTGACTTCAAAGAGTTTATAAATTTAAAATACGAAATGAAATGACAAACTGAAGTTCATAAATCACTTGAATAAAAAGAAGATCTCACCATAAATTTTTTCATAAAGTCTTTAAAAGTATGAGAATATTTTATCCTTTTATGTCAATTTTGATATTTTTCCATAAAATCAATCAAATCATAATTTTTTCATATACATTTTCATTTTCAACTTAACTTTGCCAATTTTTGAAGCAAAATTATTCATTTTTCAAAATCAAATTAGTAGAGTTTTTTAATTCAAATCTGTTTTTTTAAGTTTCTTCTGAAACTCTTAGAAAATATTTAGAATCTTTACTATTATGAATTTTGTTTAAAAAAGGAAGAACTTAAATTTAACTTGAAAATGAAAATGGTAAAAAGTTAACATGATATTGTTTCCCTATTATAATAGATCAAACTTTTAAATTACGACACTCTCCGCAGAAATGAATTGTTATCGTTAGTTCAACAAACTTTAATCAAATTTGTCAAAAAATAAAAATAAAACTATTTAACTAAAAATTATTATACTAAATAATTTAAAGAATCATGACAATAATTTACCATTCAATTTCAACATATAAATATCAATTTAGTATATTAGTAGGAAGCTTATAACTTTCTTAGAAAGACATTATTTTTATATAAATTTATAAATTTTATAACTAATTCCATTTATTATACAAAAAAATGTCGATAAACTTCATTTCGAAATCACAAATTCAAGAAAAAGTATCATAAAACTACTACTATATATAAAAAATTCAAGTTTCTTGTTTTATACTTAACTTTAGCACTTTTTGATTGAAGCGGCGCCTGAATGCCAAATTGCCATCTGCAATATTTCGCATCAAGATTTTTGATCAAACAAAACCAATTTTTTTTTTTTTTGTTATCCATATAAATGTTTTTTATAATATGAATTTTTAATAACCAATTCCACACCACAAAATAATATATAAATCTGGTCATATAGTGCTCATCATTCTTCATCAAAAATATTTCTCCGTTTTTTTGTGTTTAAAGCACATCGACGTCTTATAAAAGATCAAGTTTATACAATTTTAATAATTCTTTTTCTTCTTCTGGTTTATGATTATCTAAAAACCACTTTTCCATAAATGGTAAAGTAGCACTGATGGACTGATGCATTAAGACTGTTATAACTTTTCCTGGGCACAAAATAAATAATAAAACATATTAATAATTATCTACGATTTACGAGTTTTTTTGAGGAGTGCGTAAAAGAAGTTATAATATTTTAGTGAATATTGGCCTAAGGATTTGGAGTATTGCTGGAAGGATAGTACAGGGTTTTTTTTTATATGTGTATAAGATGAAAAACATGTTTTTTTGAATTGGAAATTTTTTTTAAACAGATTTTACTATTGATTTAAACTTCATCGGGAGTTAATATAAAGAATTATTTCTTATTTAGTTTTATCAATGAACTTTGGAAAATTCTATTTTAAGGTTTGAAACGGAAATCGGTTCTATTTTTTTCATTAAAAAAAAGGTTTTTTGTCTTAAGTTATTAACCAGAAATAGTTTCAAGATTTTTTTACAATTTTACAATTGAATTTATTATTTTGAAATTTTATTTCTCAGATTTTTCACATAACAATTTTTTTCTATATTAGTAAACCGTTTTTTTTTTAATCAGAAAGTTAAATTTTATGCAAAATAATTAATATAAATTCCGCCCTAAAAAAATAATTCTTGTTAATTTATATCCCACCCATTGACTTACAACCCCCACCCACTTAACCAATTAATTGGCATAATTTTGTAAATAATAATAGGAAATCATTTGAATAAATTAATTTTGGTATATTGTTTAATAATCAACAATTTTATATATTGATCATTGTTTTAATGGATCATAAATCTGAAGCATAAAATCAGAATAAGAAATTATTTAGTATTTTTTTTTATAAAATAAAAACGCCCGTGTCGCCAAATAACGGTGAGAAAATATCTTTAATCATTTTATTTTTATATTAAAAATTCTATAATTTTCGTTTACTTTTACCAGAGATTGCAATAAAATACCATAAAAAGTGAATTTTGGTTATATAAAATGTAATTTTACCATAGAATGTTATCAAATTTCAGTGTTACTAGATGGCGTTTTTAAAATTTTGAGGTAATATATTGATTTATAAATGGCGCTGTCAGTAATTAAATATAATACTATTAACATTCTTGCTAATATTTCTATTTTATGTTCTATAAAATAGTAAATTTAGATTAATGGATTTCTCTGTAATAATTTCGTGTATTTGTCTATTAAATTAAAATTAAAATATTTCTAGGTAATTTATTACAGTAATTTTTTTGCGAAATTATGCAACAAACCTTATTTTTTTTTCTTCCTTTCAAACATTTTGCAAATAATTATTATTCAACCAGTAAATTCATTTACCTATCTAATATTTTTTTTTTTTAAATTTATGCGGACTGGGACACCTAGCTAGCACACTAAAATGACTTTGTCACGGATCCCACCTACGACAGTTTTTTATTTTCTGCAATATATATAATGAAAAAAAATGACGATGATGATGACAATAAAAGCCTTTAGGGTATTTCAAATATAATTCCACCATCTCGAAATGAACTTATTTCCATCCACAACATATTCTTTTGTTTTCACATGCTATTTTTTTATGTGTGTTGAGTTTAGTGGGACACAAAAAGAATGAAATTTTGTTAATTTTATGATAATTTAAGAAAAAAAAACAACAATTGCTTGAAAAAGTTTTATGGTCGCGTGTATATTAATTTTTCTTTTAAATTCTAATAAATAAATTTTTTAGTTGTTAACATGCTAAAAATTATTTATAATAATTTTTCTTTCTATTAAATTTAATTTCAAATGTTAATATTTAATAATAAAGAAGGGTTAAACTTTTGGTTAGTTTAACAAAGTTAAAGGAAGAACCATATTAGAATCAAAAAAATTTTTTGGGGGTTTTTATTGTGCGCGGAAAATTCTTATTTGAAAATTATTTACAATTTAATTCAAATTATTGAAATTTTTTGAACTGAAAATTTCATGTTAAATAAAAATCAAATAAATTTTAATTCATTTTCAGTTCATTACAAATGCACACCTCCTTTTTATAACAGTTTTGATTTCTCTCTATCGTTGGATTATCTATAGGTAAACTTAGCGGATTATTTTATTTCTGTTAACTTATATAGCAAAAGTCTAGATTTTTTACAGGTTATTCAATTTTTCACCTTTTCAATATATATTATTTTGGGTGGAAATTCTTTGAGGCAAGGATTTAAAGTTTTGTTTGTCGTGCTAATGTGTTAAACGCCTGTTTGTCACAGTTTTTCTTTTTCGGAAAATATTTTTCCCATAGGCAAAAAAAAAAAATAATATTTACAAATCAACAAAAATATAAAATCGTAACCATATTTTTTTTGGGGGATTTTATGGAGTCAATTCAATCAAAATGAAAAGATATTCACGACATAAAATATGAAAAACATAAATTTTGAATTAACATAAAAATTAAATTTGGCCTTTGGTTGGTTTAAATTTTTCGTATTTTTGTATAGAATTTGAAGTATGAAAATTTGCTAATTTCATGAAAATTTTATTCAAAATAATATGTAAATTGTTTTATAAGATTTTTATTAAATTTAGATGATAAACTGTAATATTTACCATACTCGTTCGAATCATAGAATATAAAGATGTCGTACTGCAAACAAAACGATATCATAAAATTTTGTTTCTTATTTCTTCTTTGTCACTGAAAATTAATATTTTAGTGCATTTTTAGAGCAAATATGTATTTTATTTAAATTTCCAAAACCTATTAAAAATTTCATAAATCTTTAATTTCAATTATTTAATTTATTTACCAAATATTTGACCAAAATACCAATTTAACCAAAATCTCAGAATTCATCTCAATTTTTGGATATTTTGTTGCAAACATAACATAATAGCAAAACATAATAGCAATTGATCAGCGAAGTTAGTAGACCATCATATTTTTCTTTCCAAAAAATTAATTACAATTGGAATTTTTTTAACGGACTACTCTGGGTCATCAAAAACTTAACGACTTTATGAATAACATTTTCTATATTATAGATTTTTTTTTTTTAATGAAATTAACAGAATAAAAAGTGGACGAAACATTTTCATAAAGTAATTGTACAATTAAACGATAAAATTATTGAAGTTTTTATAAATGATTTTTTTCATAAAAAAAAATTCTTTTACGTTTTTATTTTGTTCTGTAAAAATGTTTGCCCTTTTATGCTTCCAGCAAAAAAACATATAAAATTTACTTTTTATTCCAATTATCTTGTATTTTACTTGTATACCACCACACCACACCGCAAATTGTTGCTGAAACATTTTTAAAATATTTTTACATTCCATTTTGAAAGGATAATAGCAAAAAAAGAAAATTGCAATAAGAAAAAAAGCCTAAATAAATAAAAAGTTTTTCGTCCATAATTTTTTTTTACCTTTTTTTATTGTTTGTAATTTCGCGTATTTCAGTTTTTTTTTTCCAATGTTTGACTAGCAAAAAGTTATAATTTTTATTTATAGTTTGGATCATAAAAAGATGAAAATCATTTAATGATGATTAGATTCTTTTTCTATTGAATTCAAATTGAATAAAAAAATTTAATAATAAATTGATTCTTCAGTATGTTTTTTTTTTGTTTGTTCTTGGTGTAAAATTGATTTTTGTGGTTAAATTTTAATTACAGACTTTTTTTTTGTTTATTTTATGTAGTGTAAAATTTATCATCTTTTTAAAAAATCATTTTATTAGTAGAAAATTATATAAATTAAAGATATTGTTTGAAAATTAATTATAATTAACTCTTTATGCCATTTTGCGAGTATATTGTCCATTTATTGAATTGTAGCCATCTCGCGGGAAAATTTTGCATAACTAATTAATAATTATTAATTAGTTTTCTTTAAGGGCCAGTCGTTGATACAAGTAATTTTGATGTAATTACACTCGTTTTAATGGTATAATGTTTGTGTCATACACAACTCCTATGAGTCGCCTTGATGGTTTGTACATGTTTTCAATGATGTATCTTCTTTGGTTACAACAAGCAACACACTGTTCTTCCTTGGATTCCATTAAATTACATCATAAACTATACTTGACCTCACCTGATCAAACAGTCCAATCTTTTGTGACCTTCTTAGCAGTAAAGCTGAGACATGATCAATTCGGAAAACTTAACTTAGATGGTGATTGGCAGTGACAGATTAAAATTTCATTATTGCAATATATTTAACTATATAAGTTACAACATTAATTAAGGACGAATTGCTAAATCAAAATTAATGTCTAATGTAACCTATATTTATCTATCATATTAGTAAAGTTATAAAATATAATTTTAAATAATAAAATTTTATTAAAATTCATCCATTAATTCGCATTCAAATATTATTTTATCATAAACATAATCTACAATTATATATATGGGGTTCTCATTAGTCATGATTTCATATTTTATGTTAAACATGCTATTTTAACATAAATACTATAATGTAAAATATAAATCGTTCCTTTTTTTTATACATAACTGGATCACCTGTTTCAGTATACAAAAATAATATAAAAATTATTATATTTATTTAAAATATTTTACGCGAGACATTTTGTCGTCCTAAATGGCCTAAAGAAGCATGTGGGCAGTTAAATTGGTAAACATATAGAATCAATGCAAATATACAAATACGCACAGGAGAATTTATTATAATAACTGGTTCATTGCGTAAATATTGAAATTGATCATATTAAACATAAAAGAAAAATTTTACGTAGGAAGAATTTTTGTATAGTTCCATATTTCCGTGGGAAGTAGGTTTATTCATTTCAGTTCTTTGAAATAGATATAAAATGTTAGACTGGATAAAAAAAAAACTGGATGATTTAAATGTAGCATAAATAGCATTTATTAAATGTATATTTAGGTTTTTATTACCTGGTTAAGCGACAAGATCATTTAAAATTTATGAATGAATGAATCTTTTTATATTACTTGTTTCTTCAATAAAATTTGTTCTATCATTTTCTAAGATGATCTATTTTAATTAAGGATTTAAATGTGGACATAATGTGGACTCGTGATGCTATTAAATATATCCAAAGACTTTTTTTGGAGTAATGGCAATTACTTTGTGGAAATACTACTTGTTAATTTAAAATAATATTTAAATAGAATCCTTTGAAATGTCAAATTTGTTCAAAATATTGTACAATATTCTCTAACCTACAATAAAAATCAAGATATTTATTGTAAGTTAGAGATTATCTCTAGAAATACACTAATATAATATTGACAACAATTTAAGTCAGTGATTAGACGACTATTTACTATTATCTTCTTAAGGAAACGATCCTTTGAACCATTATGACATATCTAGTCTTTCTATTACCCATTTATTTTTCAAAATGAACCCCTATGATAAGTCATGTAATTTAGATCAATTTTTATATTTTAGTTCCTTTCAAAATGATCCACATCTAACCTTCATCAGTAAAACGTCATAATTACGTGTATTAATCCAATTTTATCAAAAAAAATAATAAATTTATTCAAATTTAAAATATTTATATAACATTAAAATATTTATATAACATGAGGTTACAATCATAATTAATTATTTGTACAGAAAAATATGATTTATATTTGAAATATTTTCTCTACCAAAATTGATGTCACTTAACTTAAAATATTTTAGAATCTGACAAAGCCACACCGAAAAAGAACACATTCCGATTAGAATAAAAATGAATCCGATTTAAAGTATTTACAGTAGAAAGAAATTCACTGCAGGTGGGAATAATATACAAAATTTTTTAAAAATATTTATATTTATGGTAATTTTTTCATTTTATATACCTTAAACCAAAAAACGTGATGACTTATTTGGAAATTTCCCTGCCCTCCCCTTTCAACCTTAAAATAGAAACAGAAATAATTATTACTTAAATAAATTTCACACAGAAAATATAACAAAAAAAAACCAAAATCAAAACAAATAAATTATTAGAAAAATAATATTTAAAAACCAATAAATGATTCAAAAAGTAAAAATTAACTGATTAATTAAAAAGCCCTTAATTTTATACCACAAATAATTTTTTTCAGTTCATTTATAAATTAAAAATCATATTACACAAAACCATAACCAAAAAAAAATCAAGTAAAATTTATTTAAAAACCATTTTTTTTCTTCTAATGATCTGGTAATTTATGCTGGGAATATTATATGTTGGGGCTAATAGAGCTAAAAGGTATGATTGAACACGTAACAAATATAAAAAATCTAATTTAAAGTTTAAAGACAAAAAAAAAAGTTTAAAAAAAAAGAAGATACTTAGTTTTTTTTATTTATGTAATAATTCAGGTAGAACGTTTTGCACAACGGGTGTCTCTAATATGTATAAAAAAAAATTAATCACGCATGCGATACACGAGACGTTTAACTATACTCAGACAAAAAATTGAAAAAAACAAAATTTGTTGTTGTTAATTTTATCCATAAATATATTTTTAATAGAGAAATTTAGTGAACATCATCAATTCTAACCTAGTTGTACTTAATGTTTTTATTGGCCAGCAAAATATAAAAAGTTAGATGACCACATAATTAAATCAGAAGAAAAAAAACAGTTATGGTTTTGGTGTTGATATAAATCGATTTTATTAGGAGAAGAAGTTCAAGAAATTTTATTAGAACATTAAAAATATTGAAAAATCGTAAAACTTTGATGGTTTTTGAATATGGATAACTTATTTCGTAAATGAAATTATAATTTGAACATAAATTTTAAATAATTATATTCAATATCTTTTATACTTTCTGGAGATTTCCTCAGAGCATGGAAGATTGATGAAAATTAATAATAATAATTAGGCCTTTAGAAAAATTATGCCTGGTTAAGCGACAAGTTAAGCGAAAAATTATGCCTGGTTAAGAAAAAATTGAAAGACTCTTTGAATTTTGTTCAACTAAAGTTTTCAAAAAAAATACTTACTTACTGACTTCATGAACTCCTCGCAGAGCATAGGGCGGGCTTTCTGCAAACACCAGTTTTAACTCATTTTAATTTTTACCCAGCTATGGTGACCCGTAACTTACTAAGCTACAAGATTATCATCTAAGCGACAAGATCATCGTTAAGTTCTTCATCGGATTATCTCATCATGTCGAGTCACTTTCTTGTCTAAGAAGAGAGTGAGCAAAGTGTGAATCAAAGTTTGAAGATAAGAGATACTACGGAATTGACTGTTCTTCACCACAATATCCCAGCTCAACTGACTATTCTTGATTTCTGAGTAAGTCCTGGTTATTAATCTCGCTAGCAGCAACGTTTGCAGCAACAATAAAGATTTTTTTCTATTAAAATTTCAATCAATGAAATGTTTGACGAAACTTTTACTAATTCTAATTCAGAGATGATCTTACTATGTATAGTATTTTGGATTCGAAGTAATTGTTGGGCCATCAAAAATAAAATAAACTTGTTGATTGATTTCCTACAAAAAAAACAAAACAAATCCAACTCCAATAATAATAAATACTGAAAAAAAAAACATAAACACTGATTTGATTGATATAAAATTTATGTTTCATATATCTTTTAGCATATCAATTGACGAATGATGATTAATTGTGTACTTTTAATATACTAAAACAACTGAAAATGATAAAAATATATTATGTTTTAAATTAACAGTAACACTAAACAGTTACAAACATCTTAAAAACTAACATTTTAACAACAAAACTGAAGAAGCTTTAATGTTTTTTTTATTAAAAGATAGAAATTTTTTCTTTTTTTACATAATTATATATTATTATTTTTATGTATACATAAAAGATTATAATTATAAATAATTAATTTGCTTTTATTCTTTTAGTTATTAAAACATTTTAATTAAATATTTTTCCCATCATTTTTTTTTTTTATTTTGTGTATATTTATAATAAAATGGAATACAAAAATCTTTTGACCTCTTACACATAATAATATCTTATTTAATAAAAAAATTTCTATTATATAAAAAAATTAAAATCTTTTCATTAAAATATTTGCATAGAATTATTGAATGCAACTCTTTTGCGTCAATTGGTTTTTTGAAATTTATAATTTTTGCCCAACCAAATAATAATAATAATAATAATTTAAAATTACATACAATTCGCATGATGTCCACATTAAACCATTTGATTAAATTCCAATAAGTAGCAACGAAAAAAATTCTTGTTTAATTCTGTTTAAATGAAAAGAAGAAGAAGGAGAAAAATTGCAATCATCATTATTATAAAAAAAAAAATATATATAGGACGCCACTACTACTACTACTACCACTTTGGTATATGGTATATAAATAGTTGATGTAATGCTGCCGCCTTCGAATTTGATTCATATTGAAATAATTTTCATGATTTTTTTTTTGTTACTGTTGTTTGTTATTTAGTTATGCCCATGCCTCCCAGTTTGAATAATATATATACTAAAAAACCAGACATAATTTTATAGAGCAGCAAACAAATTTATAATATTTTTTATTATAAATTTTGTTGTTTTCCTTTCAATTATTTTCTTTTTACTTTCAACTTGCTGTGAATTTTATTATGAATATATAACTGATGGTATATATAGCTTAGCTATATTGGTTTTTAGGTATAATATATGGTATCTTATTAATTTAGTTCAATCATCCGTCAGGACAGATATCTCAGCATGTATAGAGAATTGTATTTATTGAGAATTGGCTTTTTGTATTATAATATTGTATAATAGAAAAGAGTTTAACATAAAATTTATATATCTTCTTTACAAATTAAATTGTGAATTTGAATGCAAATACCATAACCATCCCCTTTTTTGTTGTTGGGTGAATATTTTTGGGTTATTCTGAATGAATATTGAATTTACTAAACAATATGGAGAAGTAAAAATGCAGTGAAATTACAAGAAATTAATTGGAAAATATATGCAAGAGACAAATAGAAGGACATTGTGGGGGATGTTCATTGCAGGTCACACCAAGCTGTAATGATATCGGAAGAATGAGAAGGTCAAACATACATTGCATGATTTTTCTTGGTCCTATGACATAATTTTCGGCATCATATCAAAGAATTTACACTTGCATGACACCAGCTAATCTTTTCGATCTTAACACATTGAATTGATTAGAATTATGTTATGTTTTGTCTAGTGAAACTTTATCTGAAAGCCAGCTTGCTAAATAGTAAAATATACCACAATCATAAAATGTAGAAGCTCCTCTGTACATTATCATTTCAAAATTTATTACTGTGGATGTCAAAAACTCCAAGATGAGTGCAATTTATTACAGTGGTCCTAATACAAAAATTTAACTATGGTAACCTGTTTGCTCAACTATACCAGTACTAGGAAATCTGAGCCGCCTTCACCTGTAGGGCTAATAATAATAGTAAAACAACTTCCCAGAAATCATTAATGTCCTTGCTCATTCATCTGATTCTTTGCAACAATATTGAAGTATTGCCCAGCTTCAATTATGTCAACCTGTATCAATGTTTCTAGAACTTACTATATATTTATGTTGTAATTGTTTTTGTTGTTGTGAATTTTCACAGTTTTATTGGGAATTATTTTTATTCATTTCACATTTTGTTTTAACTTCTGCGAACATACACCACAAAAAAAAAAAAAAGAATCGTGCAATTTTTATATCATGTTTTTTTCTTCTTGATTCGCATTTTTTTCTCCTTTGCTGTTCTAAAGGTTTTTCTTACTGAATCATTTTTCCAAAGCAAGGTAATGTGTATAAATACCCAAGATCATACAGAATTTTTTTCACCCTTTTACATTCTTTTCGATGATGAGTACTTTACCAAAAATTAATTCGCATGGTGCACTTTTATATATTTTAAATGCATTTTGTTTTTTTTGTTTTTTTTTTGTGAAACTAAAAATTCTTTAAAAAAAAGATCTATACCAAAATATCATCGTGATTGCAGTCAGTATTTCATTATTTTCATTGCTGTTCGACTGTCTTTTTCCCTTGAATGAATTGGCAAAACTTTGGAGATAGGCAAAAAATTAAAGACAAAAAAAAAAAAAACAGTTTTTCATTTTATGATTTCTTTACTTTGGTGTGGTTTTCTGGTGATTACACTGGAAAAAGAATGCCGAGTAACTTGTGTTCAAATTGTTTATAATCTGGTTATATTTTGTTGCTGTTGTTAAGAGTAAATCGTTTTAGTACAATACCAATTTTTTTTTTCTGTTGACCATCTCTGATACCTCCTTTGCTAGAGTATATAATTTCTTTTAATCCCTGTAATTTGCAACATTTTTTTTTTTCGTTTTGTTATGTGATTTTGGTATCGGGGTAACTGAATCAGTCACAAATGAATATGGATGAAAAGAAGATTTGCATTTAAGTTACTTAATTTAAAGAAACAAATGTTTTTTTTTGGTTAAGTTTGTTAAGAAAAAAGTTTCTTTGTATATTGAAGGTTTTAATATGAAAGTCATTTAAAAATCGGTGTATAATTAAAAAGTAAAGAATATTTATAAAAAAATATTTGAGATCAATGATTTGATTTTGATGATTTTGTGAAATGAATTGGAATTTTTTAGATTTGTCAGTCTAATTAATATATAAGTTCAGATTGAGTTATTCTGAATAGTTCAATGGTGACTATCCAAAGAGACACAAAAATTTTAATGCGTGATCTCTTTACCTACTGGTTTCCTTGTCTGGTTGCGGAGTAAAAATTGTCAACCATATCCTTTTAAGTCATCACATTCAATTTCACTCGATACTTTTATGTTCGTGTAAATTTTTACCCATCTGTAATACCTCCAATTCGGCTGTACTGATTCATGTTATCCTGAAGCCTGTGCTAATCTTGTAGACTGTGTGATTGAGTTAAGATTCTGCATACCATGAAATTCCTAAGATCACTTTAAACAATGTTACAACTGCCAGTTCCGTATCAAGCTGTCTAGTCTCTCTAGATGCGATCATATAAGTTATCTGTTCTTGATACTAATTTTCTTGACAAATTATTTGTAGGATGCATCTCAGCCTGCGACTTGAGAAATTTTGTAATTTATTCCTCATACAATCTATCCTAAGTACTGATAGAGTTATAACAAGACTCTATCTATAAAAAGGTCAAAGAACTAATCAATGATGCATTCAAAATTCAAAAATTCAAAATTATTAAAATGAAATTAATCATTGGTCATGAGTTGTTAAATCATAAACGATTTAACATTAAAAACAAACAAATTTCTTTGAAAAATTTCAATATTTCAAAAAAATCATTTTTGATAGATTCTTTTACATAAATTTTATGATTATACAACATTTATATCAAATTCACTTTTACTACAATTCATTTCTTTTGACCTTCTTATATTAATGCAACAGTAAAAAAAGAAATAATGTAAAAATTCTTATCATCATGTGAAAATGATAAATCAGATTACAAAAAAAAAAATTTATATGTATAAAGATACATTTTATCATGGTGTGTGATTGAGATTTTCTAAAGATCGTGCAATCATAAACAAAAGAAAACAAGAACAACAAAAATAAAAAAAAAAAAACGTTCACAAATAAATAATATTTGAATTGCAGTGAAATATTATGATCTTGTTTTGGGTCACCACCAGAGACCCAAATTTCCTATTTTCTGTATGATTATTATTTAGTCTCATGGTGAAGGACAAAATATAAAAGTACAGACAGACAATTTCCTTTATACAATATGTAATAATGTCCGCTATATAAAAGTTTCTCATTATATCATCACGACAAAGTGAACTTTTCTTTATCTAAAATCACCACAAAACACGATAGATTTTTACTTTACTTTTTCTTTACTTCACTTGTTCTCTTGCCAAGCTTGCCGTCCTTTCATTATGTAAAACAAGTGACTTAAAAAAGTGTCAACTAGAATCCAGAATAGCTCAGCGCCACAATGCATAGATATTTGCTTCCTCTTCAGATTGCAATTCATTTTTAGATTCTATAAATAACTAAGTTGACTTAAATACAAAATTCTAGTGAATCAATGTACCAAGTTGTTTCTACAATAATTTCTTTCATTTCTTTGCTATGCTGTTGTATTCATCTAGCTTGTGTACAGGCATTTGTGGAACAGAAAAAAATTATGTCTTTTAGAGAAACATTAAAATAAAATTTCAAATATTTTTTCTTAAGCTACGAAAAAAAAAAAAACACAGAAATAATTAACCATTAAAATAAGTGGACGAGACGACAATTGTCTTATTACTTGTCGCAAGTTACATTTTATACAGAATGAATGTTTTATTTATATGTCTTTTTTGCTAGAATTAATTTGTGTCTACTATAGAACTAGAACCAGATCCATAATCATGAGGAATCGCATTTATTAGGTTAAAAGTGAGTAAATATTTGATCAAACTTATTTGACTGAATCGAACATTAAAAGAAGAAAAGAGTGTAGAATTAAAATTTTGTTTAAAAAAAATTTAAATTGGTAACCGGTTTCATTCAATCTGAGATTAATACATGAACTATCACAAAAAAAAAACAGTGGCCAGCTGAAATCAGTTAAAGTAAATTATGCTTCCATATCTGAAGATAATTATAGTTTTAGCAACAAAAAAATATGACCAACTACCAAAATATTATTTTAACCCTAAGGGCTAAGAAATTATCCTTGTATATGGAGAGTAAAGATTATGTTTTACGCTTATCTACAGCTTCACGCAAATTTTTTTTTATACATATTTTTTTTTTAGAAACGGAAGAGACGCATAATTTTTTTTTTTTGGTTTGTTAAAATTTATGAAAGCATTGAGCTTGTTGAAGATATTTGTTGTCGAAGATTGAATGTGTAACAAATTTTATAGACTTGACTACTAGGATGTTCTCTGACTACTAGGATGTTTCCATACTGATCTGAGTCAACTGAGGTTACGGGATCTAATATTAATCAAAATTTAGTAAGCCATTTATCAAGGATATCTGAGATTTTAAGACATTATATTTACATTTACCTACCGTTTATAGTTACATAGGATTTTCATGTCCTTGACTTTAATAAACAGTTTTAATTGTGGTAGATTAATTGTATAATTAATAATTTACTGGCACTGAAAAAGTCTGTTCCAATTTTCATTCAAGATAGTAGAAATTTACATTGAACAGTGAGATAGTAGTATATGAATATGTACCAAACAGATGGAAGTATCCTTCAATGTTATCAATGCCAAAAAACCATTAAAAAATTTGTGATTACACTTGTCTGACATACATAACTCACATTTGTGCAAATATCTAATAAGGATCATAAAATTATGACAGCTTCATTTTAAAATTAATGAATACATTTAAAATTCAAAAAATATGCTAAGAAAATTACATATTTTAAAAA
Organism: Empis stercorea; assembly: GCA_949752835.1. Lineage (NCBI taxonomy): Eukaryota > Metazoa > Arthropoda > Insecta > Diptera > Empididae > Empis > Empis stercorea. The sequence goes on along the minus strand of OX457086.1, from coordinate 7,155,707 downwards.
TTATTTGTAACATCCTTTCATTAATAATTTAGAAATCAAAAATATAATTTTGTTTGTTACGTTGTTGCGGTGTGGCCTATTAAAGGTTCTCACACTTTTTTTTTTATTACAATTTACTAAAAAAAACAAAATTTTGACCATATTTTTAATATTTTCTTGGTCTAAATTCAAAATATAAGATTTTACAATATCTTTTTTTTATGTTTCTTTATGTATATAATTAATTGATAATTTTGTATAATACCAAAAAAAAAAAAAATGGATTACAAGCAGTAAAAAAAAGCAAAGGAAAAGTAAAAGATTAATAATAAGGATGCTTTTTATTTTAGTAATTTAATTCATCTTTACAGATCAAGTCTTTTGACCTGTCTGGATGCAAAAAAAAGAAGAAAGAAACTGTAATTCAGGTTTGCAAAATAAAAAAATCAAGAAAATTAACTAATTTTAAAACTCAATTTCAATTTTCACTTGGTATATTCGAAATAATGAAGCCAAATAAAATTGAATCAAATTTTTTTGAGATTTTCTTTATATCATAAAATTTATTTAGTTGGGGGGTGGTAAATCTATTAAAATAATATTATACCCTCACCATTTAAAGTTAAATAATTTAATACTTAATAAAATCTCCAATTACTTTTTAGAACATTAAACCCTAAATTTATAGAAATTTATATTTTTGTTGTAATTTAATTCGTTTAATCGTCAGGACAATTAAACCCGATAATATATTTTCATTACTATCCTTTTTCAAAACCATTTTTTTTTTTAGGGTATATCTTTAACGCAGTATTTAAAAAGGATTTTGGACAATTTATTACTCGTATTACAATACAAATAATTTTGTTTTCGAAGGATACAATCGAAATGTTTTGATGGGACATTTTTATGTTTTCGTGTATTGAGTTTTGATTTCTGAAAAATCTGTAACATTTGCATATATAGTAGAGAGTGACCTTTTTTTTCCTGGTCAGTGTGCAATTTTGGAGGACTTTTGTCTAGATAGAAAATATTACATTACAAATGATAATGGAAATTTGAGCAGAATTTGTTAATTTATAAAATTTTCTGGTCAAATTCTTTTATTTTGTAACAAATTCGTATTTTTTTTTTCAAACAAATTTTAGATTATTCAAGTAGAATTTTTACTTTTTCTAGAAAAATTCGTTTTTTTAGATGACAATCGTGACTTCTCTTAATTTAATTAAAATGTTGGTAAGGTTGTAATATTAAATTGCTTACTAAAAAATGCCTGTACCCAAAATGACTTTAAAAGACTAATTTTCCTTGGGAAACTAATAGTTTAACAAGCTAACATAATTTCACTTGTAAAACTAAGGTTTTTTCTTTAAGTTAAGCCAATTCATATTATACTGTTAGTTGCTTTGCAAAAATTCTTAGTTTTCCAAAGGAAATTTGTAATTTCACTACAAATTTCTTTGGTTTACATTTTCTCACCCGTCAATTAATAGTTTTACATAGATTTCTAATAATTTTTCATTAATTTCAACAATAAATAATAAACTGAATCTAAATCATATGTGCAAATTGTTAGATATTTACTTCATGACATAACATTTCCACAAATTTAAAAATCCTACATCCTCCTCACCCATTCACTTTCAATATTTTTTTTTATAAATAAATTTCTGTTTGTTCATCAATTAAAATTATAAAATATACTTCAATAAATTTTCATCTATTTACAAATGTTTCAATTTCAAAAATCTGCCTACAGGTGTCAGACAGTATATTATAATATCTTATAAAAACCCACCGTAAAATTTCAAAAATTTGCATAAATTTTTAGATTCAATTAAATAAATATTCGTAAAATTGCCTATATGAGAATAAAATCGTAAATATTCTCAAGATTAACAGAGAAATCATCATCATTTTCGGTTGAAAATTTGTTGAATTATATTTTAAATGATTGGCATAATGGCATCCGAAAATAACAAGCCTTTTTAAAAATCAGTTTCAAATTTTTCCTAACAGTTCTGTTGACTGCGCCTTTTTCAAACTCATTAAAATAAAACTTTATGTTTGGTTTGATTTTGTTTTTCCTATGCTACTGATGATCTCGCCCATATCTACTATAAAATAATTTCCATATTTGTTTTATTTTTTTTTGATAAATTATTTTAGTCTCAGAGGAAAATTATCTTGGAACAAATAGGGTAATATTAAAAATAGTTGACAATTTATTGTAATTAATAATTAAAGTAAAGGTTGATCTATCTTTTTCGGTTATGTTGTGGTATTCGAGGATGCAACTTGCAACTATAAATCGAAATTTCAATAGAAATTTTATAGCTACCAATTTAATCAATTATTTTCTTAACTTATTTTATAATAGAATTAATTTTAATCACTTAATGTCAATTAGTTCAGTTGAAAATTCGTTGAAATAATTATTTTAATCACTCCCCAATTGTGTAGGCCTTTTTGGTTAGTGAAATTTACCAGATCGGAAGAAAGTTTTTAGTTGAATTTTGATCGCAAAATGTCCACGCCATTTAATAGTATACAACGATCTATACTCATTCTTTTGTTGGACTGAAATATCCTACAGATAAATTTTTCCGATTCAATGACGTAAATACAAACAAATTCAATATTTTCAAGGCCAATACTTCTTACTTACCTTCAATTACAAAAATCTAAGTCTTTAAATACTCAAACATTTTATAATTTCAAAATAATTTTCATTCTTTCACCACGACAACAAAAAAAAATGCTTCTTTTAAATGAATTTCCACGGTTTCGATGTCATTTAAATATTAAAACTTTTTCATATAAGGAAAATCTTTTAAAAAAAAAAAAAACAAATCTCAATTTCCACTTTGTTTTTTACTACTTATTTATACTAAATGATTAATTGTTTCAGTTTATAACTGAGAGATGATCATTAAAAAAGGCAACTAAAAAAAAAAAAATTTCTGCAATCATTTAACATTTAAATAAAATACTGAAAAGAAGCTGCGCCAGAGAAGATATAAAAATGGTTTTCTTCTTTTTTTTTTTGATAAATCGGATGCAAAACTGGCAATAAAGAATTTATAATTTATAATTTAAAGTTATATCTGTATAATATTTTATAATGACTTTAAAATTGTTCTTCGTATATTCTTGAACACAGATCTTTCTTTATATACCAAACAGAACAAAAAACAAAAATGTGGAAGACAATGATGATGATGACGATAATGATGATAGTTTAAAAAAAAAATTTATGAAAATGCATCAAAACCATTTAAGCAAAGTCATATTATTACAAATACGAAAACAAAAAAAAATTGGTTAAATGTTTTAGCAGCAGCAGCAGCACAGAAAAAAATTATTATGATGATGATGATGGAGAAGAAAAGGAGGAATTAATGTTAGAGTTGAAGATTATAAAGTTAATTTTTTTTGTTTTGGTTAAGTTGTAAAGAGTATTTGCCACCTCATCAGATTTGATTTTTGTCTGAATTGTCTTTATTTATAATATAAACAATAAAAGAAAGATTATTAATAATTTTACAATGGTGGATTTTTTCGGTTGAGAAATGAAATATTGTAACTGCAATAATTAAGTTTTGAGTTACAAGGATTTAAAGTTTGTTCATTACGAAAAAGAAACATAATTTACGATCATTTTGAATTTCATTTAAATGGTAATCAGAATATTATTTGATTGGCATTATTTTTGGGTAATGTTTGCTAGTTTAACCTATACCTACGGACGATCGGTGTCATATTCCACCACGACTAATCTCCGTCAAGTTTACTCACACATCTTTCTGTTTAGGTAATTGGATTCCATTCAAATCTGTGGCTCACAATTCATTTGCAATCCTTTTGAAATATGTGCCAAATTCATTGCCATTTCCGGCTCCTGATGAATCTGTTTAGCCTCTAATGACCAGTTCTTCATTTTTAGGTAAATAAAGTGTCGAATTATCTATCTTCCTGTATCATTACTTGCTAAATGATTTAATCTAACATTTACAGCACTTCAATTCTCTTCTCATCATGTCATTATTCGATAAAGATTGAGGATGCTGCACAGTAAAAAACAGTTTAAGGAAATAATATTCTATAGCCAAGATGACTTTGCTTTAATAATTATAACTTTTTTTTTTTTTGTTATTGGTGAAAACCACCTTTTTTATTCACCCAACTCAATAAATTCATAATTAAATAAAAATATATTTTTATGATGAATAAAAATTTTCCAGAAGAATTTCCAATATATTCTCATGGAAATTTTTCTATATATTTTCACGGCTTGTTTGAACTAAAAAAAAAATTTTTCAATATTTCTTTTCATTATATAAATTTTTGAATCAGAAATTTCTGCATGTGAGAAAACTTCATAATGATATGAAAAGTTTTGGAATTTTAAATATTAACCAAAAAGATTTGTCGCCAACAAAGTCAAAATTTTTGAATATTTTCAATATATACCAAAATGGTTCATAAATCTCCTCTATTATAACAAATATGACAAACAGTAGTGTGAAATTAAGTCTATATAATAAATCAAAAAAAATTTTTGTCTTGCCAAACACGATCTTACATATTGTAGAAACAAATCATTTTTTTATTTTATGTTATTGTCAATTGATCGACAAAACTAAAATATGTACAATCAAGAATTACATATATTTCTATATTTCAATTTTTACAAATTATACCACTCAAAAAAAAAAATTTACATAACGATTAGTAAAATAAAACTTCTTAAGAATCTTAAATATTATTATTAAATGCAAAACATTTTTTTATGTGTGTAAACAAAAAAAGTTCCTATACTTTTTTTAAAAATCCATTGAACTTTTGTCATATACCAAAAAGTATTTATGGTATATATTAAAAATTCAACAAAAATTGAATGAAGAAGCTTCTGTGTCGTTAACGTGAAATTAAACTGTATATAGAAAATATTAACATAATTTTTTTTTTGGTTGTTAAAATGATTTTTTTTTTTCAATAATATTTTTTAAAGCTATTCAAAATTCTTACAACATAATTTTTATTTATATAAAACATACAAATCCATATTATATTGGGTGAAGAAAAAAAATCATTTGTAAAATTATAAATGTCGGCACCTCAGTTGAATATACAAATATAATGGGAAAATATTGCAAATATGGTAAATAATTGGCTCTACAATTTGAAAATTAAGAGCGTATTACACTGGCAACGATAATAAGTCAACAATAATAATAAAAAAAAAAATCATTTCCAAAAAACCAACATCGAAGACCAATGTGAAAGAATTTTTAGTATTTGCACCTTTCAACCTTTTTTTTTGTATACCAAAAAAAAAACCAATTGAGCTATTTTTGGTTACGATGACCAGAATATCCTTTTGTGGCTTACATACTCGTATATAAATTCAAGTTTGACGTATAGTAAACAACTTAACTGGTGTACAGAAATTTTCAGATTTTATGGTAAATGAAAAATAATAATAAAAAAAATATTTCAGGTATTTTTCGAGATGCAATTTAAAAAAAAAATAAGTAATTGCTTTTACCCATAATGCGCTAATTCAAAGAGTATACTACAGATGGTGAAGAACATAGTATATATATAATATAGTAGTAAAAATGTCGGAAATTGTTGAAGTTCACAATTTACCAATTTTGATGCTGTGACAAGTGGAAAAATAATATCAAAGATTGACAGAAATTTTTTTATCTCCATAATAGTGAGATCTAAAAATGTCACATTTTTCGTTTAATGATTTTATTATTATTAATTGTAAATTGATGATAATTATGTAGCGGGTTTAATAAGGATATTTAGAAATGAAATTGGTTAAATTTGCTAGAAATTAAAGGAATTGCAAGTAAATGAGTTTTTGTACAAGCAAAATTAAGATTATTTTTTAAGATTTTCATAAGGAAAATTCGATATTCAATTTTGAGCTTAAATAATGTAAAGTCAAAATTTTGATAGAAAAAATAGCTTAAAATTTTATACAATATTTTATAGATTTTAAATGTTTAGCTGAAAATTTATAAGTTTGTTGAAAAATAGCTTAAAATTTACTAGTGATTAGAATTTTTTATAAAAAGTGGTTATCAATATTTACAAATTTGAATAAAGTTACCCCAAAAAATTTCAATTTTTTGGAAACATTTTTCAAAAGAGCTCAAAATTTTCAATTGTTTTACTAAAATAATCTAGAATTTTATCAATAAAATGAAGTTCAAATTATAAAATTAAGTACAAATTATCATTAAATAATTTAAAAAAATATTCATCAAAATAATTTCTCAAATAATGTTACCAACTACTACAAAAATATGTTCAACATATATAATTAAATGCTATTCAATTATTATGTATTTATTTCATTAAACTATTTTCATTTTTTTTTGTTATTCTACATAATTTATTTGAACATCTTCTTATGACATTAAATACAATAAACATTATTTACCACCATCGCTAAAAACCACTGCGCTAAGTATTTTTACCAAAGAAAGCATGTACCTTTTAACTTGATACTTATAAACATATCATAGAACTAATAAGAAATCCTATTACATTAATGCTTAAAAGAAAACATTTTAAAAAAAAAGCACCGAGAGGGAGATGTAAGGTAGCAATGTTCGCCTTTTAAGTGCGTTAATTAACCGCATTAGTTGTTTTTTTTCTAGACTCGGATTAAAATTCTTTTCTTTCTTGTCAAATTAATTTCATAGTTTTTTTTGTTGTCTGTAAAAATTCTATTTGACAATGATTTTTTTTTGTACATTACATATTTTTATGTATATTAAATTTTAAAATTATGTTTAAGATACATTAAAAAAAAAAAGTTAAATTAAAAAAGCATTTTTTTTTTATGTTGTAGGAAAATCATTTTTTTTTTCTTTTGCTCTGTTGTTGGTTTAATTCTCTGCGGTGATGACAAGTACACAGTGGTTTTTTAGTCGAGGAATTCGTCTTTATTAGTTATAACATTTATAAATTTTATTAAAACCAAAATACTGAGATGGTTTTTTTTTTATTTAAAAAATTTTTATAATGTACTTGAAGATTTTTGTAGTAGTTTTTTTTTTACGGTGTATTTTTGTTTAATTAAAAAAATATTCAAGAAAACCGCAGAAAATCGGCACAGGGTTGGATTTTTTAAAGTAAAGTGTAAACCATTTAAGGGCAATTTGGAAAATAATTGTAATGTTTACACTATGAAATTGTATTTAAAAATGAAAGTAATTTTTTCTATATTATTATCTATTGTAGCTATAGGTGCCAGTATTTTCGAGAACTATTAAACTAATTTAACAGAAAGAATTAGTAAAAAGTCAAGTAATTTGGCAGAAAGAATTTGTAAAAAAGTCAGACTAATTTTAGACAATAAAATGTTTCAGGTAGTTTGATTTTTCTCAATTTATAAATATCTTTCTTCCTAGATAAGTTACAATCCACAAATGAAATATTGAAATTATTCAAAGATACTCGTTGTAAGGGGCAGTAACTCAAAGCATTGCAACACCACTAAAAGCACATCAATTAAATAAGTCTGAAATTCTAATTTATTCTATTTTAGTTTAGGTTTAGATAAACTTTTAATTTTAGGAACCATTTTAATAAAATCCACCACCAAAATACCTCAATAACTTTATTATAGATATTGAAGTCATATTAGGCCTAGTCTCATGTATTTAGAATCGCAATTCTGTTGCCTAAGGCCCTAAGGGTCTCACAAAGCTTTTGAAAGAATGAAGAAAAATAAATTTTACAATTTCGAGATTTCTTCTCAATGAAGATCAATGAAGATTGAATTTATGTCATTAATCCTCCGACTATAATATAGAACCGAAATCCATCCCTGATATTTATATTATATTCAACACGAATAAAAAAAAAGGATAAGCAAATTTTTTTGTTTGTTTCTTAAGCAAGTCATTAAAATTTATTTAGCACAAAAACTTTTAATTGTACTAAAGAAACCATTTTTTCTTGTTGTTGTTCAATCTTATTGTTTTCTGGAAAATGTAAAATGTATCTTAATTATGTCTTAAATTAAATTAGCGGTTAGTCTTTATTAGTTTTTTTTTTCTTTAAATATTATTATTATTATTTTTGCTGATTTTAATTTTACGATAAAATTTATTCAATCAATTTTTGTATGCTTTTTTTTCTGTAACCATTTTCATCGTTTTACATATAAAAAAATAAAAACTACTGAAACATAAAACTAGGATATGAAAAAAGACAAAAAAAAAATCAAATATAAAAGTTTATGATCACGATATTTACATAGTTTTTTAAATATATGTATGCTCTCATATCTTTCACAATATAAACAAACCAAAAAAAACATGATTCGTAAATAATACAAAAAAACCGAAAACATTTTTTTGAAAAATGAGCATAAAGTTTTTTTCATGTCGATTTTATGTGATTTATTATTTTTAATATAAAAGTCAATATTTTTAATAATAGTAAAAAAAAATATCCTTTTTTTTTTATTATTTCGTTTGTTTAGTGAAAATTAACAAAATAAACGAATGACAGTCGAGATTTAAATGAAACATGAGATTTTTTCAAATTGATAAAGAACTAAATTTTTAAATATTTTTTATTATATCATTTTTAGAATACAATGAACAAAAATTTATGTATTCGGGAAACAGTGAAAAACTGGAAAATGATATTGTACAAAAATTGTTGATATTGTTTTGATAATTTATTAGTGGAAAATGGTAAATTATAAAAGCACATAAATAAAATGTAATATTGAAAATTCTGTGAACATTTGATAATAAAAATTTTGGCTTCGATTTAATTTTGGCTTCGAGAAAATTCGATTTAATTCGATCAATGAAACAGGAAAATTCATTTGCTCAAAATAGGATATTAAGGTAAAAATGTTGAGTTGAAAATTTAAAGCAATTTAAATCTAGAACAAGTATTATAGTAATTTTTTTGTCGAAGCTCAAAATAATCAACAATAAAATTTAATATTGCTCAAAAATGTTTCATAGAAAATAATTGCACAATAATTCATATTTCAATTGAGTCAACTTTTATAAACGTTTCATCTGGCCATGATACATTTTCAAATCGTGGATGCATCAGAGAAGAATTCATGTTTCTAGGTAATTGGATAACTAAGTGAGTATATCAATCGAGTATCGAAATTTATTATAATAATATAGAGAGTAAATCGGTCTCTTGTCTTGGGCATTTTTGTTCCCACACATCATCATTGCCAATCTAGTTTAACATAACCATTTTTTTTCCAAAATTATTCAAATTTTAAATTAACTTTATAATTTATACTTTCCTACCATTCCCCATATCAAGTAAAGTAAATTGATTCATTTATGAAATATTATAAATCAATTTTCCAAAGACAATTTTCCAATAAAATTATTAAATTTCATATTTTTCTGTAATTACAAATTTTCGTGATTTTCTCATAACATTATAAAAAAGATAACTTATAAATCCATAAAACACCCTCTCATTGCTCATTTTAACTTGAAATTGAAACGTGTAACAATTTGTAACTAATTCAATCATTTAAAAAATCTATTTTACCTTTTATATAAAATTTATATATATAATTGCATAATTATGAAATATTTCTTGCAATATTTCTGATCTATATATAATATGAAAATAAAGTAATAATAATCAATAATCAAAATTGTTGTAATATTTTTTTATGTTTTATATAGAAACATCTCATATGTGTAACAATTATTGTCTAGGGATCATAACATTGGAAAATTACAAACAGGTGTTTCAACCCAGGTAAAGTTATAAATTTTCAAATTGAACATTTTAATGTTTTCAATATTTTTTTTTTTCGTCTTGTGTGTAAAACATTTATTTATGTTTATTATAAATATTCATGTTTTTTTTTTGGTATACTATATATATAGTAAAATATGAAATTAATGTTGTAAAATTATTATGATTTTGTTTCAATTGATTTGGAAATCGTGCTACAAGGTGAGATGAGAAAATTTGTTAAATGGTAAAGATAATTTTTCTATCCTAAAATATTCTATAATTTCAAAATTGGAAGAGTGGAAATTAATTGAAAATTATGACTAAAGTGAGATGTGTGCGTCATCTATAATTTTAATTATGCTGATAAAAGGACGCACCCATAAATTGCGTTCTGATATAATGAAAAGCCGGAGTGTAGCAAACGATTAATTTTTTTTCTAGTAAAATTATATTAGTAACTTATGTAAATATCAATAAATTCAGAAAAAGTCTGAATTAAGTAACCAATTTATATTTTAATTTGATTCCAGTAAGTATTAAAATTTTATGACTTCCTTTGCCATCTTTGGAGTGGGTTGCCAGACTTTGTTACGATAAATAATAAATTTTTAATCCAGAAAAGTTTCCCAGGAAAATTTCACATTGGAATTGGATCAAATGAAAATATTTGACTACATTAATCAATTGGCAATATTCGATGTTTCATATTTTTGTGATTTATTAATTTTCGGAATAAAAATTTAATTAAAAATAACTTTTTGAATATCATAAAAATTTATTTCAATAAATTATTACATCTGAAATTCTTAAATAATATAATAAGAAACAACGATAATTTTTCGATTTCAATTTACCAATTCGTTGTCAAATTCTTATTTCACTACTTACTTTGTTTCGATATACCACCAAGGACTATTGAAGTGAGGCACTCTGTAAATCAATATAACGAATTTATCAATTCACATAAATTCAAAATTTTTAAATTATTAATAAATAAATTATTCTTTTCAAAAAATAAAAATTATATTATGATATCATAAAGTATAAAAAATCGATCGATTATCTCTTATAACTTTTATATATATTATCTATACAATTGATTATTGACGTTCATACATCATCACGTCAAATAGTAAAATAGATAATGAAAAAAACAGTGTACTATTAAATAAAATAATAATAATAATAAAATTGAAACAATAATAAAATTACAATTTACAATAAAAAAAATATATAATAATTTAATGGAAAGGAAAATCTTAAAAAAAAAAATTTATCAAAATGGAAAAATCAAGTGGAAATGATCAATAATTATATTTGCCATCAAAAGTAATCGAACCGCTTGTGTCTGTGTTATACACCAAAAGTAATTGTACACAAAAACAAAATTGCTTTTCAATATTTTTTGCAATCACACATAAAAATAGTATCTTTAAGATTTATAATATATTATTTATGATAATCAATCTTTCAGCATAATCATTGATACACTTGAGTATCATTTTTATAGATTATGATTTTTTTTTTTCTTCTACTTATGTGTGATTTTTCATGAAAATTTATATTGTACAGAATTTTGTTGGTGTAGTGATTTAAATTTTTCCATGTTTTCTGAAACAGAAAATTATTGAATTCATTAAAATTATGTAATTTTCATTGGTTTTTGGAAGTTGAAAATATTATAAAAATAAAAAATTCAATAAAATTTATGAGATTTATGAGATTTATGAGATTTAATTTATATTTAAAAAAATAAATGAAGTAAAAATTGCAATAATTTTTATGATTGATCACAATAATTATTTATGTTGATGTTTTTGGGATAAAATGGAAGACGAAAAATTATAATAAGTTTCGGAAATAAAAAAAAAAATTGTATATAAAATTTAAAATTAATTATACAATATTTTTTTTTTATTCATAAATTTATTTACTCAATCTTTTCCACTTTAGTAAATTTTAATTTATAATAAATTTTGCAGTTAAAAATTATGATTTAAATTTTTATGATTTAAGGAAAGTCGAATAAATTAATTTGTAGGTTTTTCATTGTACAAATAAATAAACTCATTACAAATTTCCACAGATTTTATATAATTTGGAAAAAAAATAAAAAAAATAAATATAATATTTATTTCTCACGTTCGTAATTTCGAACTGATTAAAACAGTGATAAAATTTAATTAATTTTGTATTTATTTTTTTAGTAGTCGATTTTTGTTGGTGAACCAGTTCATAAATTTTCTCAAGATTTTTAATATTTTATTTATATGAAAAAATTATAATTTTAATTTTTAAATGGGATTTTATTGAGACAAAAATCTTCTGGGATAATTATAGGTAATAAAAACAGATTTATTATTGGAACAAGGGCAGAAAATATTGTACAACAAAATAATTGACTTTATTTTGTAGACTTAATACAATTATCAAAAAAATTTTTTGTATATTTAAATCATATGTAAAATTTAAATTTAAGATTGTAATTGATCCATTGAAAGAGGCATACATAAATCAATGTATATACCTTTTGCATAATCGTTGTGTTCGATGACTTTCTCTAGCGTCGTTTGTATAGTAAAAAGTGTAAGAATTTGTGTTCATTTAGTAACTTCCTTTCAGTCAATCATCTCTTGGTAAATTCTAGTTTCAACTAAATTTCATTCATTTATCTTTACTTTTGAGTTTAAAGATCGTTTTATACCACAATTTTCTCTCATATAACTTTTTAGCAAGACTTGACACACCACCCTTTAAATTTGTCAAATATTCTAGCAAAAATTTATTTAATATTTTATCTATACTTTATGTCAAATGATCCAATGATATCATAAAGATTCTGTTCATTGCAATTTTATAATTTTTAAAAATTTAAATAAAATAAATTTTTAAACTACGCTTTTTCTGATCTCAAAATTTATTGTAATTCTTTCGTAATCGAACAAAGCTAACATAAATTTCAAATAAATTTTTTGGTATCATATTTTTTTTTTGGATTTCTGTGTATGATTTACAAAAGATAAGACATTCAAAATTAGTTTAATTCAAACCCCTTTTTCTCGATGTCGGAAGTAACAATTCAAAATTATTAAAAAAAAAAATTTTTTTTTCATTCAAATCAAATAAGTAAATAAATCAATAAAAAAAAATTGGAATTATACGATAAGAGAAGTAAAGAATGTCGACAATCGTGATTATGAAAAAAAAAATCATTTCTAAATTTAATCAATCGCACCTTTAATTGTATCTTAAATTGGACATCAAAATAATATTTATATATGATAAAAATCGAGAAAATAATTCGTGAGAAATTTAAATATTATTATTGAAAATTTATATTATATCTATAAATTCTTTTTGCTCTATGTAACTATGTTGCCATCTTCTTTACATAAAAAAAATTTTATATATAGATTTGAATAATGATAAGAATTTTATAAATAATATAAGAGAATGTTTCTTTTTCTTCAAAAATAATCTATAAACTGTTGAATAAGATTAACAATTAAAATATTTCTATATCATTCTGACCGCAAATGAACTTTCTTTTCATTTTACTAAATATATTATTTGAAATAATTTTACTATTTACAATTTACATCCAATTAGCAATTAATGAAAATTCAATCATGATGATGCAAAAATTCGTCCTTATTTTAAAAGATATGGGAAAATTTTATACCACCAAAAAATTGAATACTAAATTTAAAAAAGTGAAAAGTGTGAAGTAAATTAAGATAATCGCATCAGTGAAAAATATTTATGTATATATTTATATCTGTCACAGTTTAAGGATATTATCATTATATCATCCTTTTGAATTGGTCACGATTTATGGATTATTTATATACTTCAATTTTCATTGAGGGGTTATAAAACCAGAAATTCGTTGTTGTGTGTCAACATCAGACATTGAATTTCAAATTGATATTATATAAAAGAAATGCCTCAGAAAATGTGGATGAGTTTTTGATGATTTGAAAAGGATAATAATAAAGTAAATTTTTATTTGTCTTTGATATATAGTATTAAATAGTTTTGACACTTTTAAGGTGCCACTTAATAGGATGTTTGCCTTTTTTCGAGAGTTTATCTGTCCCAAAATTTTAATTTTCTTAGATATGACAATGACAGCATTTTTATTGAACTTTATTTATGATTAAAATGGAAAAATGGAATAAGAAAATTTTAATTCATTCTATTTGAATTGATATGGATATGATTAGATAAATCTAGGTAGGTGGGAGTTGATTTTTTCTCTCTCTCTCTAAATTCTGCAATCGTGGATAATTGTCTTTAATTGCCTATATTGTTGAACCAATCTAAATTTGATTTGTATACTCTGAGTTTCTGTTTCGAACAGTTTAATAAGAATATTTGTGATCTGGTAGCTTACAGGCGATATTACAAAAAAAATTTGATATGATCGAGTTTTAAAATTCTTCGGATTTTCGTAATTTTTGAAAGGTTATGCTTCAGATCAGCGTTTTTTTGGGCATGTGAACATAAATTCGCGTTAATGTGGTAATCTATTTGATGCATCGATACAATGTGCCCAGGATCAGTAATCTAACTAAAATGACGCGGCCGAATATAGTCTCCTGATGAATTCATCTTGTAATTGCTTTATCAATTACAAAATTTCGTTTAAAATAGTCTAACTACAAAGTTAATCGCTTAACTGAAAAATTCAAAATTAATTTTATGCAAAAACTAAAAATTTCTTAATTGAAATAAATCTTTTTGCCATCACCATTAAAATCATTCACTGATTTTTTAATAATCAATTTTCTATATTTGTACTATAAACAAACAACCAAAGGTGTCAATTTAATTTTCATTTAACTAAATCATTAAAATTTAATTATCGTAATTAATAATAAAATGAAAACGCCAACAAACGATCTAATTTTTCTATAATTTTAATTACATATTATTATTATATATTAGACAAGAAAAATCATTTACAATCACACTCATCTAATAAACAAATCTCGTCCCCAAATCTAACACACCACGACGTTCGGTATATAAAAAGAAGAAAGCAACAAAAAAAAATTAAAATCCGGAATTGAAATTAGCTATAAAACTCGATTAACCTGCCACTGGCTTTTATAGTTTGCCTGCTTTAGTTGCCTGTAGACCTGAGAGATAAAACTATTAAACATTATTTTTTTTTGCACTACTTTTATATTATTATTATTATTATTATTGAAGCATTTCATTACAAATAAAAATTGTTGTGTGAATGTGATTAAATTGATTTTAATGGCTACTAAATTAGACATTTTATTATTAGTTTTACAATATATAAAAAGATAATATCAATTAAGGTGCGTTTTAAACAGAGATTGTTAAAATTGATATATAGTATAAAAGAAAGAAAAAAAACGATGCTATAATCTAATTATGACACCATAAAATGTGGTTAGAAAATTAAAAAATTTATTTTAATGTTAATTTTAATTTGATTTAACCAACAAAAATTTATTTAATTACGCAAAAAAAACAAAAAAAAAACAATTTTTAAATTAACCTGTAATTAAAATTAATTTTTATTTGTTTAAAAATTACATAAAATTTAAAGACTTAATTAGCAGAAATTAAATTATATATTTGGTCATAATTGTGTAATAACTTTTACAACTTATAAAAACCATGATTAATTTTGAAAGAATTTTGCTAAATTTTTGTTGTTGGTAGATTTGGTGAAAGAGGATTAGCTATGAATGGAGTAATATAGAAAGCTTTTATCATCGCATTGTAAAATGGTAAAAATTATTTAGGAAGCAGAAGAGTGATTAGGTTTAACAAAAACATTAATGTGTATAAGTTGCGAAGGAAATTCTATCTTCCAATCGGATATACTGCACTTTTTCCTACAGTAAATTCAGAAATCAGGAATGTAAAACTTTTCAATTAGCCTCTTAGAGGCCCAGAAATATCGTGGTTATTTCTCTGAAAGAACAATTAGTGGTCCAATTGAAAGTACAGTGAACCATTTGTGAGTTGGTCAAATCAAATTACCAAGTTATTCATCATAAATTCTGTAATGTCCAAATATCCATAGAATAGATGTCCAAATATTGATTAAAATGCGAACAGCCAAATTTGCGCTGATAAAAAAAATTCAGCAAGATCACTTTTTATATAAAGTTCATAATATTCTTTCCTTTTTTTATATTTTGCTGATTGATTTTTGCCACAGCTCAACAAACAAGGAGGTAATAGCTATTTCATATTGTAATTATGAAGTTAACCAATCAGTAATATCATTTCTGATAGTAATCAATAATCTTCAAATTACAAAATTAATATTAAACTCGAAATTTTACATGATATTTTTGGGTTGTTGCAGATTTATGGTTAATCTTGATTTAAAATATATTGAAAATTCTAAATCCTGTGCAAAACTACTTCAACAGGTGGAAAAATCCTTTAATTTAAGCATCTGTTTTATTTGATTTTTATCTAATTGCATTATCCTTAATTTATATACCAAAAAAATAATTAATTGGTATTGAACTCCTTATATACCACAATAAACTAATTACAATTCAACCCTTTTGCTATATAAGAACTCAAATAAATTCATAAAGAATTATCTTGAAAATTCATCTGACAATTTAACATTTCAATTTAACTACACAAGTTAAAAAAATCACCCAGAAGGAACAATTTCTTAGCAGATTATCATTGGAATCACCTGTGTCCGGTGTTTAGCTCAAAAAATAGAATTCAATTTACAAAAAAAAATAACTTTGAACCCTAAAAATGTTTCTCCTTTTTTTCCAATTTCTGAAAAAATTGATTTCAATAAATTTTTTCGATGACCATTGGGCAAAGTTTGTTTCGTTTTTTTGTTTCGCCAAAAAAAATTTCGATAACTTAATCAATGAATTTTTTATTCCAATTTATTTTCCATTTTAATTTTTTTTTAAAAAGTCTTTTGTCACATAATTTAACCATCATCATCATTAATGAATGAAATTCAGGATGATATTTTAATATACTGTATAGTATAATTGTGATTCATCCGGTGTGTAAAGAAGAAACAGAATTAAAATCAATGCTCAATGAATGATCATTGCTTAAATCAGCCAAAGAATTAATTTGCCGAAAATAAAAAATTCGAAATTGTTAATGTCTTCCGTTCCGTGACTGTGCCATCTGACTTTAACAACCAACAACAATTACAACAACAAATGACTTAATTTTTGTGTATTGATCGGTTTGGGTGATCTGGATCATCAAAATTATATTGAAAATTTTGCATTTTGGGAAAAGATATTTATGTGAAATTTTGAAATATTTATTTTTCATTGAATGAACTTTATTTTAATAACATTATTTTTGGTTTTTTTGAAATAATATTAATTTAATTGATTGGTTCACATCGAAAATTAATCATAAAAATTTAATTGTGCATAGCGAAATGAGAAGAGAGAGGAGGGGGAAAATAAATATTGTGAATTGGAAATTTTGAATTAAAATTCAGTAGACTGTGGTAAATATTTAATATATTAAGGATAGTTGTAATGGGAAAGGTGTCATTTGTACGTCCGGAATTTAATATTTAACTTTTATAATCCTTAGTAGCAGAAAAGAGTAAGTTGGTAGCTGATTTTAGAAGGATTAAATGATTGGAACGTGGAAACATAAATAGTATTTTGGATAAAATTTAAATGGAGGACATTAATCTTTAATAAATATTATCAATTACCTACTGCGTTTAGTCCACAACAAAATGGATGATCATTTACTTTGTTAATAAAAGAACAAAGATAGATGCATGTAAAGAACTAGTTGAATCAATTTATCCAATCGATGGAAAGCCAATTTAACAGATCAAATTTACTACCAATAAATTAAATTTATTTGAACTTGAAACTTTCAAATTTTCAAAAAATATTAAATAAATATTGAAAGTATATCAAAATTTATTACCACTAAAGTCAAATCATTTTCATAAAATAAATTTTTTTTGGATTCAAAAAAGCCAAAAATAAATAAATCTGATTTTTACGTGTTTAATTTGATTTTTATTAAATTATTCTTTATTATCATAATAAATTATAAATGAAAATTTCTTTCACGAGCAAAAAAATTTTTCGTTCCCGAGATCAAAATTCCTTCCCTGGTATATGAAACTGAACCACATATGCCAAAAATAATTTAATATTGTGAAAAGTCTGAGTATATACGAGTAGAATGATTCAAAAATTATTGCAGAAAAGTCAGAGGTGAATTATATAAAATTGCAACACTATAGCAAATAAAGAATTTTACATATATGAATGCGCGCAGATGAACAATTTACACGTACAAGTAATTTTTCAAATTGATCGTGGCAAATTAAATTTCATATTTATGTAAGTTAAAAATGGTGTTTTTGATATAATAATAAATAAAATTTTTTTATTATATATTTATTTTCATTGATTTAAGTAAATTTCGATGCAATAAAAAAATATCAAAATTGAAGGCTATTAATTACTGGTTTTTTTCATTTCTGATTGGGATTAGTGCTTCAATTATTGATTTACTTTATTTAAAAGTGATTGCGTGATTTTATGCATGTGAAATTTTTTATGTATAATTCTTTCAAGGATCGAAAATTTATTGAAATAATTTTCAGTATATATTTTTAGAATAAAAGTTTGTTTCATTTGATTTTGAAGAAATAATATTTTCAGGTCAAATTTGTCTGTTTACAAATCATTTTCGAAAGTAAAATTTCGATGATCCCAAATATAATTCGTTTTTTTCCAAAGCTTCGTCATAATTCCAATAATTCTTTAGTTCTATTCATTTTTGAATTATTCGCCTTTTCCATAAGTTTAATCATAGATCAAATTTATCCTTTTCGTTGAGTAATATTCACTTTTCGAATTACAAAAGTACAATTTTACTTCCAAAATAATTTAGATAATTAATTTCCTCTTATAATCAAATAATTATTTTAATAAAATTCTTCATTAAAATCAACTCTAACCCAAAAGATAATTAATTAAATATATTAAACGTAAATTATTGAAAGTTTGTCTGGAAAGTTTTTATCATTTTAAAGAAAATTATTTTCTTCTTAATAATTAAAATTATTATAATTTCAAAATTTATGTTCTCATATTGCACAAAAAATTATCATAAATTTTCCAAAAAAAAAATTCTCAAAAACTTTTCCTTCTACAATTTATTCTACAGGTTGGTTATATGGTAAATAATTCATGGTAATTTGAAATTTTCCCCAAAAAAATAAAATAATACTATAATAAATTTTATTATTTATTGAATAAAACGATAAAGTTTTGCTTATTAGCTGCAGAAATTTATAATTTCATTTCCCTGTTCCAAATGAGAGGAAGTCAACAAATATTTTAAGTTTTAAAAGAAATTATAATTATATAATTATTTTTTTTTGTAATATTTTAGGAAAATTTTAATGGTTTTTCTACAAGAAAAAACTTAAAATTGATAAAATAATTTTCATAAGAAAAAGTTTTTTTTTTTATAAATTTTTTAACTATTGGAGGAAAACTTTCAAGTGACTTTTGGGTAAGTTTAAGTTTAATAGATTTATTAGCAAAATATAATAAATGAGCTTATTAAAAAGTTTAGCGTATAAAGTTTATTTTAATAAATTGTTATAAACTAAAATATCTGCAAGTTTGCTTTTTAAATGACTATTTAAAAGTTGGAATTTTGATAAAATAAAATTATTTATACTTTGTGAAATTTTTAAGAAAATAATAAATCGTTAAAAAATTTTTTAACTGACTTTCTAAAAAAAAATGCTGGAAAAATTATATTAATTAAGCTTGGAGTGGGAGCTACATAACTTCAGTTCACATCATTAATTTTACTATAATGCTGCAGTGGCTATGGTATATCAATTATTGTATATTTTGAATAATTCGAATATAGTCTGTCATATCTTCAAAATGTAGTTTGGGGTCTTTTCTTGAACGATCTACTGGGGATAAGTGCTAGGGGTGGTAACAGTAATATAGGTAAGACCAACTATTTTTATTCAAATGAAATTAGTCTCTTACTTCATTTGTATAGAGATACATTATTCCAAGAGTAATTTACTCCCGAATTGAGTCCTTTTAAATTTCAAATTAATCATTGGCAACCACGGTCTACTAAATAGATTTTCCTCATAATTATTTTCTTTAAATTTGTGGCTTACCAAATTGACATCTGAATTGCCATTAAATATTTTTTTTCAATTCTCTTAATTTCAAATAATGAAACCGTACTACAATCTGCCATCAATTTCATTTGTCAATTTTACTAATTTCTCTGTAGTCTTACTTGATTAGTCATAAATCCTATAGCAACTAATTTTTAACCAATAAAACTTATTATTAATTGTTCGTTTTTAATCCATAAACAAACTTTTTTTTTTCTTCTCTACTGTTCACCTGTCTTCATAAAACTAATTTTTTTTTCCTGGTATCTAAATTTGATCTGTCGTCACATAAAATATAAAAGTTTTTACCTGCAAAAAAAAAAATTTGTCAATGCCCCGGCAGAGTAAAGACTGTTTAGTAACCAAAAATAAATAATCTTTAACATCGCAGTTCAATATATAAAAGAAAATTGCTAATAATTTTTCTCTCTCAACATTTACCGGTTTTTCTATTAGAAAAATTTCAATTTTTCTTTGTAATAAACTAAATTTTCTTTATTTTCCCATTTGCAAACCACAATAAAAAATTGAATTTATGTGCATTTTATATACAATTTCCATTAAACTAATAATGATCATTTGCGATTGACGCTCTAAAGTTATAATTGTGATGTGTCATAAGCGGATTATGTATAAAAAATTGCAAAAATAGTCAATAATATTTAATTTTAGTTAAAATTTACTTAAAAATCTTTAATCTTTACTTAAATTACAGCAATAAATATATAGATAAAATGGTAATAGGACTATTAGAAAATTCTTGATGATCAATTCATTTTCAATGTTATTGGAAATTTATGTACGATTTTCTAAAATTCGTCCAACTTCGGAGTCTGAAAAATATAATTATGTTTTGAATTTAAATTACTCTCGACCTGAATATGGAAATTCTAATAAATGCCTAAACAGCGACTGGTACATTAATTTATCAAATTGTGACAGAAATTAATCTGGACAAATACAATTTTTTTTTCTATAAATTTATTTGAAGTTGAAGACCAACACAAAATTTGTTTAAAAAACTTGTAATGCAACTTTCTCATCTTTAAAAGTGACCAGGTGGTTTACTCATAAGTATTTTCTAATCTCATAATGATAATAATTCCAGTTTTATTGACTATACAAATGATCATCTTCATTTCGGAATCATTTTTGCAAGAAATATTTTGTATATATTTAAATTTAATTTATATAGAAATTAGTTTCGTCGGTGCCATTTCCAGATTCTTATCATTAATTATAATAAAAATGTTTGACTTATTTCGCTATTTTAGATATAATTTTTCAAATTTTTATAAAAATTAATTTGATAAATTTAATTTTAGATAAAATATTTAAGAGTTTTTGTCAATTTTGTAATGCAACATTGTATTTTTCATGGATTATGTCAGTGGAATGGTAAGAAATACTAAAATTCGGTCGGGGGGGAGTATAAATGCCTTCTTCGTCTTTAAGTAAATGAAGTTTAATGAAAGTACAATGTCGACTACACGGGCTCCTCTTTCTTGATGCATTCAATCAATCACAGATGATAGAAAATTACAATCATAGAACCTGTGCAACTACTTTGACATCAAAATTATATTAAAAATTCACTTTTCTGCATAAAATCCTGCATATCTTAAAGATGAACTTTTTCAACAATAATCTTTAATGGATGACGCAAAATGTTCATTAAAAAAAATCAATATAAAAAAAAATACTTTAGTCGTCATCAAATTAAAAAAAAAAACCAAAGATGTTTTTGCCTTTTGGTCTATAAATAAAACTCCTTTACATTCTTTTATAATTAAAAGGGTTCTTAGAATTAACCTTTTATGACACTATATTATTACACCCTCTCTTAATAATATAAATTTAATAATAAACTAATAAATTTAGATACCACATTATACATAAATTCTAAAGAAAATCTCCAGATGCTTTTGTAACTTTGATGTTTGTTGCTTTGTTTCTTTTTCAAGTATAATATTATTTTTACCATTATTAGCGCCTCTAATGAGGGTGGCTGTGTTGTGTATATCATCTGGGTAAAGAAACCCCCAATAAATTAACTTATAAAGAAAAATGTGATAATTTTTTTTTTACCTTTCATCATTCAAAAATATAAAAAAAAAAATCTTCACATTTTCATATCACCTGGAAACTTCTCATCCTTTTAATTTTCGGGTTAAAAAGAACAACCATATTTTTATTATCCATCTGCCCTGAATAAACCAATTAATTTGCCTTTTTCAATATCTTTTTTTTTTTTTTTTTGTTTCGTTTTAGATTTATAATTATAGAAAAAAGTTATGTAAAATTATTGTTTCCTTCGATGATGTAATGTAGTAGAAAGAAAAGGGTCAAAAGGTATAGAAATCATAATTTAAAAAGGTTCAAAGTCCTTGATTGTGTTATTAATATTTTTAATTTATTGGAAATATTATTTTTCACTTCGTCATTGAATTTATTGTGGTATATTATCCTTTTGACAGTATAGTTTATTCGAGGACAATTTCTCATTGTATATAGTTTCAAGAGATGGAAAGAAAGATAGAAATGAAAATTGTTATTTTTGTTGTTGTTGATAGTTTAATAATATAGGAAAATAATTTAAATGAGGCGGCATCGAAGAATTTTTTTGAGATATTTTTAAATTATAATTAAATAGATTTAATTTTGTCATGTTTTTAGTTAAAGAATTCAAGCATTGATCAATGCTACTAAATAATCTTGAAAAATTTTGTACATAAACATTTGACTTCGAATTGCAACTGTTCCAATTTCAACTTTATATTTCAGAAGATACTATCTAACTATTTAAATAAATCACTAAAAAACTTAAATAAATCGGGAACATGGCTTTACTAAGCTACTTAATGGTTACCAAACCTTGTAAATTGATAAAAATTTAATATAACTCTATAAAAAGCGTCTTCAACTCCACTTCGACCAATAAAAACCGTCACTCATTTCAACAAATATTTTAAAAAATAGATCATGGATAATCAGACAAGACGTACAAGTCCCAGTAGCTCCTGAAGGATTCAAAAGTCCCAGCAATAGAACTGAAGGGCTCCAAAAGTCTACAAGGGTTCAAACAATAATAAATAATGTATCCAATTTTATAAATTAGGCAAATTGTAATCTCTTCCAAATATTACTACAAATTTATACAACAAAATTTTCCATTATTTCTGAATGACATTTTGTATTTTTAACCTAAATTTCAAAAATATTTGCAACCAAAAAAAAAAAAAAACAACATACTTAATTTTTCCTTATGTTTCCCCAATTTGGAAAATAACGAATTTTTTCCTTCTCCAATTAAACATTAATAAATGTCACTATTTCATGGTATCTCCTCATTTGACTAACTATTTTCTTTCTTCTTCTTTTGTGGTTCACTTATGCACAAAAAAAGTATCTTCTTCTTTTTAACCATAAAAATTTTGTTATGCTGATATGCCAGTAAAACACAAAAAACCATTCATTCATATAGCTTGTTAACCATATTAGAATTAATCGTTGAGCGTTAATCTTTCTTTCTTAAACATCAAAAAACAAAATATATTATATCTCTGCATAGCATAATTTATCTTAGGCAAGAAAATTACTTAAATATATTTTCATAAGATAGCAAACAAAAATTTTGAAGAATATTTTTAATACTTTTATAGTTACATTGCTAATAATGAGTGGTTTATTATTGCATTGACATTGTTCAAGCTTAGATAGAAAAATTAGAAAAAATAGATAAACCAACATTTAAATTATCAATAACAATTATTTTTATTTATTTACGAAAGTAGAAAAATTTTTGTGCATGAAATTTTGAAAATATTTTTTGTGGCAAAAATATAAACTTTCTTTTAAGCTATAAAATTTGTGGTATAGAAAGAAGCAAGTTTAATAGTTTTCGTTTTAAGTAGAAATATTTTTATAGTGAGATTTTGACATATTTTAAAAAGGAATTAGGTCTTTTATGTTATCATTGCTTTTTATATTTTTTTGATATAATTTGGGCAAATCAAAAGATTTTTCAATTCTATTTAGATAGTTTTATTATAATTAAAATTCTCCGTCCATAGACACCAAAATTTAGCTATATTGGAGAATGTCGAAAATTTACACCTAAAAAATGGCAAGGAGTACCCCATTGGAAATTCTCCATTATAGACAAATTTGGTATCTATCGTCCTGAGATTTTAATTATATCAAAATTATCCAAACGGAATTGAAAAATATTTTAATTTGCCCAAATTATAGTAAAAAAAAATAGTATAAATTTTGTTTCTATTTTCACAAGGACTCGTTTTTCAGGTTGGTTAAAAATATAGAAATCTTTGTCTGAAAATTATGTTCTATATACGAAATTAAAGACTGAAATCTCTATTTTCAGAATCTGTAAGGTTTTTTTGATCATATCTAAAAAATTTAGTACATTTAGAGCATCTAGAAGGTGGTTCCCTATTTGCAAACTTTTTATCAAGTGTTTTTTGCAACTATAGTTTTACTATGATCAGAAATACATAAATTAATAATATGTAGTAAGTCTCAACCGAAACTGAAGTCAATTAAAATATCCTCAAACTCACGTATGGTCCATTATTACTTGAGAAATACTTAAATTAGACAAACCAGTATATACAGTAACTAAAATTTGCAATTCAAAAAATTTAAAATACCTGCAGAGCTCATCTTGTTTCACATTAATGATTAAAAAAAAATTCAATAAACAAATCTAATTTTAATCATTATATTAAATTCTTTATTCAACTTTAACTAAACATAAGAATTTTTTATAAATCATATTTTTAAAAAATCTTAAACTTTGATATTTACAACAAAACCTATAATCATTAATTTTCTATACAATCTTTATTAAACTGTCATTATGTCATCTAACCAACTAAATTAATATACAACATATTATATATACAATAAAAAAAATTATATAAAATTTATCTAAAAAATCATTTTAACAATAAAAATCCACCGAGTCATCAACATCACCTGGTGAACAGAGAAGCAAAAACAAAAAAAAAAAATTAACAGATGAACAACAAAAAATTGATTATTTTTCAAATTGTGTGGCTTTTTATATACACAACAACAAGAGAAGACCAAAAAAAAAGAAGTTATAAATATGTCATGTCATAAAAATGATCAAAAACCATAAATTCTTGACCCAAAGATCACCAAACAAAACATAAAAATTATCTTATTTTACACACCACAACAAAAAAATAAACATATTTATGTAAAAATTTGTCTGAATTTCGGAATTCTCTTCCAAAACTGCGATTTTATCAAATTTGTTTTTTTTTTTTAGCATTTATGATGATGATGAGTAAAGCATTCACCATCTGAGATACAAGAAGGAACCCAAAAATTTAAATTAAATAAATAAAATTATTAATTTTTCTCTTTTTGTCTTATTGGTGGTCATAAAATTTAATTAGAATCCATGCTTAAAATATCACCTCTAAAAAAAAATTATCCACACGGTGCAAAAAGAATTTATCAGACCAAAAAATTTGTTTTTTACTTTTGAGAGTTTTTGGTATTTTATTTTTTGGCCAACTGAAAGAAAGAGTTCAATTCCATTTTTGGTCTCAGGCGTTTTTAACAACCAGCAGGTAAGAAAACGCAATATCAATGAAATTTTTGGTAGCTTCTTTAGATTTTGTTGTTTTGCGGATGACTTTTTTCTTTCTTTTTTTTTGGTTGAAATTTTTAATTAATGATTTTGATGGCTAAATATTTACAGATCAAATTATATTTTGTTCTTTTTGTTCGAATATTATGCAAATTAATAATCAAAAAAAAATTATATAGTTGTCATTAAAAATGTAATTTTAGTTTCCAATTTTAGAAAATTACGAATATGCAGCATCAAAGAATAGTGTGTATCATGCACGAGCACTGGTTAAATCGACAAACGTAAAATATGGTTTGTTGAAGTAGGTCTAGACTGCAATTTGTGCCCTGGAATCTTTTCTTACCACTCACCACTGTTTGCTATTGGACCTGGTTAAAAGATTAAATGTGGTTTACTAAATCGACTTTGGTGGGCATTTAAGAACCGTGGCCAAGTGTTTTATGAGTACGAACATAAAACACTTGGCCACTAAATCGTTCAATACGTTCAGAAATTATTACCAAAGTTCCTGGTTCTTGACGCTTGCATACAAAATATACTCGTGAACGTTCCGTTCATATTTTTAATACATAAATTTTGTAACTTTCGACCAATGTTCAAATGTTTCCTTATAGAAACTATTCTATGGAGCAAAAATCTGAAATTAATTAATTATTTTAATAGCTTGTCGTGTTGATTTCTGGAAAATTAGAAGAAAAAAATATATTTATTAATTCTGTAGCAATAAAATTCTTTTTGGATTCTGAATGAATTAATTTTTTTGTATTTATAATAATATTTTTTTCTTTTGGGTGATCGTTGGAAATTTTTTTCGGTAGAATTTCGGTAGAATACAAATTTCTATATAAAAATTTTAACCACAAATTATATCGGAAATGACAAGAATTTTTTTTTATGACTTAATTTAAAATATTTTAATTTTGTTTTCTATATAAATTTTTGTTAGTATATCAATTAGATGAGTTATCCAAATGTCAAATTGAAATTATGTTTAAAATTTTTTTAATTTTTGGTAAACTCCAGTCAGAGTTAAATTAAATTTGGATGTTGAGACATAAAAGAAAAAATGTAGATGCTCGAGAGAAGTACGAAAAAATGGAATAGCTTGACAAAAACCAAAGATAGAAAACTGTAATGAAAAGGAATATTTCAAGATAGTCACTCCATTAATATGAAACAAATCGCGAGGTCCTTGAAAATATAGAAATTAAATGCAGGAAATCGACTTGGGTATATTAACTGTCCATAAATTGACTTGGGTATAAAAGGAAATTGACTTGGTCTTGGGTATATTAACTGTCCATAACGTAGTCATATAATGGAATAGCGATAGTGTATGATTTGTGCATAAATAATGAAAAATTGGTTATTTATTATGAACATATATTAAAGACTGAAGAAGGGTCCCTCTCGGATTTAATATTGATCTCCTGTTCTCAAGTTTGACTCCCAATTAACACAACGAATTAATGCTGCAATCAAATTTTATATATTCAATTAACAAGACTGATTTAATTGCACAAAATATACTTTCAAACTAATATTAACACTTTCAATTCCTTTTAAGGACTTTCATTATCTTCATAAATCTTCATTTTTTTTTTCCATTCTCAACAATTTTTATTTAAAATATTTTCTTTAAATAAAAAATCAAATCAAATTTAAATCATTTTCTCAGTTAATTATTTTTTTTTTAGTTGTTCAAATCGAAAACTGGATTGACTTGATCAACAAAAAATTTTTCAATAAATATTTTGTATGTATTTTTTTTAATTAATGTCGTCATAACTAATAATTATATACTTTAACCAACTTTTAAACTATTTCCATATAAAACCAAACTTTGAATAAAATAGTAAAAAAAATTTCAAATTTTTTTCGTAAAATTCAAAACATTAAAAAATAAAAATAATAATATTCATTTTAATTGCAATTAAAATTGTTTTCATTTTATGACGAAAGAATATTTTTTCATGTTGAGTTCGCGACGAGATTGAAATTATGTTTGGTTTTTTTTTTTTTTTTTTTAATATAATAAAATTATGGAATCTGTGGTACCCTGGAAATGTTTAACATTAATTTTTATATTTGTACATTTAACAGCAGCAGCAGCAGCAGCAACAAGAAAAAAAAAATTATCATCTTTATTAGACTTTATAGTCATTTTTTAATATGTCTACCATTTGTTTTTTTTTTAAGTTTAAATCTGCCGCCCATCGTTATTTTTTTTTTTTGACCATCAACTTTTATGATATAGAAAAAAAAAATCTCTGCACTTTAATTATTTTACTTTTTTTTTCACCATCTTCTATTTTAATAGTTTAATAAAAAAAAAAGTCTTCTATTTTTTTTTATTTAATTATATTTTATTAGTTATTATTATGAGGTGTAATTGTACCTATACAATTTTTATATACTACAAGATTTTCTCCCATAAGCAGAGAGGAGCATAAATTTTACAGAATATTGTTTTCTATGTTTTCGACTATTAAAATTGCGTGTAATAAAAGATTAACGAAAAAGAAAACAAAACTTTGATTAAGTTTTTTATACAAAAATTTCATGTTTTTCCATTTTATATCTACAATTTTTTTTTTGTATATTATGAATTTTGCGTA
Organism: Empis stercorea; assembly: GCA_949752835.1. Taxonomy (NCBI): domain Eukaryota; kingdom Metazoa; phylum Arthropoda; class Insecta; order Diptera; family Empididae; genus Empis; species Empis stercorea. The sequence continues at coordinate 7,127,494 of OX457086.1, read as the reverse complement.
ATTAAATTTATGTTAATTAAATGTTTCTTTATTTTTTTTTTTTTTGTTGTCTGTAGGTCAGGCAGGGGGTATGACATTTTTGAAGAGAGACATTATAAGAAAAGTAATAATTATAAATTTTAATGAGGAGTTTAAACAAACCAAAAATTTTTGTTATAATATTTTATTTAGATTTTCTATTAAAATTTTCTGGTCTTCTGGTGAATATGGAAATCAAATTATGTAAAAAAAATTAAAAAATAATAATTTGATGGAAAATATTTAGAAACTATGAGACTTTTTTTTTTTGTGGACATTACTTTAACAATTGCGTTTTGTGAAATTTCTATTTAGTTGATCTAATTTAGAAATTATTTTTTTTTTTAGTATTTGTTTTTAAAATTTTGAAATAATAATTATTTCTGTTAACTGGGGTCATTTTTATGAAATTATAGTTTCACAAAAGTAGGAGAAAGTTTAAGTAAAATTAAAATAAATAGATTTTATGAGAAGTTTTTAATAAAATTTAAATATTATAGTCATAGATTGTCGCATAATTTTCACCAGAAAGCAGACAGTCATACTGAGATTATTCGTGTAAGGAAAAGCTGGATTTTTCGTCAGAAGGCAGATATTGACATTGCCAACATTCCTGTAAAAGCAAAGTACTATCAGCTTCACTTATTCCGTAGTTCGTTAACATAGCTACGGGGATTTGAAAAATTCTATTTGATGTTTAGATATGTATCCCATAAATTTTAACTAAAATTTCGAAATCTTTTAATAAATTTCATCTTGGTTGATTGGTTTAAATGAAGGGGGATTTAGTCATTTAACCCATAAAACTAAAATCAATTGTAAGCATGATATTCCACTCTGTTTGTTCCTACATCGACTCATCTAATATCAATGTGAAAAAAACGATGTTACCACCTTTCTCTGTCATGTTCTTAACAATAAGCAACATTTCATTTTGTAATCTTTTTCTGGGGGAAGGACAGTGAAGGATAATGGCAGCAAAAATGTTCAGTGAATTCCAAATTTAATCTAAGAGCATATAAACTTCAACAAATTCACCTACAATTATTAATGGTACTTTTACATTCCTTTAGATAGTAAGAATCCCTGCAACTTTAAAGACCATTTTTCCTCGGAATAAACATTAAAATAAATTTTATATTTTATATTATTTTTCCAATTTTTTTATTCTCTCCTGAAATTCATATTTAAGAAAATATTCGAAATTCTTATTTTTATTTTTTTACAAAAAATTTTATAAAAATAATTCCCGCGACTTTTAATATCTTAAAAAATAAAATAAATAAATTTTTAAATGTTTTTTTATTTTTCATTTTGTGATTATCTTTTATTTCTTTATATTTTCGTTGTTCCATGGAAATTATTTATATTTTTGCATCATCCACAAGAAGAGGGAAAAGAATTATATATATAAAAATGTCGCCGAAACATTTGCATTCAAATGTCAATCAATATTTACCTGGATGATTGAAACCTGTTGATGTTGCATGACGGAAAAAAATTTCAATTCGATTCCATCTAAAAATAAAATAAAAACAAACTTTGACAACGAAATGATTTTTTTGTTTGTTTGTTTATTTTGTATCACCATTTTACCATAATTTTACAGAATTTCATTTTGTCCTTTTGAACGCATTTAAAAAGATTATTATTAAATAAGGTTGCCAACAATCAATTAAATTTTTTGCATAATTCTTAATTGGATCTGATGAGGGAAATTGCAATTTTTGGATACATCAGCACGAATTGGACTTCACACAATAATTTTGTTGTCTGGATTTGTAAGAAAATTGAATTATCAGCAAATTGTGTCTAATTAAATTCGATAATTTTCCTTGCTTGTGATGAAGTCCAATCATATGAGCTCGATTGACACATTTTGACGTAATATGTCAAAAAAATTGTGAAATTCTGTGAAAAATTTATAGAAATGATAAATTTGTCGAAAAATTCAATTAAAAATTTTAATACAAATATGCTAAATTTGTGAAATTATTAAATTTAATATTAAATTGACAAATTTGTCAAAATTGCTGCCAATTTTAAGATATATTTATTTCAAATCTTGTCAGATATATTGAGAAATTTGATTTACGAAAGAACGCTCCCAAGAAGGATGACAATTTATTTCATGCTATAAAATTCCCGAGGGAAAAATCAATTATATCATCAACAAAATTCTCCACAATTTACATTTACATTAAACTATTTTTTATATTCTATTTTTTTTTTTAAGAATCAGTTTCATTGGGTAACCCTAAAGCTAAACTATAATGTATATAATATAATTGCTTTTAGTTGCAGATTATCATCATGATCATCGTTGTCGTACTTCTTGTATACGCATAATAAAATGAAATCTCATCCATTGCGGCAATTGTAATCATTGCATGGTAATTTGAAGATAATTCCAACTTATTTTGAATACATAAAAAAAAATCAATTCCGATGGTGTTTCGGCAAAATTTTACTTAAAAAACCGCAAACACAATAAAAAAAACAAGTCCATCTTTTAGAAAAATTTCAATAAAATTTGCGGATATTGAATGCTAAAGTTCCAAAAATGGAATGATTACTCCTAAGGGGGGCAAATATTACTTTGTAATTTGGACCAAGAGATTTTTTTTTATAGTCTCTCAGGATAATATAATACAAGAATTTCAAATAAATTTAATTTTTTTTTTATGATGACCAAAATTGGTTAGTCAGCAACACAACAGGCAAAAAAAAAATACCATGTCAACTTTTACATTAAAGCTTAATCAAAAGAGTTTCATTTTATGGTATACACAAACCAAAGGAAAAATATTAAATTTCTAACAATTTATTATTTACCGATTTTCTCAAAAATTATTAGAGAAAAAATTTTTATTATTTATTTTATGTTAATTTATGTAAAATGAAGTGAATGGCGCCTGGAATGCGTAATTGCTTGTTTTTCAGTGAATTTTATATGAAAAGTAAAAAAATTAAATAAATTTTTTACAAGTTTTTTATTTCTTCTAAGTTTATTTTATTTATTTTCGTAATAATTTTGTTTTTTCTAATTTAATTTAAAACGATTTCAAGGAATTAACGCAAAAAAAAAATAGTATAGTAAACTTTCAATTTCAAAAGTAAAATTAAATATAATTTTAAAAGTAAAGCAATTAATCATTTTGTTGTTTTTTTTTTGGTATTATTTTTATTTCCCAAGATAAAATTTAAAAACTTAAATTTGAACGTGCAACGCCCAAAAATTTATATAAATTTTTTTTTTTTGAAAAAGAGATCAAAATAAAATATAAAAACAATGAAACTTTTTTGAAAAGTTAAAATCAAATTATCTCGACATTAACAAAAAGTGAATTAGCTACTTAAATAATTTTGTTTGGAAAAAAAAGTATAGTAAATTTAATTATGTATGCCGAAAAAAATTGGATCAGAAAAGTTGACAGAGGCGTAGCCTGGGAAAATCATTTTACTATATTGTAAATGGAGAAAATTTTTGGTATACATACTTTCCCTTTTATTTAAATTTGTCGAAAATTCTAATTAAATTCGAACATTCTAATTAAATTAAATATACAAATTAGATAACTAATAAAATGAAATTGTTTATTAATAAAATTAAATTGTTTAGTAATGATTCCTAATAAGATAAACTTTGGGAAAAGTTGAATGTTATGACAGTAAAAATTAAATAGTTTAATATTTTTTGCAATCATTTTAATTTCAGTTAATTACCTTTAAGAAGCATTATAATAATTAATGTCAATTAGCAAACGGGTCCATTTAAGTTCTAAAAATCTGGAACCTTAGCCGAAAAAATTACTTTGTAGGGCGAATTTATTGCTGAGTAATTGAAAAGTATTAAAATATTTAAATAAATTTAGCATAAGAGCAAAAATAGACCAAAGATAGGAGTCTGTAGTAGTAATTTGTACATAATGTCAAATATTGCCTTTCACATTTTCTTCAAATTAATTTGAATGGTTTGGACCATAATATGCTTCCTATATTGTTTCAACATTTTTGAATAACTTGCCTTCATTTTAATTCAGAATTCACGTTTTAGAAAAAAGGTCTAGTCTTTTTTAAGCACTTTGAAACCTTTGAAACCAGTCCTTTCTGTATTATTAAAGAAGAGTCCCTGCTGTATACTTAATTATCTTCTCATCTCAAGTATTTTCTGTTTAAAAGTGTAACCAAATAGATTATTTAATTTATTTGAACCACATTTTGATTCAAAATACCACCCTGTCATATTCTAAATTTACTCCAAATAAATATAATCTGTGAAGAGATTAATAAAGTATTAAATGGCGCTCACACCTCACAATATTTTATCGTATATTAATTAAAGTCGATTATAACCCCCTCCGATATTACTATACTATGTACTACCAATTTCAACCCATAAAAACAAAATTCAAATCTAGGGAAACTTCAATTCGTCACAATTATTATTTTCTTAAAATAATAATCTTCAAATATACACGTTTTTTTTCTGTGCTAGGTTATTATCCCAACACAATTCTTCAAGTTGACTCAAAGGGAGGTCGACATATTTAAGCCAATTTTTTTTTTTGTTTAGTGTCTGTTTCAAGGGATTTGAAAAATTAAAAATGGATGAAAGTGTTAAACTTTGTAAAAAAAAAAAAATATATTATATATTTCTTAATTTTGATTGCTACTGTGTTAAAGCACAACAAATTTAACCACACAACAACGAAAAAAAAAACATTTAATTGATCTCTTACAGATCATATGGTGGTTTATTGCATTATATTACTCAGGGTATTATTTTAGCAATGCTACAGTTTTGCGACCTAGTGTGCCTTTAAATTTCATTTTTGTTTTAATTACCATTAAAAAAAAAGTAAATTCGATTAAACCATGGTTTAAAATTCGTTTTTTTGTCTACACATATATAATTTGAAATGCGTCAAGAATAAAATTTTGTCTACCTGGGACATGGAAAGAAAAACGAGAGTGAAAATAATATGTAATTAATTTTTTTTTTTTTTTCCTTTTTGATTATAATTTAATTTGTAATTATAAAATTGATATTTTATGTTTGGATAGCATAAGATTTAGCTGTTATATGTTTTAAAAAACATAAATTTGAAAAAAAAAACATAAAATTAGATTGATTAGTTGAAACATTGAACTGACAACAAAAAATTTCATTTTTGTTGAAATATCATTTTTTTTTTGTATATTAAATATTAATTTTGTGTGAAAATCGTTTATCATTTCATAGCGAAACTAATTTAATATTTTTTTATATTAAATAATTATAAATTTATGCTTTTTTTAAGCAACAGGGGGCGTAGGTGTTCTTGAAAATATAAATTATAATATAAATTGTTCTAAGGTTAAAATATAATTGGTTTCATTGATTAATAACTAGTTTTAAAATATATTTTTAGTAATATTTCTAATGTTTATGGTAACATAATATCCTTTAACTAAGGAAGTTATACATATTTTCAGGGTTTCATGTCAATTACTCAAAATACTAGGGAGTAATTTAGCTTTGATTAATGAAATTTTTAACAATTTATCAGAATAATTCTTGAATTTTAGTTCCATATTAATTTTCTATAATTCAATTTTATAAAAATCATAAATTTCAATGCGTTGAGAATTAAATATAAAAGTTAATTTCGAATTCTAGTTTGAAGATTATGCGTATATACTTTAGTTTTTCTGCACAACAATCGTAGCTATGGCCGAGGAAAGTCAGTTGTTTTAAAGGACTTTACATTTAATATTTACCGATCTTACTTTAACAGATTCTCCAAACACCATCAAATTTCTCTGTAGTATTGATTAAACGAATGTTTTCTCTTGTAAAATCTTAAAAACTATACTTTAAAGATAAATCTATAATTAATTCATCTTTTGTCCTACTGATCACTAGATCTTTTTTAAGTATTTTCTCTTGTTAATTCAATAACGAGTCCTTTTCTACCAATACAAATATGAACTTAAACAGAAATTGACCTATCAAACTATAGAAAAATGAATACCATTTTTTAATTTAAGTAAATATTTCAGATATGACTCAGAGACTATATATAAATCGATAAACCTATAATAAATCTAGTCTATAATTTCTAAAAATTCATAACAAATTACAATAAATTTTCTTTTGATTAAACTATAAAGTTAATTAAATCATTTATTTAAATTCAACTAAAAAAATAATAATAATAATTCTAAACTTATTTATGTAAATTAATCATTTTTACATTATTTATTATAAACTTTGTATATTTCTTTTTGGGGTCAATTCAGTGTTCAGTTTATCAATTTGTTTCACTATAGTTTCCTGGTGTGAAATAATTATTCTTCAACATTTTTTTTTTTCATCTTCTTTATTAAACTAACAAATCATCTTTACTTATTATACACGTCTCAATGTTTTTAGGTGACTAACAAGTATTTACTATTATCCATAAATCATTTTTTTTATATACCATAACTACATAAAGTTTATCGAAATGCTTGAATCTCTATGACTGACAATTATTTGTTTTTTTGGTTAACCAGAAAGAAATTGTTTTTGATTTCAATCATCATTGTCAGTGTGATAATTTTTTTTTTTTGAAAATTCAAGTAAAATATAGATTTTCACCGTTTTGAGGATCACCTCTTTGACCTAATGGAATTATATTTATACACCGATTTGACATCGTTTTTGTTTCTCATTTCAGTTAACATCAAATATTTTCAGGTTATATATACATATTTGACAATCATTTCTATACCATTAAAAATATTTACGCATCATTAAAAAAAAAGGAAATAATTTTTGAAATTTTTGTGGTAACAAAAAATTTTTTCACAAAATATCTAAAAAAAAATACCACAAAAAAAAAATTGCAATTAAATTATTGGTGAAATGTTATGTAAATGATGACGTAAATAAATTTAATAATATTTCTTATTAATAATCAAATAGACATTTAAATTTATTTTTTTATTATTTTGAATCATGCGGAAAATATGGAAAAAAAACAATATTTAAATTATAGTCGTGTAAATGAATTTTTAAATCTAACTAAATAGCAAAATTACTTATTGTATTTATTTGCTTGTTTGTGATTGAAACCTTTACTTTTGAATACAAAAGTGTAGTGTTAATCAAGGGGTAAATCATTTTTTGCCAAATTATACCAACAGAGACCGACTATAAGAAAATATTTATTTTACTAAGCCAAATTCAAGATTTTATTGCATTGAGAAAAGTAAGACAGTAACTGATCTTTAATTAATATTTTTTTGGTAAAATTTAATTATATTATGTGAGGAAAGGCCTTCAGTTTAGTTTTGTGACGAATATGTCTTGAAAAAACGCCTTCAACTTGGGAATTCTGGTGAATTTATCACTGAATATAATGAACATATATCTAGATGATTTTAATCTTATGTAATAAATGATAATTAACCCATTATTACTGATTTACCGAGCAGAATATTCAACTTTCTTACACCAAATTGAGTTCTTTCATTATTAGCTTCAATTTTTCTTTGAAGTGTGTCGACTTTGTATAGCATATTGTCAATTTTCTGGCAATTTTTTTTTTGCCAAATTGTAAATTAAGACTGACAGCTGCCATTTTTGATCACAGTTTGAAAAAATTAATTTTAGATTAAATGATTTAATAATAAAATCTAACCAGTCGATCTAGTAACATCAAACAAATAGAAATAAAATTCTAAATTCACTTTTATGCATTGAATTCAAATTAGTTCTTAATTTCCTCTAAATATTTCCAAGTTGTTCGCCCCTTAATTTGTTTAAATCATCAGAAAAATATTAAAAAAATTTTATATAAAAAAAATAATCAAGGTGCGATTGGTTAAATTCGCTTTTACATATTACCCTCTATAGACACATTTGCATTATAAAATATTAAATCTTATAAATAGTTATACATCTATAGTCAAATTATGTTTTTAGGATTATTGTACATTATTAAATAGATACTAACAGCTTAAAAATGCGATAAATAAAAAACTATATAAATACATATAAATTCTCTCGCTTTGATGATACGAACATGATTTCTAGCTTTTTGATCAAGTAGATAGCAACAACAGTAAAAAAAAAACATACTTGAACATAGATCTTCACTTTGCTAAAACTATAGAAATACATAAATAACTTTTACTCTTGAACATCAGTGGAATCTACTGAATCAATGAAACGAGGAGGAGGTTGTTGTTGGGTTATAGAGGCACATGTAAATTATTTACTACTTTTATTTTTTATTTATTTATATTTTAAAATTTTAAATATTTTATTAAATAGTTAAATCATTTATTGTAAACGTGTTTTTTTGACATATCCGCAAGATTTTTCAATGTCGGAATTAGAAATAGTATATTTTCTCTTTATCAAAAGTTCTTTAGAGTGTGTAGGGAAATTAATTGAAAATTTATAATTTTCTTGGAATTAATAGTTTCAAACCTTAGAAATTTTAATAATATCAAGGATTTGTTTATTATTTTATTAATTTAAGTTGTATAAATACAAAATAAAGAGTAAAACTTTCAATTTAAATTAACTCAGCTTTAGATACCGAATTTTCAGCAGTAAAATGTCCATAAACTTTTAATAATTTAAGACTGGCAACATATCAACGGTCGAGTCAAATTGCTGACAACAAATTGCCCAACTAGTAATTAACAGATTCTCCCACTATAAGCAAAATTTTGGGTCGGAGTCCATAGAAGATTAATAAGCCCCCTTTGATTGCAACTAATTGTCGTAGAAATTTCTGTGCTAGGCCCAGAACTACATCCAGCATATTAAGGAAAAATAAGGGAACCCAAAAAAAATTAAAAGCCTGACTTAATCAATTGATTTCTTCTAAATTCTCTTTAATATCTAAATCAAAGACAAAAATTTCCAATTAATTTATTAAAAAAAACTTTTAAAATAATCTTTTTTAGCAGATTTAAAACATTCTTCTATTTGAAGTGTGACACCGTAATGGCTTTCTCGTGTTCAATTTTCTATGTACATATACAAAATGCGCAAATTCCACAATCTTAAATAGAAAAAAAAAACACATTTTCTAAGTTGTCTAGTTGTCTAGCGCAAAATTTAAACTATTTCTTCTACATCTTCTAAGAAACAATTTTTTTTAACACAAAACAAAACATAATTTATGATAGTACATAGTTTTATACACCAAAAAGAAAAAACCGAAATTTTCAAAGGTGATATTTAAGAAACTAATGTGTTTGAAAATTAGATTTTTTCTTATAATAAACGGTTTAAGCAAAGAGAGTCCTTGACTATAATTTCAGACAAGGTTTTTATTGTAACACAAAAAACCATTAAAATTATTCAGTGCAAAATTCTTTTTTCTTAAACATTTTATCTTTAAATCTGAGTTACAATTTAAATTGCACTTTTTTTTTTTAAATGCATTTTATACAAATCAATATCTTCTTTATTTCACATTAGGCAACTTAAATGCAGCAAAAAAAATGATCATGTTATAATTTTGCATTGCATATCGAAAAAAAAAATCGTAGTTTGATTTGAAATTGCAAAATTTTACCTTTTATTAAAAATTGAACAGTTGCATAAGATCTATTATAGAAAATGATTTGATGATTTGTATATAAATTGAACAATCAACAAAATGAGCTTTTTATAAATTGCATCTGCGGAAAATGGGCGGATGTCATAAACGGATATTGTCTGTTATATAGGCAGCATATATCTCATTCATGGTATATATATAAATGGTGTCTATATATGAGAAGATTACTCATCTGAAATAATATTATGTATAATTGCAAAATTGGGTGTGAATTTTCTATATAAATATGTTGTGAAAATATATTCGCAAATTATAGGAATTTTTATAAATGCAAATTATGATGTGAATTTTCATATAATCATAAAATAAAGATAATTTCAATTTTGTTATTATTTTTCGGTAAAGATAGAAGCAAAGTAAATTAAAGGAAATGTTTTATTATGTAATTATAATGAAATTTACATAATTTTAAGAACTTTTCGTAAATTTAACACTTTTAGAGTAATCGTTTTATGTTCTTTGATCTACGATAGCCTTTGGATTCCTTGATTTTCTGCGTCCATGTACTTCTGCCAAAGCAACTGTAGCAATACGTAGCTCAGACATAATATCATTAAAATTATGTGGCCATCTTATACCCTTGGTCACACATAATTTACCATCGGGTTTGGGCTGAATCAGATGACACATATGGCTTAACCATCCAGTTTTGTCATTAATTTCTTTTATATAATGACCTTGAGTTAGCCATTCTTACCATATGACCAGCCGATCACATATTCTGTATTTATAACTCAATATGGAGTGTCTTGGATCTCCTGATGATATATACATCAATTGTTTTGTGTCCGAACGTATGATCAACATTTCTATCCGGACCAAGGATCATTTTACAAATTCCTATTTCAAAATATATGGAAAAAATATTGAAATATAAAAAAATTTAAATCGATTATCAAAAATTTAGGTGTAACTCGAAAAATTCTATCTATTTAGTAATTTGAAATTTCATAACATAAAATTTCCTTTGAAATATAAAATAACATCTAATAAATTAAATTTAAAAAAAATAAAATAATTCTTTATTAAATTAGTCAATTTCGTGTTTTTTTGGTGGTGATAACATAAATTTGTTTTTTTTCTCAAAAGATTTTGTTTGTTCTCAAATTTGTTATTGTAGCAGAATATACAAAAAACATCCGGTAAACTCTATTTTCAAATAGATAAATACGTTTTTTATATATGTACTAACATATAAGGCAGAGGCGTCTAAATAAAATTCCATCAATTAAAAACTCATAAATTTAACCGAAAAAATAAAATTATAGAAATGTTAAATTTTTATCTAACCAAAATTTCAACACATTTTCAAATGTATAAACTTTTTTTTTTAAGTCGTTTATTGTTGTTTAACAGAGAAGTGAGTGAATTGATGCCCCCAGGAAACTAATAATTTAGTAGAAAAAATCACATATAAAACGCGTGCTCATTTTCTGTAAATTTCTGGAATTACATTTTAGTTTTTTTTTGGTCGACGAAATGTTGTAAAACCTTTTAAAGAGCTTGGACATTTATTTTAAAAGAAAAATTAAGACATTTTATTTACCCAAAAATATAAAGATATAAATTTCTTTTAGTGGTGATCATAATTTAAACACTTCTATGTTATAGCTACGAAAAAAATAAACACATTACTTTAAGCCTTTGGTTAATCTCTATGACAATTAACTTGGAAAAAAAATAATGAAATTTTTGTTATCCTATCCAATACCAGGGTTTAATTTCACACAGCATCATTTTGAATGCTAAGTTAGTTGTTAGATTAGCATTTTGTAACTTCATAAATCTCTAACAACAATTATATATAGAAAATTTCTTGCAATTAAGTTGTTTGCAAATGCACAGCATTTTGTGATAACTGATCATCTGAATTAGTGATGGAATTTTAAGCACTGTTTTGTGGGTACTAAAAGGTTAATTTTTATAATATTGTAATTTGCTAAAAGTCTTTAAACATTCTTATATATAATTTCTACTAAATGTGATAATTCTTAACTGTGGGATAGTCGATTTGTTAAACAAAAATTCTGATCGCTCACAATTTACAGAAAACTAAAATTTCTTAATAAATATGCACTGGTATAATTTCCATACTGTAGCTATATGCAAATTATCCACTTTTGAATTAAAGGTGCAAACCCATAAATTGACAAAGAAAATTTCAAGTCTACTAAATTAGTCTTTTTCCGATTCAAATTGGTCAAAATAAATTTAATCTCTTTCCTAAAATCAAGACAAAGCTGGTTATGAAAAGATGAATTTAATTTGGAAAATGATCAATTTCACTAAGAAGCAAATCAATTTCTATTATAAAAAATACCAATTTCAATTATTAAATGACCAATTTGATCTAAAAAATTGTAAATTTACCAAACAAAAAACACCGAAAAATCACAAGCAATAATACAAAACATTTAATCTCAGTTATTTATATACAAAAGTGGAAATTATGTGTTGGATATAAAGATTTTTAAACTGCAGCTTGGCAGCAACAAAAAAAAATGCATTTATTTACAATTCCAGAAAGATAACAAAAATAATAAAGAAAGAAAAATTTTTTTTTTGGTGTGAATTTTAAAGGAATTATGTAAAGTGATTTGAAGGTGGAGTGGAAATTCTGTTTTTTTTTTTTTTTTGCATTTTGGTGCGCTAATGAACACAAAAAAGCATTTTCAACTTATTTGCTGCTTTATTCTTTTCATATTATTATTATTATCTACTTGATGGGCTGTTAAAAGTCTTTTTGGTAGCTCTTGTTAAGTAGCTGGTGGAAATATATATAAATATGTAAATGATATGGTTTTAAATTGATGTTTTAGTATATTTAACTAAAAAATTATAATAATACAAAAAAAATTATATGGTGGAAATGAAATGAAGAAAAGAAAATTATAATGTAATAAATTTGAAATGAGAAATTTACGTATTTAAATTGTAATAAAAGAAAGTATATATAATAAATGTTATACCAAAAAAATCTTTATTTGATTCAATGGGAGAAATGGTTGTCGGCACGAACTCTTAGTGTTTGGTTTTGTTAAATTTTTTCGACAAATTATGGTAATTAGAATGAAATCCTGATGGAAAATTAAATGAAAAAAGCAAATTAGTAAAATGTGAAATAATTTTTGGATTAATTTATTTGTTCAGATTATGATGATAAATTAATGTTGTGTACCCAGATGACAATTGACTTTCTAAATTAGGTGTGATTTATTAAAATTATGTAGTACGTTAGAAAATCGATTTCAGAGTATAAATATGAATCGAAATTTTACCTCAGTAAAGCCTCCAAAAATTAAATTTCAATTGAAAATAGATTTGCTTTATCAAAATTACAATAAATTGATAACTGAATTTGTTGAATTAAGAAATTCTACATTTTGAGATCCAATTAAGTAATTTCTAAAATTGTAGCATAATTTAAATATTGGCTAATGGCACAGTAGCAGTCAACAAATTCTAAGAGAAGGTGTAGTATATTAAGTGAATTCATAACTTAAATCTACTTCTTGTAAATATAATTTGGCTGGAGAGGCTTGATGTGTATGATATGATCATAGTCCTTAATTTTGTTGGTTATCTAGACCAAATTCCTTGTAGTGAATGATATCTAGTAGATTAAGTATTTAGTATTTCAATATTTTTTATAATATTTCGAAATCAAATTGGTCTTTTTTCAAAATTTTACTAGTCGATCTCTAAATCATCACTATTTCGAATAATAAATAGTCTTATATGCTCAAATATTGTATTTATTAAAGTTTCTAGAAAATATAAGCTTTGATAAATTGTAATATAGACAAAGCTTACAAAAAAAAAATTAAACCTTTCCCAAAAATCCCCTACAACATTTCAGATTTTTCAAATTATTTAATAAAATTATTTAAATATTTTCCTAATTACATAAAATTAAATGAATTCAATGAAATCTTTGAACGAAAAAGTCACCCAAGAAGATATCTTATTTCTATTTAATCCATAAATCTTTTAATTGTTTTTGAATTAATAAATATTCATCCTACACGAAAACTTTAATCACAAAATGGGAGGAAATTATATTAAAACATTTTCTTCTATTTGAATTTTTTTTCTCTGTTCGTGGAAAATAGGCTTGTTATTTTTTTAGACTAAATGAAATTGCTTTTTTGGTTACTCTAGTCTAAATCAGGTCTGAAAATCATGTCTAATTTATGCAAAAAATAATAAAACAATATCGCATAATTTAATTGAGTAAAATTTACAATAAAAGAAAATAAATTTATTATTAAATGAATATAAATTTTTTTCACTTGTAAAATTCATTGAATTTGACATTTGTGCGATCTTACGTGGTGCTTATGCTATGGTTAAAGAGACACCCAGAAAGGAACAACACAATTCCCAATCTGAGCTTTAATAAACAATGGAAAAAAAATATAAAAAAGAAAATTTTCGTGCCTTAATAAAAAGTTTGGTTGAAAAGTGGAAATTGCATTTTTTTTAATGGTAAATTCTTTTTATTTTTGGAGTTTATGATTATGTTGTGATTATGTACAAAGTGGAAAAACAAGTAATAAAAATTATTGTTAAAACAAATATAGTTTTACAGATGCGACTTTTCCAACTCTTTTTTTTTAGATTTAGTCGAAGAGCTGATTGTGAATTTCAAGGAAGGGTAAATTAATCTGAGTAAAATGGCACCACACAGGGAACTGTCATATTTAATTAATTCATTCAATGTTTAACTGTTGACGTTTTATGGAAATTGCCAAATTGTTCCTTAGAAAATGTTGAAGAACTTCTTTAAGGAATTCAGTGTTTTAGTTCTTCAAGTTAATGACTTAAGTTAATTATAGCCGACAGGAACATTCTAAATTTCTCAAGACTTAATCAAAATTTAAATGATTTTACCAAAAATATTGGGGGCCATGGTTTAAATTCGCCAATGAGTGATTGGTTTTTCATTGATTTCCATAGATTTGCCGGGATTTCACTTTTCACCTAACCAATTCCTTGATGATTAATATTTTATAGCTCTACGACTAACTTAATACAAAGTAATATATCATCATTTTATTCGCCTTCATAATATAATTTCTTTGCAAAATTTTTAGCCTGCGGAAATATTTGTTTATTTGATTTTTTCGTCTCGAAATTCCACGCAAATTTTTACTTTTTTTTTTATTATATATCTTGAAAATAGGTGAATTATTATATTTGTCTTCATTTTTATAAAAACAATATGGATTTAAACTATATAAGAAATATGTAATACACTATAAAATTCTCATATAAATTCCCTTTTGATGATGAGTTTTTATTTTGCGGCACCACACCTTTTGAGGTTGGTTGCTAAGAGTTATAATATTACTTGCAGCGATGACAAACAGCATCGTTATTTTAAGAAAGATATGAACGTAAGTCACCATACATTTATGATCCACCAAAAAGAATTTGAGGAGATTTTCTCATTTCATATATTATTTTAACGACATAATTTTCAGTTGTAAATTGAATATTTTTCAGTTTTTTATACGAAGTAAATTTGAAGACTATAATTTCTGGGTGAAATAAAATTTAAGAATCAGTTGGACATTTATGATTTGAAATATAATTGTTCAACGTCCCCAGTCACCATCTTCAGACTTCTAGTTGAAATTAGGATTACCTGGTAGTACAAAATAATGGAAGTAACAAAAAGATTAATCAATCCATCGTTTTCCTTTTCTTGAATCTTATAATTCAAAAATTAATCATTAAATCATTTTCCTATTGAAAGACTAAGCTCACCGCTGCAATACTGGTAAGATATGAGTTTCTTTGATTCTTCAGGTTAACGACATCTCATTTAAGTAATCAACCTGTAATAGCACCTCCTACCCACCACAAAGAATGAAAAGAAATTTTAATTAGTAATCTTAAGTTTTTTTGCACAATTAAATTTTAATTTTAATTTTTTTTTTTATTATTTACTTTATTAATTGATGCCAAAACAATCTTTATTAGCTAAATACTTTTAATTTTCTTCATTTAGCACCTTCTATATCCAATCTATCCAATTTACTACTCTATTCATCCAGGCAAAAGAAATTTGTTAGTGCGGTTTTTCGCAATATATATGTTTTTTTTTATTGGGGATTGCGGTGCACATAAAATGATTTATGAAAATCTTTTCTATTTATAATATATAGTTAAATTAACTTGTTGGTAACTTTGTAATAATAATTTTTTACCATTCAATTTAAAGGTTAATTAGACATTTTTCAGTTAAATAATAAATAAAAAATCCATTATTTTTTTTACAAAAATGATTCTTTAAAAAGCCATTTTCGAATCATAAAATTGTTTCATTTAAAAATGTGAAAAAAAACTAACTACTACTTTTTTTGCAATTTTTTATTATGTTATTATTATTATATTTTGATGGGAAATATACAAATAGAAAATTATTAGAATTTCTAGAAAATTTCACTATATAAAAAATTAGATTTTTATCCTTTATTATTTATGTTTATTAAAATTTCTCTTTAAGAGCTTTTTTTTTTTTCATTTTTAAATGCAATTTTTACCTTTCACATTATTATTATTTATTAAATAAAAATCTAATCATTAAATTGGAAAAATGTTTAACACTTTTACACAGTAGTTTTCCACTTCAATTGGAAAAGTTTTCCACATTATTATTTATATTTTTCTAGTATACATAGTTTATCATTATTATTATTATTATTGATAGATTGAAATCTACAAAAAAAAAAACATTAAAATATTAAATTGAATGTTAAAACGCGAAGAGAACCCATCAAATTTTATAATATTTTTCTAACATTTATTTGTCCAAAATGGTTTTTTTTTAGGTAGTTTTATCCTAACTGAAAAAAAAATATTGAGTTCAAATGGAAATCTAAATTAAATGGAAAAACATTGAGACATATTTCTGTGATACATAACAAAACTCATCAAATATTCATGATTTAGTGACCATAGAAGAGTGGAAAAACTAAAACACTATGTTGATATTTTCAATTAACATTTGACATTAATACCCAGTCGCGCAGTCGATGAGGATAAAGATAGAAAAATTTTATATATGTATAAGTATTTACTTAATTCAGGTGGAAAAGGACGGAATCATAAAAAAAAAGTATTATTAGACAAGTGAGTGTTGATTTAAGATATTGGTTAGTTAGTTGGTAATCTGACACGAAAAATGTTAGAGACAAAAAAAAAAAAATATAAACAAGTTAATCTAATTAACATAAATATTTATGTTAGAGACAATTTTTATTTTCACATTTCTGGTATAATAGCAAAAAAGCGAAAAAATTTATAGGGCAAATATTTAATTTATACAATTTCAGGTACAGAAATTTTGTACTATAGTTTGAAAATTCATGTATTAAATGATATTTTGAAATTGTGTGTTAAAGTTTATTTCGTCAATTGACTTTACTTTATTATACTGTTTAAATGAAATGAAAATAGAAGGACGTTCTTAATTTAACACCCACTTTTGATACAGTTGTTAAAATAATGAATTTTGTGCTGTCAGCTTTGTTAAAAAATTAAAATTTTTTGAATATTAATAAATAATCAAATTTTCAAACTAATTCCAATATTCTAATTCCATATTTGCCCAAGTTATATAGCAAGAAATTGAAAAAAAAGTCTGCAAATAGAGGGCCACCTTCTCAATGCTCTAACTGTACTCAATTTTTAAGATACAATAAAAAAAACAATACAGATTCTGAAAATAGAGATTTCAGTCTTTAATTTCATATATAAAACATAAATATCAGACAAGGATTTCTATATTTTTAACCAACCTGAAAAACGAGTCCTTGTGAAAATAAAAACAAAATTTTATTCTAGGTTTTTTTGCTATAATTGGGGCAAATTAAAAGATTTTTCAATTCTGTTTGGATAGTTTTGTTATAATTAAAATTTCGCGTCGATAGACACAAAACTTGTATTGGAATAATTTTTGTACCCTTGACATTTTTTTTGGACTAAAATATCGACATTCTCCAATATAGATACATTTGGTGTCTGTGGACGGGGAATTGAATTTCTGAAAAACTTATTAAAAATTTATAATTTTTTAAAAAAATATATTAAAAAATTTAAACAAAATTGTCAGAATTTTAAGTCCAAAATTTACAATTTAGTTTCAAAAATCCTTCAGAGTATATTAAAAAAATTACCAAAACTAATTAATCCTATGAGGCCACCAACTGCAATGACAGTGGATCCGTTATCGTTTGTTACATGTAACTACCAGCTGATTTACATGAAGTTTTTTGTGTCCACTAAAAATTTTAACAAATATACCAAAGCTTGACGTTTATATAATGTCAAATGCTTTGATATAAATTGAATAGTAAAATACACTTAATCTACAATATCAAATTATTGGACTAATATTCAACAACGATTTCATTGTCCAATCATAGTCAAGAGTCTTCTTCATTTTTATTAATTCTATACTTTTAAAGAAAAACTCATTTTAGCCATTAAAAAACCACAAAACAACCTAAAAAAGGTAATCAAATAATATTAAATCATAAGAACATTCTTCTCCATATAAAGTAATCCTATATATAAAATATTTCTTATATATTTATTTATTTTTTATAATGGGGCCCATCATTTTGAATTACTATAATTTAAAAACGAATAAATAATATTCTAAAATTCAAAAATTTTTCCATTAAAAAACTGACAATAAAAATTGTAATACGACAAAAAGCAAAACACTAATAATAATAATAATAATAATAATTATTAAATTGTGTCCGCACCCACTTTTAATGTTCAAAATTCCCAAATCTATGAGCATATATAACTAAAATAATAATATTATGTATAAATTTTGTTATTTTAATCCATACATAAAATCTAATATTATAAAAAATTTCATAAATTGTCATCACACACAAAAAAAAATTATCACCAATTTCATTTTTCATTTTTTTTCATTCTATAATTTTGTCGTGTTATAATGATAGTGTGTTTTCCGTGTTATGTTTCTGATCCTAAACGGTTGCCATCATAATAATTAAGTTATCTCATTATTTGTTGGTGTTCCGTGTGTGTATGCGCGCGAGCATAATTTCAACCTAATTTAAAAATTCATTCAAAGCATAGATAAAATAGAATATCGAAATTTTCAAAATGAAATTCAACAGAAAAAAAAATCTCTTTCCCGGTTATCACAAAACGAAACAAACAAAAAATTCAACACCATATGTATCTGATAGATACTTTTATGTTATTTTGTATCTATTGTCGATTTTGATTGTAGATTTTCCTCGCCGCCTACACACGCCAATAGAATTTTTGGAAAATAGAAAAATTTTTTATTATCAATGAAAATTAGAGTAGACGAAAAAAAAATTAAGTTAATTAAAGTTTTATTGAAAGATCATTTACAAAAAAATTTTGGATCAATAATTTTTTTTTTTTTTTGTAAGAATTTTTAAAGGTGTCAATTTTTCGTTATGGTTTTTTAGGATTTATTTTTTTTTTCTATAATTCTTTGTTTATTTGTTTTTTTTTCTTAAAAAAAAAAAAAGAAGGTAAAATTATGTTTTTTTGGCTTGTGCTTGTTTCATTTTAATAATACAAAACACCAAAATTATTGACTTTTAAGTGTGTTTCTTATTTCGGGGAGAGTGTGGGCTGGTCATCATAGTTTAAAATTTGATAGTTTTGTAAAAAAAAAATTTGTGTTTGCTCAGAAAATTAGAATGAAAGAAGGATTTTTTTTTTTTTACTATTTAATTCTTGTTGAAAACATAAATTTTTATTATTTTATATTCTAATTCACACCTTACACCTTTTTGTGTATATATAAACATAATAATAAAAAAATATGTGTTATTTTTGTCGACTATTTTTGGTTAAAACTATAAATTGTAAAAAATAATTTATTTGGATTAGAATTTTAATAATAATTTTTATCTGTTTGTATGGTCAAAAGAATATAATCATAATTCATAATTTATGTATACATTATATATTTTATAATGACTCAGAAATCAGAAATGAATTGAAATTATTTAGTTGTCAAGTTGTAAAAATGCTGTTACGAAATTTCAGTTGAAAAACAAGATTTGGCTCTAAAAAATCTAAATAAAAAATTCGTTACAAAATGCCTGGTCCTTTCTAAAAGGGAACTACTTTTAGTCCCCTTACAAGTTTTTAGGATAATCAAAGCAATAAGGATAGTAAAATCATATTAAAGTAATGTTTGTCAACAATGAAACAGAACAAATTCAGTGTTTGGACAAGGTTCAAGATAAGATTTAGAATGCGAGTCATGATAAGACCAAAATGTTTAGAATGGGTTCCAGTATAGTTGAATCAAATAAAGTGATTTGTGACTATCAACTATCACATCTTACAATTTTGCATTGCAATATTATAATATATGATATTTGATAGTCACAAATCACTTTATGTGATTCCACTCTACACGTTATTTTAATATTTACAAGTTTGGCAAGAAGATAAATCAAGAATTTTGTTAAAATTAATAATAATTATCCGATTTTTGCTCACCAATTATAAACAAGATCTTCTAATTTCATTTTATTATTAAAGTTAGAAGAGAAAATTATAATTCAAATAAGAATTATTATAAAATCCAAGAAATTTGTCAATTTTCTTACAATTTTTATTGAATTTTCTCTTCAATTTTTATGTAGAATTTTTAAAAGTGTGTCAATTTTTCATAAGATAAATAACGATTAATGATTAACGTGTTGTCTAAGAATCAATTATCTTTCAATGTTAACGATTTACATTTTGTCAAATATAATTTTAAATATAATTTCCCAAAAAAATTCTTACAACAAAAACAAATTTACTAAATTACTTTCTTACCAAATATAAAATAAATATTTCAATTTTAACAAGAAAAAAAAGGAAAAATCAGAATATAGAAATAAATCATAAAAATTTACTTTAAAAACCATAAAATTAACCATAAATTTATTGTAATTCCATTAATCAATTTAGCCCATATAATACTCGTATATTAGGTACAAAATTGTTCCATACAATCAATCTAAATGTGTAATCATTAATTTGCAATAAAAATGAAATTGTCAGGTAATTTTTTTTTGACCGCCCAGAAAATTTTCAATTTTCAACTCAATTATCCAATTCTTTTATCCAAAAAATATATAAGTCTTTTCTCCTCCGACCTTCGGCTCCTCTCTCCAACCCTATAAACAAATATGCTTTTAATTTAGTAATAAAAATAATTTCGTTTTTTTTTCTTATTCATTTCCCATTGTTTATTTATTTATCTTCCACATAATTTAAAGAAAAAAAATATAATTTAATCGATCTCATCAAATTGTACTGAAACATAATATACATAAATATTAAACCAGTAATTTTTCGCGACCCATAAAACATAAAAGGAAATTATATTAAATGTAGCATCAGCAGCAGCAGCAGCAGCTTCATAAAACCAGAATTTTCCTTACGCAATCATAAAAGTGCTCAAAAAATAATGTTTCTTTATTTATATGTTATCATCGAAAATTTCGTCGTACAACATTTTTTTTTCGTTATAAGATGAAAAGGGCAACACACAGGCACAAAGTTTTTATTCTTGCCAAAGCTTCCCCAATTATTGAAAAACAGAGTGGAATATAAAAGACCAACAAAACGAAAGAAAAAAGTTCCCACACTTTCCATCTGACATATAGAAGAGTGAAGGTTCGTTGTAAATCGTTGTGTTGTATATTGTAGTCGCCAACATCTCTTATGACTTGTGATACACCTGGCGCGAATATTCACAACAACAACAACAACAACAACAAAAATGATAAAAAGCAAATAATAAAATTTTGAGAACGCACATAAAAAACCAAAAGATCAGAATTTTTCATTTTTTGGACAGAAATGATTTCTTTCAGTTTTTTTTATGATGACCACAAGTTTTCTAGAATCAAAATCATCCACAAATCATAAAATAAGTTATCAGTTTTTTTGTAGGTATATGATACAAACAGGAAGAACAAATAATTCTCTGGAGAGACTGATGGACGTTTTACAATTTGACTGGATCGTAGAAAGATAGAGAGGATAGAATTTTCGATTTGTGAAACAAGGATTGAAAAGATGAACATGATTTATTTATGCTTGATGGTTGGAAAGACGAGTAAGAAATTTTCTAAATCATTTAAGTTGACTTATCGTTATTTACAGGTAATTAAACTACTTATCTTGTTTGAAACACTAAATAATTGCAGTGCAATGATTCACCCTATCAGGAAAAGGAGTTTATCGTCCTAGGAAAACTTGAAACAGATCAGTAAATGGGAAATATACTTATGTAAGCATCTTAGAAAAAGAGGGAACAGTAAATAGATTATTCGGGAGATGAAAACGACAATGGATTGAGACACTGTCCGAAAGGTAAACGAATCTATTACAGACCAAGCAATGCAATGGTACCAAAAGTCCTAAAAAGTAAGAAGATTTTGTCGTTCCTGGTAGATCCGTAAAATGTACATAAGCACTTCTTGTAATTCTTCGGATAGATAGAAGCATTGTTCCCCTCGGGACTTGAGTATAGCAACATAAGTAATTAAGTAAGATTAAATATTCTTGAAAAATTTCTTCAGATCGTATAACTTTCACACTATTTATACACATTACTTTTCAATAAACTTTGCTAATAATTAACATTAATTATATCCACTAAGATTTTAGAATTACTTCATTACCTTTCATTAAACATTTGAGTGATAATAAAAATGTACAAAGTAAATTAACTTATTAAAAGCAACAAAGAGCTATAGATCATTTGTCATCCAATCAAGTTAATTATCAACTTTTAAACATAAATACATAGCTACTATACAAAATTATTTTTCAATCATAAAACGATGCTAATTTAATCTTGTAATAAAAGTAATTATTATACTAAATATGATCACTTATTTAACAGCATAATGATGTATATTAAATTGGATCCCAATTGTCTTGCATGCACTTAATTAGTATTTGGATAATTTAGCTTTAATGTGCTTCTCTACTGTCTGTCATTAAATTATATCGTAATCTTATTATTAAATAATACTGAATGACATTTTTAGGTGCTGATAATTTTTGTTCCAATTTAATGTATACACAAAAAAGTTTTGGAAAGAAAAATACCAAAACTTTCTTATCTTATCAAAAAAACTTCCCAATCAATATTTTCTCTAAATAAAATAAATACTTAATTATATATAAGTAAATGTCAAAAATATAAGTAAAACATTTAATTGGCCGCTGCTGTCAATTAATTTAACACGATTATTTGTTTTTATTTATGTAATATTAAAAAAAAAATCTCCCATCTCAATTACCCAAGGGAAATTCTGCTTATATTTATTTACAAAAAAAAAAACAAAAACAAAGTTTTTTAATATCTTTCTGGCACACTAATTAGCTTTGACAAGCGATCTAGATAAAATGTCTGTGGTGTTGGTGTTACCTTTTTCTACCAACGAGGAGTTTCCTTTTACATTAATTTTATTTTTGTAGAATGATTTGATAAAATTTTAATTAAAAATTATATTATTTTTATATGTGGAATAAAAAATTGAATATAATTTTAAAGTTTAATTCTTTTCGGAATACTCACAGTCATCATTACATAGATTTGAAGATAGATTACTTGTTGTATAGATATTTGTTATAACGAGATTTATGTATGTAGCGAAAATAGAAAATTAATGATTTGACAATTAAAAATTTTTCCTTGCAACAATAAGTAAAACTCTAAACAATGAGCTAAATTCCTAAATTATTTATGCAATGACAACTTTTTTATGATTTAATTATGTTTATTGTAAAATTAAATATATTTTTGGATAGTAAAATTCATAACTAAACTTCCGACTATAAATACAATGTAATACAATTTTATCTTCATTTCTGTAAGATTATTAAAAAAAAATGATTTCAGGCTGTTTAGTTAGTTAATGAAATCATATTTTCTGTTTTTATGACAAACTTTAGCCTATTGTGTGTCATATTTTGTAATATTAAAGTCGGTAATTTTAGCAAATGGTAAATTTAGGAATTCACTGAATTCGAATAAAATATATAGATTCAAATCAGCTTAAAGTCAGGGAGGAATTTTACAAGAATGTAATAGAGAAGCCCAGGCTAGGTTGATTCTTTTCAGTGATAATTGCTTCTTGATCACTTGGGTCTGAAATTAAATTATTAAGGACAATACACAATCCTGTGTTTAAGGAAAATCCACAGTTGCAATAAAATGTCTCACAAAAAACTGTCTCACAAAAAACCCAACAATCTTGTTGTGTTCATAAACAGAGCAATTCCACATCTTAAACTGAGTAATTCGTTAATTTATGTAAATTTGTGCAACACTTGGAAATAATTTAAATTTTTAAAACACTTGTAAATTATTTTATAATTTTTACCACGAACAAAATTCCTTACAATCTTCAATAAAATCCCAAAACCCATATATAAATCTATATCGTGTCTTTAGTGGCAACTCTGTTATACTATCTCCTATAATTTCTTACCATAACATTTCAATTCAATATATTTTCCATTTTTGGTCATAATATGCTTTTCAATATTCAGTCGTTTTACTTTAAAGCTAATTAATATCCAAAATAACTTAATAGCTTAGTAAAATATAACATAGTTAAAATCACAATTTTTTCTTCGCCTTTTCTAATCGCCCAAATATGGTCGTCTTTAAGTATATATTAAAATAATATTCATAGTCTGAGCAATATAAGTAGTTAAAAAAAGAACTTCAAAAATGCGTATTGTATTTATTTCTCAATTAACCAAAAAAAAAAAAATCCGAGAAAGGTAAAATACATTTTGACAGAATTTCTTATTATATAAGTCGGATTAGTTTTATTTCTGTCCATTATTGAAATTTTTATCATTTATTGCATAGAAAATCAGCATAAATATCAAATTAGTAGAATTAATATTTATATTAATATTTTTTTTAATTTTATGGTCATTTTAATTGAAAAATTTTATAGCAAAAAAAAAAATTGTGAAATTATCTTAAATTTTAGTTTCATTTTGTCCGGTAACACCAAATTGTGATATTCAGGAATGCAACTGAACAGTAAATCTGAGATAATTATGATTTTCCAAAAAAAATTGAAAATATATAAATGCTTTTAACAAAAAAAATTTCAATTATATTTCTTTTTGTTTTTAATTAAAAGTTTTTCACGCTTATACAAAAATCGCCTTAAGTTTTATGTAATAATAATCATAAAAATTAAGTTATTTTACTATACTACTAAATAATCCTTCAATAATTCCTAATTAAACTATTCATTATGGTAAATTTATTTGTTACAGTAGCCAAAAAAAAAAAAAAACAAAAAAAAAAATTCAAATTGCCGCAGGTTGATAACCATTAATCTTTAGTTTTAAAAAAAAAATGGTAAACACGCAAATTTTTTCTTTCAAAATTTGAAATTTCTCATAACAATCTTCAAAGAGATTATAGTATAAATATAAATTGTATTAAGGAAAATTGAAGCATTTCTCAGGTGTTGCTCTACAAATCATTATTACGTTGTTAAATTGCCCCCAAGGTTAAAAGTCTTTTAAAAAAAAACAACAATTTTTGTGGTGGTACACTTTACTGCTCCAATGTCCGAATATTTTCTTTGGTTTATTATAAAGTTGATTTCTATATATAAAAACTTCTTTGAGTTTTATTGCATTTTGTTTATAGACACTTTTCAGGTGGAAATAAAATGATTAATTAAAGTTATTAATAATTGTAAGAGTATATGATCAGAGAGTAATGAAATAGTTGTATTTTTTTTTTTTTGCAACAGTGAAGGAAAACAAATTAATAAAAATTATATGAAATTTATGTTATTAATAGAAATGTCAAATAAATTTATTTATTTACTTGTTTTATTTTCATTTAAAAATTGCAGTATTGCAATATTGGAAATATGGAACCAATATTAAGGTTTGTTAGTTAGTCTGGTTCAATAGTGGTATATAAATTGTCTATTACCAATCTGAATTATATAGAATTTTTAGGCCAAACACACAGTAACAAGCTCTTAAATGAGCATATGAGGTCCGGTGTTACTTTGGTCTTAATTATATATCAGAGTCCTTAAGTTGGCCTTATACCAGTGGCCTTTCCACAGCAGTAGCTTATAGATCATTTATTGCTTTTATATGTTAGTGGCTTAGTACCATGTTGATTGATATTCCTTGATATACCATTCGTTGTTATGGTATATTAAGGATTTAAGGACTGATCATATATTCTTTATTGGCAAGGAAATTCGATTACTTTGCTATATATAATTTCGTACGAATTAAATTTACCAAAATTTTACTTTGTAAAAAATCAATGTACTTCCCAATATTTCACATTTTCCATTCCAATTTAATATTAAATAATTTCTAAAATATATAAATTTAAAATTTATTTGACCTAAATTTATTTTTATTGCATTTGTAAATATAAACTTTTATAACTTTAGAGATTATAGTTTATGCAAAATATATAAATGCATTAAAAATGATGATAAAATTGCATAATAATTTATTTTTTTTCAGGAAAAATTAAAATTTTCTTTAATTATACGTGATATGTGGAAGAAAATCACCAGAAGATTTAACAAATAATTTTTTTTATGGTAAAATTCATTAAAAATAAACAAAAATAATTTCTGCATTTTTCGATTTATACAGAAATTTATTGTAACATTAAAAAAAATATATTTTAGATTTTAATGTAAAGTGCAAAAAAGCATAAATAAAAAAAATTAATTTACACTGTTAAAAAAATTAAATTTATATTAATTTTAATTTATTTCAAATGGTTCTAAGTTACGGGGCATAGACTTTAGGCCGCGTGACTTTTGGCCGCGTAGAACAAAATGAAGGCGGTCTAAAGTCATTTTCTAAAATGACTTTAGGCCGCGCGGTCTAATGTCAGTTTTTATCGCGGTCTAAAGACACGCGGCCTAAATTTAGGGAGCCCTAAGTTACTAGTAATTAATTTACTCATTAAGTACGAGTAATGTAAAATTCTGTCAAATATATCGATAGTACTTGGATTTTCATCATTTTCGAAACAATTTTGGTAAAATCAAATTAAGTTGATTAATGGCCAATTAAAAATGTACTTGAATTCGGATGGAAAATAAATTATATTCGAATTTTCCAATTTTTCACTCTTAATTTGAACAATTCGCCTGTTAAAGATCCATCTCTCCTATCTCCTATTTATCTTCAAATATTAAATTCTACCATTTTATATTTTTACAGTGTACAAAAAAAAAACTATAAATATTTACATTATCAATAAAAATGTTTACATATTAAATAAAAGTAAAGAAGAAGAAAAATATATGCTTAATCCAGCTAAGTCATCTAACACGCATCTTTTAATGATATTTCGATAGTCACTTTTTATTAGCATATAAATTTTTTTTTGCAGGTGAGTAAATACAAAAAAATTTTAGTTTGATTTTTATGAACAGATTTTTTTTAATTTTTTGAAATCGAAAAACAAAACTCTTCAAAGACAGGTGAGCCTTTATAGAAAAAAATGTATAATTATTATATAATAATCATCACCTGAAAATAGTCTTAATGATCTGCCAATCATTTTGTAAAATGACAAGCATAAAATTGGTCATCGTTTTTTTTGTGATTGTGAAAGAAAAATCTATTTTTAATAAAGTTTGGATATTGGCGACAATTTAGCTAATAAATTATTATCACTTATATAGGATAAAAAAAAAATGATCACAATTTTATTAGATTTTAATTTAAAAATAAAAAATATTGACAAGCATTTTTAGATGTGAATTTTGAAATCTTGTTTCATAATTAAATATTTTACTATTCAATTTTTGCATTTTGATGGTACAATAAAATTTTGAATTTCAAAGATTTAATTTTATATTTTATGAAAATTGGAATTTTTTTTTATAGTTGATGTCATTTCTGTACCATCACAAAATATAAAATTTTTAGTTGTTTTTTTTTTGCAATTAGAAAATTTCGAAATTGTAGGAAATTAAAAATGTTTAATAGTGTAAAATATTTGTAAAAAGTTGTTGAAGGATGCCTTGGGGTTATAAGTATTTGTATTAAAATTTATTTTGATAAGGAAGTAAATCAAAACTATGTTTACATATTTATGATATGCAAAATGAAAGTAAAAAATTATGTAAATAAATAATGATTTATTGAAATATTTTGTTATAAACTATAATGTTGGTATAATTGATAGACAAATTGCATTTTTTTTATCATATTTTTAGAGCACATACACATTATTATACGATATTTTCCAATTGACGGAATTGTATAGGGAAATGATTGGTCGGCATGATTCGTCCTACATAGAAAGTATTTTAATTGGAAAGAAAGTATACCAAATGATCAGTTTGAGATCCTTTGCTTATATAAGAGATTGTATTTTCCTTTGTTGTGTGGTCGAATAAAAGGTTTCCTAGGACATGAGCGGCCAATAAGATAATTAATGTTCTGTAGCTTTCTTATGATTAGAAACTTTTTAATTAATGACTTTACTTTATGGTTATACATTTATGGATAGTAAAATTTAATGAAAAATTGGTATTAATATAAAATCTACAATTCGCTTATATGACGTCAAAAATCTAGATTGCGCCAAATACAATTTACAATATTTAGTTCTCCTATTGGTCCGCTCAAGTTCTGGTAGTAGTCAAACTAAGTAGTAGTCACTTTATTTATATAATCAAAGTTAACAACAAAAGTTGCTCCAATTTAACTCGTAAATTTTTTTTACTAAACATTGATGACAATTTCAAAAGAATTGACGGAAATTGAAATACAATCCGAACATAATTATGTGATTAAACAAAGTTCCTGACTTTTAATTACGTAAGGTAAATTATTAATTTTTCTCATAATTTATGAAAGCCTATAATAATATTTCTATATTACTTAATTTACTATCATAAAAAAAATTTCTTCTGATGCAATTAAAACATAAATTTGCTTTTTTGTAAATATGTAATCTATGATTATGTTAACAATTATATTATTTTTTTTTTTATTATTGACAACGAAACATTTAATTGCATAGATTCCAAATAATAAGATTGTCAGTCATATATTAATTAAGACTTCAGAGTTAATAATAATAATAACATTTTTATTGTGTCAAATTAACAGAAAGAAAATCTTATAATATTTTTATGATATCTAACTAACCTTTTGTTTCAATTAGCCAAACAAAATTACCATTCAAATGGAAATGGCAGTCCATTCTTTTTTTGAAAAAGTGTAGCAGCTACAAGTAAAATTCAGAAGCACACACAATTATGAAAAAAAAACACAGAATAAATAAAATCGAATTATAAATTTTACAAAACAAAAACTTACTTAAATATTCTGCTATACTAAAATGATTTTAAATCACGCAATCTGAAGTTTTTCTTACCTTAAATTTCTATAATTTTTTCACTCATTCAATCTTAATAAAAAAACGTTATACTTATTCTTAACATCTTTGTTATAAATTAAAAACTCTTCAGATTGAGGTGAGCTACAGCAAAAAAAAAACCCTTTCTGTTTTTTCTTCTGAATTTTTATCATAATAGAAATTTTCTTTAAAGTTTTGGCTACTAAAAAATTAGCTTCCACACATATAATCGCACCACCTTTCAAATTTTCAATGAGTTTTTTGGTTTCCCATGGACCCTACACAGGGCTATGATTATGCTTAGTTCCTGTGTATATAGTAATTAAATCTTTCTGATTGGAAGTATACTTTTTACAGTTTCAATTTTTTTATAAATATAATTTTCAGGTAACTAACAAAAAAATTATGCTGAAAAAAAATGGGGGGGAAAAAGGTTCAAAGACTTGCAAATTGTAAAAAAATGCAGAAATTTTGAATTTACCGCTGCACAATTTTCTGATGTTTTTACTTTTTATTCAGATTTTTTTTGCTAGAAATTTGCTTTGAAATATTGAAATTGGTTATGTCAGAGGAAATGGACCTAAGCTATATTTAATATTAAGGTTAAGACTGCTAAAATTTCGGTATTATATTTAAAATATTTGCTCATTGATTTGTTTCAGATTGTCAAGTAAAATTTCTGGAATTAAGGTAAATTTTGGTTATCAATTGAAGGGAAATTTTAATTATAAGAAATATAAAAGATTTTTTTTTTTAAAAAAAATTTCAATGTTCTCGAGATCCTATGATAATAAATCAGGGAACTATTAAAGTAGGGATCGACATAATACATTTCCCATACAAGAATTTATTTGCTAGTGAATCTAGAATTTCTAAATTGATTGATCAGAAATTTAACAAGGATTTTCTAATTATAGAAAGTAGTCTGCCAGGGAAATAAGAAACTCGTTTAATTTATCTCAAACTAAGGAACTTTTAGATTCGATTCAAACGAAATTCTGTAAATCATCATTTAAATTAATTAAAAATTAGAATTTTTTAATTAAATTGTTTTTGGAAATCGATAAAAGTATAATAAAACGATCTTACTATACAAATTAGGGAAATTGATCATTAGAAAAATTTCATAATTAGACAAATTGATTTTTGGGAAACTCTTATAAGGGCAATTGTCATTATAGGGCAAGGACATTTTTTCACAGATTTTCCCTAATTGATTTTAGGTAAATTATTTTCCGCAAATCTCATAATTCAAATCACTTCATTTTCATTTACTTGGTTAATTTCCAATAACTGATTTAATCCCACAAATTAATCACCATATGAGTAAATAAATAATCACATTTGACCTTTTCATCTTATCAATTCGAAAAGTCAATTGATTTATTTTTTTACAAAAGTAGAAGAAACAAAAAATTTGCATCAGAAATTAATTTCCAAATACATATACAAAAAATATTTCAATGTTCTATTAAAAGATTTAAATGTCTGATAAAAATTTTGTTAATTGCGTACACCATAAAAATTGGTTAAAAAACTGATAGTAGTTGTAAAAAAACAAATAAATATTTAACAAGTTGGTTTCATGTTTTATTTACAAATACAAAAAAGAAACATAAGAATCTTTATTTCAGTTTTCTGTTGCTGCTTTTTTTTGGTTAAAAAGAGTTCAACAGTTAAATGCAATTTAACTCTGCCATCTGAGTTGGGCACAAAAATTTTTTGTTTGCAACATGTATCAGATTCTTATCGCATTAGGTACAAAAAAAATATAATTTCCAGAGATTATTTAGATAAGTAAAAAACATAATATTCAAAATTTAGATTTAAATAATTTTAATTGACTGATGCAAAACTTGAAATTTGATATTAAAATAAAAATTGCATTAAATTAGAAAAAAAATTTTCAAAATTTTCAAAATCAGAATTTATAGAAATCAGAATTTTAACATGAATATTTTGAATTTCCAATTAATTACAATTATATTCAAAATTTTTAACTATTTTAGTTATATTTCGTATCAAAGTTTATAGTCTAATATACAAATTTGGCAAAGTACCAAAATCTAAAAGTAAATTACTAAAATATTTTGATTAGAAGAAACTTTCAACAACTTTTTTTAAATAAATATTGCACCACAAATCGCTAAAATATAAAATTTGAATTATAAAAATATTTTCGCTTTAAATATATAAAATTTCAATAATAAATTTATTATAATTTTCAATTTCAATTGAACTAAATCAATATATTTTTGGTTATTAGACGTTAGACCTACACAAAAATCAACCTGCAAAAAATATAAGTAAAATCAACAATTTTTTTCCTTGTTAAACAAATAATTCAATTTATTAGAAGCCCCCAGAGGAAACCAGGCAACATGAATACCAAACTACTACTACTACTAAAATAGCCAACAGGTTAAATTGAAATCTAGTATTAAAAAATTAATGTTTATTTTTGTTGCAGCTTTGCTGATGGCAGTCACACGTTCTCAGCTCTTATACAATTACATTTTTATTTAAAGCTTGTGACCATATAAGTGAGTAAAGCTTTGTTGGTTTGGTTTTTTTTTTGTGCTGGTGCACAAGCCAAACAAGTTCGTAAATTTAGCATAAATGTCATAAATTACATAAACAAAAATAAACAATTTTAAATTAATAAAAGAAGAAAAAAAAAAGAATTCTTTAAGTACGATATTTGCGCGATTAAATTTTAAATTGAATATCTCAAGGATATTATATTTTAATGATCGCGCTTTTATAGCTTCAACATTTTTAAGGGGTTTAAGTAGACAATATGGAAATTTTGTAATTAATCAATTGAAGAAATAAAATCTAATGTCGTGAGTCTCGGCTGATTTTCAGCCGAGACACTTGAGTTTAGGACGAAAAATTTTCAATCAATCGAAATATTCTTCTTATAGTTTAATAGACAAATTTGTATTCACAGAGATCAGTTGTGACTCATGAGCCACTTTTTTATTTGAATAAACCTGAAAGTCCTGATCCTGAAAATTTGTCATTTATGACTGAAAATTTACCAGTATTAGATTTTTTAACCATGAACAGGAGAAAATTTGTCATATTTGGTCGAATATTGAATTTTAATTCTAAGAAATCTAAGTTATGTCTGAAAATTGAAGCAAATTTATACAAAGTATTGCTAAAATATGCAATTTTCTTAAATTTCGAAGCTATTTTTTTATACTATCCAACAATTATTGGATTACCCCTTAGATAAATTGTAACCATTTTTTTGTATAAACAAAATTCCATTGGAGCATGAACTCTATTTTCTATTGGTGCCAAAATTTTTTTTTAACTAATTGTAAATTCTTATTTTGTTTCTATCTCTTTTTATTTTCAATTAACACAAATTTTTTTTTTGGTACCTGCTATATTATAGAAACTACAATGAATTCCATTATAATATCTATATAAGTTTGATCAATCTTCCAAGCTTTTATGTTAATTTAAGCTTATTTGTTTAAAACATTAACAATACGAAAAGTTTTTTTATCGTATGGTACATTGAATTGAAATCTATAAATTTAAATGCTAATGATTTGCACAAAAAAAGAAACAACAAATCAATAGCGACTTGTTTTACTCTATTAAAATATACTCTGTGCTCTGTGGTGCAAAACAAACTTTATTGTACCGTATGTGATATATAATCTTGACAGGTAAAATAGTCCGCTTATACACTCCGCATGTATATATATACCATACCATGCAAGTCATGATCCATAAGAGAACCAAAACGAAAATAAAAATCATATGATTTTTATGTAAAAAAAAACCAATGCGCCACTTTGTTTATTAAATATTCGTTAGTGTTGTGTGAATATCACCTGGGAATATTGAGTTATTGATCTTAATTATTGATAGATTGATGATTAATGATATTAAATAGATAAAAATGTAAAAATATGGTATACATATTGTAAGTGTGTGATTTTTGTTAGCCTAAAGCTGTTGATTAGTTCAAATAGATTTTTATTTTCTATAGTATTATAAAACAATTTAATTAATAAATATTTCGTGTGATTTTTTTGTTTTTGTTTTGTTTTGCTTTTTTTTTGTATAAATAATTTTTCACCTTTTATGGTTTTTTCTGTTGTTGTTGTTGTTGGTATCATACATATACATAATTAAAATGTTGTATTTCATAGTTAGCAGCACTGACATGGTGTAAATTTATAGCAACATTTATGTAACATTTATAATAAACTAATTAAAAATATTCAATTTTTTTTTTTTAGTTATTTAAAATGTGTTCACATAAATTTACATTAATTTAATATTTACGATGATGAAGTGATAGTTTACTGGTGATGTGGTAGATTCAATAATCAGTCGAAATGTTATTATAGGCTTAAACCTATTTTGGGTGACAATTAATTTGACTTACTATATTAAATCTAATCAAGATTTTGCAATTGGTAGTGACTATAGGAAGAAATATATGGTTCGGAATCAATATGGAATTTTAAGGTCTAAAATTGCTATAGAAAATGTGTGAAAATCTGGTACTATGAGGTTGTGCTGCGGCATTTGGAAAAGGATGAATTAAAAATTGAAATTTTTTGCAAAATTTTTATAAAATCGACTAAAGTGTCGAATAGAATATTTAGTTTGCATCTTTACCAGTCTACAATGTCAAATATATAATATGTAACTTATGAATTTTATATTTGATAACTAGAACGATGTAACATTTAGCACAGCAATTTCATTTGTCAAAATTAATTTTGTAGCAGTTCGGTCTCAATGTCGCAATATTTGTAAATTTTGGATTGTCAGTCAGTTGCCTTCGACTTATAAATATATTCTAAAATTTGTGAAACGAAATTATACAATTTAATGGTATAACAAAATGAACTATAATTTACGCTAATATTTCATCACAACATTTCCCACAATAGCATTCTGTTACACATTCTGTTCAATGCTTTATTTATAATAAATTTTTATTAACATATTAAAATGTTGTTCAATAAATTAAATGAATAGAAGAAAATACTTCCTGAAATATTTTGTCTGAGTATTTCTAAAAGTTTTCGATTTAAAATTTCATGTAAAATCAGATATAAATTCATTTTTTCTCATTTTACACATTTTCCCGTATAGATTCATCCTCTTTGTCTTTTGCATAAATTTGCATAAATTTACACTCTTATATATAGCATATTAAACCAGATGAACAGAAATTATAAATAAATATATTCCATTCTAATATTTAATCATTTAAAAAATAAAAACTGGTGTCTTCCGAAAAGGAGGATTTCATTTCTAGAGTGATTTACTTCGACAGTAAAATTCTGTTTTCTCAAAATGTTAAAATGAATTGGTGAAATTTTTTTTTTTTTGTAAAATGCAAAATAACTCTTCTAATGTATAAGACCGCGACGCGACTATACCAGTTTAACATTTATATAGAATTTGCGTTAAAAACTTATTTTTTTTTCCCAAAAGATTTATTACGATTTTAATTTAAATTCTATAAAAGAAATTATAAATTAACCAAAATTTATCGAGTGAATGTTTTTTTGAAAACCATTTCTGGTATTTTCGATTCTCTCCCAATTCCATATATGAGTTTTTTTTTTTTTTGCTAAAAGCGTCAGGGTCGGTACTATACATAAAAATATGTACAATCAGAAACAGAGATTTTAACATAGCTGAAATGGTTTTTATCATTTATTATTGTCATGTTGACAGTTTTTTTGTTGAGAAATTCATTCAGAGTATATAACGCTTACAAAATTGAGTTTCGTATAAGACTTTCTAAATTTTGATCTTTGCCAAATCAACTAACAACAACAACAAAAAAACACTTTTCAAATTTTAATTTGTGTGTGCCCCCCAAAGCAAAAGAAATCATATATAGTGCTCCGCCTTATATTAAAAATTATCATCGTGTATATTCATTAGAAAATCCAGGAACAGATCACGATAAAAATCATCCATATATAAATATTTTCAATAAAACAAAATTCCGCAGCACCAAAACATGAAAATTACTTCTTTTTTTTTGTCAATGGTACACGAAAGGGGCTGAAACATTTTGTCACAAATGAAATAAATACAAAAGTTATCACTGGATGGGATGCAACAAGCAAACGGTGGGAATTGTTGTAGTAAGTACGAAATTAGTATACCTCGAATATGGAAAAGGGAAAAGTAGAAAGAATTTTATTTGATAATCAAAAAATTAAAATTGGTTAAATTGAAATGTCAAAGTCGGGTATAAATTTGAAAAAAATTGTGAAATATCGAAATTAATATTTTTTATATGGTCAAATAAATTTTTTGCACAATTTTTTGTATAAAATGGTTTAGATTTTAACCTATAAAAAAACTTGTTTTTTTTAGGGGTACCGTTGTTAAAATACTGTTTAGCTTTTGTTATGGGGAACTTTTTTTTTTTTTGGAGGTCTTAGAAAAATCTGAAATGAAATTTTATGTAATACAAATTAAACATAAATAATAATAAAGATTTTATATATTTAGAAGATTTTTATTCACTATAAGCACACAATTACCAGTCAATTAACGATCATAAAAATAAAACTGATCGAGATCGAATTTATTATTGTAAGAAATAAAGAAATTCTATAGTAAAATGGATCAGTTCTATAAAAAGAATCATCGTTTTTTTTTTGTTTGTTTGTTGAATATATCCAGCTGTGCAATGTGACTTAGTTTCTGAAATTGGGTAAAAAGAGAACAGAGTGATTCAAAGGAAGAAAATTTATGTAAATAAAATTTTATAATTAAGAAAAGCTTTCTTTAGTTGGAGGGACATTATACTCTGGCTGGGGTTAGATTAGATTATTCTTCAGTATTTCTATGATTTATACCATGCAACTGAAATCATATTTTCTTATGCTTTATGGAGAATCTCTTCAAAATCAGAATCAAACTTTAAATCTTATTGGAACTGCCATAACGATAAGGTAATTTTCATATTGAGCTTCATCTTACTGCCAACTTAAGTCGTTAACCTGCAGTATTCTGTTGGGATTTCCTTAATTTTTTGGTATTTTAGTTAAACTAGGATTTCTCAGGTTTCTCAAGGTGTCCTGCAACATGTCTTTAGACTAAATATGGATCATCATATTTTGAATCGATCGAAAAGATAAAAAATTTTTGTGTGTCTTCAAAATCTTGTGGTGTGATATACGAAATTCAATTGTAAGATTGGTTGAAAAATTTAATGCTCTAAAAATTTAATCGTTCAAAGATGATAAATAATTTTTATTTATTAAATTTGTTTACATCACTTTGTATCATTTATATTTTAATGTAATTTGTCCGTTTTAAATTATTTCATAATTAAAAATCAAGACAAAAAATCTCTTTTTCATCTTCAACATTTCAAAAAAAAATTCTATCTATAAAAATTCTTTGTTAATTATAGCTAAAAGTTATTTAGCCAAAGAAACTTTAATTTTTATAGTTAAAAAATGTAACCCATCTATCCTGCATTCTTGAAGAAAAAAATCATATTCTCATATTATGATTATTAAGAAAATATCTTCGTAACATAGAAATAAAAAATTCTTTAAAATAATGAAATTTTAATAATAAATAACAACGTGTTTTCCATATTTTTTTTTACCTTTCGCACACCATACCTTTCAGAATTTTTAACATTGGCCAATTTCTGGTTTGGTATATGTTTTATTTTTTATGCGCGATAACACCAAAAGAAATTATGTTTGGTTATATTTTATTACCACGTCAGAGATTAATAAAATCATTTGCCGCTAATAAAAGAGAGACGATTGGTGATTCCCAACATAATCGGACACTATGGATTAGTTATACGTGTTTCTTTGAAAAAAAAGTCTGCGAATTCAAATTATTTTTAAAAACGTATTTTTTTTAAATATTAAACAGAGGGATGTGTTCGAAAGATCCGTGCGTATTTAATATATCAGAAGAAGAAAAAAAGTATTATTGGAATTTTAAAGGTTTTGTGTGCAAATTGAGAGGAACACAAATTTTCACACAAATTGAGGATAGTACGTAACATATGGATATATGGACACTGAAAAAAAATTAGTGTAATTGTCGAATTGGTGACTTAAAATTTGAATAGTTTTTAAATTATTATTAGAACTATTTGTGCAGTTCTGCAGATTTCAGTGTTTTCCTGGAAATTAACACTTTTATTAGATCTTAGTCTATTGACATTGCTATAAAGAAAACGAGGCGATAAAAACGTGAATAAATAAAATATTAAACCATCATACAAAGTGAAAACGTAGATGGTACAATTTCTTACGAAAAAAGACAAATTTTGGACCTTGCTTCATTCATTGCGATCGATTTATCTGTAGCCCTTACTCCAAAATAGGTTTTAAAAAGAAAGACTGTTTTTTGGGGAAACCAATTCGACGTTGTCTTTGGAAAGAAAGCTTATCGTTCTGTGACAACAAAATGGTAAATAAAGGATATAATCAAATCAAATTTTCTAGTCAAACTCTAAAGTATTACAAGCAAATTCCTTGATCCTTGCTTATAGCTTCATTTTCACCCAATCTTTTTCTATTAGTGCAAATACTCGCACATTATTCTATTCTTATCGAATTTAATGGATATTGAATTGATTCTGTGACGATGCAATGTACTGGAACTACAATTTTTCTTCGTATTGTGTAAAATATATTTAAAGGATCATGACTTAGGGATTATATATATTATTTGTTGTGTAATTTATTTATTTTATTATATATATAAAAAAAAAAAAACACTAATAATTCTTTATGTAATATTACTTTGGTTGTTAATATGCGCCAGGTTATTTGCAGAAGTATTAATAATATTGCCATATATATACAAAAAAGGTTACCATAACAATGATTATCATCGTAGGTCGTCTCTCTTGTGTGTGACGATAAAAACTCCACCAAGGGATTATTATTAATTTTAAATATTGTTGCAAATATTATGTATAGTATAAGTCCAACAAGCAACAAGTACAAATCGAAAAATCAAGTAAAAATTTTTATTCATCAGAAAGAAATTAATAAAAACACGTCACGTTTCATTTTTATTATTTCTTGTAATATTTTTTTTGTTTTTCATATATTTTATTAACGGATAAAAAAAAATCTACCTTTTTATTACATGGATTGCAAAAATTGTTATAAGTTGATTTACAGTCAGAGAAAAATTTGCTGAAAAAAAAAATATTATTGTATAATTTTTTTATTAAAACATTTGAAGAAGATTTTGTAATTTTTGATATTTTCGTTCAATGATGCGACATTGGAAAAATAAGTGAAGGTAAGATCTAAAAAGGTCTTTCCAGAAGTCGAAAGATCTATGGAAGTTGAAGGAAATTATTGAATTCACAAGGAATCAGAGGATAGTCAAGGGCAAAAACAATTCCTCCAAGGACAAGACAATTTATATATCACGGATATATACTTAAGCTTTTCGAAGAACGCAATTTTGGATAGAAAAACGACAAATTTCATTTTGCCTTAAGCTTTACAACTAAATTCTCAACTAAATTATCAATTGTAGAAGATAATTACTGTGCCAGCAAAAGTACCTAGACAATTAACATATTCTGAGTATGTTTTGTAGAAAATCAAGGTAATTTTACAATCAGAGTGACAAAACGTCAAAAATATATAGGAATAAAAATAGGGAATAAGCTTGGTCAGAGAACTTCATGCTCAAGTCATATGAATTTTTTTGGAGCTGTGTGGTATGTACCTTTGCAATTACAGCCATCTTCTTCTCGTAAGAAAGCCGGTAGGCTAGGATTCTTAAATCAACTCTTCCTTAAATCAACGTTGTACTAAACATGACTTCAATTTAATCTAATGAAATCTTTTGTGACATCAAAGTAATGCCTTGGCCATGTATTAACTAACTCTCACGACACCAAATCCATTCTTAACTGCTTCAATCTTAAAATCCGCAATTAAATTCCTTAATTCTTTATTTTTTCCCATACAAATCATATGCAAATGAAGTCGTCACAATCGCCATCAGTGACTAAGACAATTTCCATAAATTTTTCTGCTAAAAATTTCTTTTTTTTTTTATGCCTTTGAACAAAATAATTAAACAGTATAATATACATAATTAAATGACAAACAAATTAATCGGTCAAAGACATCCTGTAAAATTAATAATTGCAAAAGGTTTTTTTTTCCCCATTTCATGAAAAAAGAAGAAGAAATATCTTTAACTTTGTTGTAAAATGTTTATTGATTTTTCTACAAAAAATATATAAGCAGCACTTAATTTCATGCACATTCTTACTAAAAGAGCTATAATACTAAAATAGCTATCTCCTCTTTACAAATTGCAATAGGTAAACAGTTGGAGGTCATACATCTGGTAAAATAAATAGATTTATTAATAAAAGATTCCATTTCTTTCGTGCCGCGTCGCAAAATAATCAGTAAATTAACAATTTTTTTTTTTTTGTAATTATACAAATATGGCACTGTGAGAAATTTATTAAAATTGGTATAGGAAAATTATAATTAAATATTAAGTATATTCTTTATCATTTGCGTAGGGGGTTGACAATTTGTTAATAAAATTATAGTAGCTATAAAAAGTAAAATTGTAAAGAATATAAAGAAAATTTTGAAAATTTGCAAGTTTGTAGCATATAAGTAAAAATTGAAATTTAGAATGCTATTATATAGTATTGTTGGATTAAAAATGGTTGTAGTTAAAATGATGTTAAATTGAATTTCATGAATAATTGCTGAAATAATTATTAACCGGTCACAATTTATGTTAGTAACTTAGTAATTTAGTAATCGAACAATAATTGAACTCTATTCTGTTGAATTACAGAACTGCAATTGGAATGAAGTGCCAAAATCTATGGTGTTTCAAATATCTGAATAACAAGGAAATTCTTAATCTTATGTCAGAATGGATAAATTATTTGCTGATCGTCGCTATATTCCTTGATCGACGACCAGCCAGTCATATCCCTGCGTTACAAATTGAAAAACTTTAGCCAGAGCACTAAAATATTCTAGTGGTTCATTAATTGACATTATATTTTAGGGAGCACAACCTTGGTTATTGTGAAAATGAGAAAATCTTAAAGTATGTTAACGATGCTCGAACCGATAGTTTTTACAATCTTACTAAATGGGATAAAATTCCAAAATGGTCATGTTCGACTTCTAACCATGAATTAGTCGACGTTATTAAGAAATCCAAAGAATCAATTGAAGATAATAGGATGGTCTCAAAACGATTTATAAATCTGGTTCTTTGAAGCAAAAGAGAAAATCTTTAGAAAATGGAAGAATGGTTTGCAAATATGGAACGAACGATCAAATGTCAGAAAATATGATCTTAAGTAGAAGATGGTTAGTTAAAAACGTTGACAAAAAGGGGTTAAAATTAAAATTTGAATGAAAAATAAATAAGACTTTCTATCAAACTAAATAATAGTAGCTAAAATTAAATGATGTTTTTGAAAAATCATAAATAACTTTTTTTTGGAAAGAAATTATGTCTATTATTTATTCAACATACTTTTTATTTCATATTTTTTTTTACACTAATTTTATTTTATTTTTTGAAAAATTTCACAGCCGTTATGTAAACGTAATAAATTTTTAACCATCCGTAAATTTTTGATGTACTTTTAAATTCAACACAAATAATAATAATAATAATAAAAAAAAAGAAACCACAAGTAAATTAAAAATTAAATATTTTTTTGGTTTTTTTTTTGTTGTTCAAAAGTCAAATAAATTTTCTGTGGTGTT
Source organism: Empis stercorea (assembly GCA_949752835.1). NCBI lineage: Eukaryota > Metazoa > Arthropoda > Insecta > Diptera > Empididae > Empis > Empis stercorea. Next base: position 7,086,623 of record OX457086.1, on the reverse strand, counting down.
AAAAGTAAACTTTTTGTTATTTTGTATTTATATTTATTTTATATATTTTGAAATTGAAATTATGTGAACGTTTTTGTTTTAAACCTTTTTTTTTGTTTTTTGAATTATTTACTTTCTCAATTATTATACTTTGAAGTCGAAGAAAAACCAAAGAAGAAGAAAAAAAAAATTAAGTTAGGAATGGAATTTCCTATACATTTTTACCCAAAACCACCAGGAAGAAGATCAGTCAGGCCCTGCAAGAAATGAATTTAACTAATAACTTCACAGTGTTTCATTTTATTTATAGTATTTATACCCAAATCAAAAAATTAAATAGAAAGAAAAAAAATATTGAATGTACAATATTTTTTTTTTTTTTTTTTTGGAAATGAAGAATTCAATTTATTGAAATTTACAAGTTAAAAATTTATAGATGGAAAAAATTGTAATGGATATAAAAATATTTTAGATTATTAAAATATAAGTTGAGGAGTTTTTTTTTCATATTTTATAATTTATGGGAGGCTTACTTACGACTATTTCATTATATTTTCAGTCTTCAGTTCAGTGTTCAGCCTTCAGATTCAGTCTTCAGTCTTCAGACATCCAAATGCGTTACAACATATATTTTTTTGGTTACCATCCATCAATCGAAGATTCAGGCCCCAGTTTTATATGACTGTACCTAAACTGTATTTAGTTACAGTGGCTCTTACTTAAGAATTGTCAGTCTACTGTCTACCTCAAAAAGAATTTACCATAGTGACTGCTTCCCAAAATTAAATTTTCTGTTAGAAAATAAGTGAAATGAATTACATATTAACAATAGTAAATCTATGCGAAAGAATTTTACATATTTGACATTTTTATTTTATTAGAAATAACGTTTAAATGTCAAATTAACATTAAATTGAAATGTTTTTACTGATCATTCAAATAAAAATTGAATAAATATTTTACTTTGATCTCAGCTTCGCATCGTAAACAGATAAAAATTAAAATTCTTCAAATTATTTCTGTGTTCATTTTCAAAGTCGACGTAAAAACAATAGACATTAAGAGATGTTACGAAAATATAATTTCTATTAATTCATCCAAAAACTTTTCTGTCTACATTTTTGATCCATTACACATAATTCATTGAATGACCGATCATCTAATGTCAAAATTAATCAGTAAACATATAAAATACAATAAATAATAACAAAACCATAAAGAACCTAAAAAAATAAATGAAATTTAAATACCCTGAAGCCTAAAGCATCAGTTTTTTTTAGATATGTACATATCGAATATCGAGTATGTGAATATTCTCTTGTCTAAGCTTCTCTTTAGATACAAAAAAACTTCTCAGCTGGTTTAAGTCTAAGATGAATTTCTGCCTTCAAGGGTTTGGTGCTGTAAAATCAGTCTTAAATTGATCTGTGCTGTGCTAACAACTGTGAAATCTGTTATAGATAATGATTTTATTTAAGGAAATTAAAGGTAATCTTTTTATTGTTTTTTTTTTTTTTTGCAGCTCCCAAAATACAAATTTTCTAAGATCTTAATCGATGAATTACTAAAGAATTATGGTAGTATATATGCTCCCAGAACATGTTTTTTGTGTAACGTTCATCTATAAATAGCGGGGTGCTTATACATGAATATTATGTTTCTTTAAAAGTAATTTCGTGCTGTTACAATTTATGTTTGTTAAAATTTAATTGAACATTTAATTTAGACTACCTTGTGGGTTAATTTCATTTTTATTATTATTTTTTATTGCTTATATGGATTGTAATAGTAATGGAGAAAAGAGAATATTCAGTTAATCAATTATTAAAATCATCTTGCATTGGTGGTGTTTTTTTATTATGTACATACATATATGTTTAAAATGATTGAAATTATGTCAAAATTCTGAATATAATTTTGTTATTTTACGCTGCAAGACGACATATGGACTTAACCGATATATATATTTCTTATAGTACATTACCTGACTATCCTAAATATTGAGTCATTTGCCTAGAAAATTGAAAATATTGAGCAAAGTTATATTTTGAGCTAACTATTATTCTTTATTATTCCAAATTTTGAGCCATTTGCCGTTGAAATTATAAATTTTGAGCAAAGATAAATTTTGAGCTAACTGTATTACTCTATAGTCCATATCTATAGCATTCTATATTTTGAGCCATCTTTCACATACAAGTTAAATTTTTGAGCCCTTTGCTAGAAAATTGTAAATTTTGAGCAAAGTTAAATTTTGAGCTAACTATTATTCTTTATTATTCCAAAATTTAAGCTTTTTACACAATAAATTACCATTATGAGCCATTTGCTAGAAAATTGTAAATTTTGAGCTAAACAATTATTCTTTATTATTCCAAATTTTGAGCCATTTGCCGTTGAAATTATAAATTTTGAGCAAAGATAAATTTTGAGCTAACTGTATTACTCTATAGTCTATAGCATTCCAAATTTTGAGCCATCTTTCACATACAAGTTAATTTTTTGAGCTCTTTGCTAGAAAATTGTAAATTTTGAGCAAAGTTAAATTTTGAGCTAACTATATTACACTATATCAACAAATTTTGACCCTTTTTTTCAAATAAAAAGTTCAATTTTGGAGGCATTTACTAGAAAATTGTAAATTTTGAGCAAAATTTAAATTTTGAGCCAAGTATTATTCATTCCAAATTTTGATCCTAGTTTCACATAACATAATCTTTTTGAGCCATTTACTAGAAATTTGTAAATTTTGAGCAATTTTTCGTAGGAAGTTGTAATTTTTGTTACTTTGGTCTTCTTCCTGAAAATTTTAAAAATTTCTCGACTCTAAACTAAATATGAAATAATAACAAAATTGTTTAATTTATTTTTTATCATAAAAACGTATATTTTTATTTAATTTTTTTTTTTGTTTTATTCTTGTTTCAATTTTTTTTTTCTCATTATAATTTTTAAATTCCTATATATTTTTTATTTTAATAATTAAATTATATTTATAATATTTACAAAAAATTAATATATCAATATTTTTTTTTATAATTAATTTTAAATGTAATATTTTTCATATTATGTTTTTTTTTCACTATATTCTTCTTTATAATAATGTTTTTTTGTTTTTTTGTAGATTGTTTTATGTAAAATATAATATTATTAAATATTTATATGTTTTAAATGTTTCTAATATAATAAAGAGGAGAATACAAAAAAATTTCGTTTACTCTCTTCATTTTACAAAATTTTCTCAAAAAATAATTTCAATATTTTTTTTTTTATGTAATTTTTAAATTTCATGTTTTTTTCGTTTTACAAAATTTTCTGAAATTTTTCTATCATGCAATTTTTTTTTTCATGTATTTTTTATGAATGCTCCGAGAAATGCCATCTGGCGGAATTTTAAAACGCCACTTAGCGTAATCTTTTTGTATATTGTTCAAAGTGAGCATAAATAAAAAAATCAAATTATTCTCATTTTTTTTTATAAATTTATTCACAATTTTTTTAATTTTATTTATAAAAATTTAGTTTTTGAAATATTTCAACAAAATTTGGACAAGCAAATACAAAAAAATTTTTGTTTTTTAAGTACAATTTTTTTTCTATAAATTTCAATATATAATTTTTTTTTATTATTATTATTATTTTGACATTTCATTTGACTTAGTTTTTTTTTTCTTTAAACTTAATTCTTTATTTTTTTTTTTTTATAAAATTAGAAACCATCTTTTAATTATTATTTTTTTTTTAGTTTTTCTATTTTTTTTTTTTTATTAATTTCATTATTTTTTTTTTTTCTATATTTACACACATAAATTCAATTTAATAATTTTAAATATAGAGGAACCATTTTAGTTTTATTTTTTTTTTAATATTTTTTTTAAATGATTTTTTTTTTTAAATTTTTTAATTTTTAAATTTATTTACAATTTTTTTTCTTGTAGATATTTTTTAATGTTAATTTTTGTTTGTTGTTTTTTTTAACTTAATTTTGAATTTTTGTTTTGTTTTTATTTTTTTTTAATTAAATATAAATAAATCTAAATAAATTTCAATTGAAGATCAGTCAAATTTGAAAAAAAAAAAAATTGTTTTCCTAAATAATTACAAAAAAAAAAAGAGAAGAAGAGTTTTTTTTTTATATTTAAATTTTAAATTCTTAAAAATGTCAACATTACTTAAATTTAAAAATTTAATTAATTTTTTATTTTAGTATTTTAAGGAATTACAAGGGCGAAATAAATTAGAAAAAGTAATGCTTTTTTTTTTTATTTTTAAAAATATAAAATTATAATCACAAATTTATTGGAATTTATTTAAAAATTATTTACAGTGTAATTTAATTTTTCCGGGGGGGGTGATCACAATTTAAAAGTCATTTTTGTGTTTTTTTTTGGAAAAATTAATTTAAAAGAGAGAATGATCACCTCTCAGTTTTGTTTTTTACACGAAATTCTTTTCTATGAGGACAAATTTCTTACAAAATTCAATTATTTTGGGAAAATATTAAAAATTATTTTAAATAAAATTTTTTTTTAAACTTTTTTTAAATCTTAATTAAAAATTTATTTTTATTAAAAATTTATTGAAATTTTGAAATTGAAAAATAAAAATTATGTAGTTTTTTTTAAAAAAAAAAAGGAATAATAATTAAAAAATTTATATAAAAATTATGTTTTTTTTTGTAAGAAAAATGTCTTTAAAAAAATTTTTGGTCTTCCAAAATTTATAAGAAATTTTTTTATGACAAACAAATATTGACAACATTTTTAAATGGCAATTTATATTATATTTTGTTTTTTAGTCAATATTGTAAAAATAAAATTAATTTAATTTAATTTATCTTTTTTACAATGTCAAGTAAAACAAATTTTTTAACATTTTAATTTAATTTGAAATTATTATACAGACTCTATGCTTCATTATGTGTCATTTTGACAATTTCCAGTTGTTGCGTTAAGTTGTCAAAAAAATAAATAAAAATGAATATAATTTTTGTCAAATTAAATAGATTTGCAGTTAAATAATCTGATTAGTTGAATAATTAATTTAATTGATCCAAAATTATTAATATTATTTACTGACTGAAATTTGTATTTGACAGCTGTCAAATTTGTTACCTTACTGTCAAACAAAAAAAAGGATTTGTTTCTTAATTATTTTCGATATTTCTGTTATGAATTTGATAATTTGTCCAACACAACGCAACATTATTAATATTTTACTTTATTTGTTAGATAAAAAATTTACAATTAAAATTTTTGATTTTTTTTTTTTGTATTCTTTATTTATTTTTCTTAAAAAAAATTTTCATATTTTTATTATTATAATTTTTTACAAAATATATTTTATTATTTTTAAATAAATTTCCCAAAAAAAAAATAGTAAATTTTGTTATACAATTAAAATAATGTTTTTAATATATTATAAATACCAAATATATTTTTTTTATTAGTCTGTAGTCAAAAATTTTGTTTTAAATAATTTTGATAATTTAGCATAACCGAAATCAAAGTGTACGACAAATATGTCGAAAATTTGTCAACTGAACGTCATCTAAATTACAGACGAATGAATGTCATACATTCGGATTTAGGTTTAGCCTTAAATTTTTTTTATATATAATTTAAATATATATTTACACAAAAAATAATAATAATAATAATAAATTTGTGAGAAAAAAAAGTAAAATATATAAGCGATTATATTAAAGAAAATATAATTTATATAAATCTTAGTTATTTAAGTAGTTTTTTTTTTAAGTAAGTAGGGAGAGGGATTAAGCTTAGTTAAATATAATAATTTCACTTTAACTTTGCACAAAAAAGTAAGTAAAATTATTTATTTATAAAAAAAAAATAATATTTATAAAAAAATAATATAATTAATTTAAATAAACTAAAGAAATAGAAATAATTATCAAAAAAAAAAAAATAATAAAGAAAAAAATATAAATTTAGTTACTAATAAAAAACACTGGCCAAAAGTTGGGACAATAATTATTTAACCAACAATTTTTTTTTCACCCTTTTTTCTGTTTGTCGAAATGTAACAAAAAATTAATTATATCGAAAATATAATTTTTTTATTTAGTCAAAAACTTTTTTAATTAATTGACAAGTCGACGTCAACCATTAACGCATCAATTTGACAGATTAATGTCAAATCAATTTGAAAAATTAATGTCAAAAAATTTTTTTTAATTTTTTTAAATTTGTAGAAAATGAAAATTCGAAAATTTGTTCGAAAAATAATTTAATTGAATTGTTTTGCGTTTGACGTTGTTTGGCGTCGAATTGTGAATTGAATTTTTTATAAAAAGAAAGAAGAAAAATTACCAAATTTCTTTTTTTTAAATTTTCGTAATTTTGAGAAAAAAAAACTATTAATATTTTTTTTTTATGAAATCTTAATTATAGACATTTTTGTTTTTAAATTACTTAATATTTAGTAAAAAATATAATTAATTTATAATTCTAAATTTTAGGTTTGTTTGTTTTGCTTTCATACCACAATCGCCATTCATAAAAATTTTACAATATTTTTTTTTGTTTCATTCTAGTTTTTTATTTTTAAATTTAAAAAAAAAAAAAAAATTTTTTAATTTTAAAAATAATTACATTATTTTTTTTTTTCGTTTAATTTATTTTTTAAATAATATTTTTTCGGTTTATTTTTTATTTTTTTCTATTTTACATAAATAAATTACTTAGCATCACTACATATTTTTTTTTTATCAAGAATTATAAAAAAAAATAATAATAATAAAAATAAAAAATAGACTACATTTTTTTTATAATTTATTTTGAATATTTTTTTTTTAAATTTAATTAAATTTTCTGCATGTATAATTCGGATTTAAGGATGAGGGGGGAGGGAGAATGGAAAAATGAAAAATTCATTTATAAATATGGAAAATTTCGAAAAATTTTCAATAGAAAATTATTTAATAAATAAATAAAACTGTTATATTGGTAAAACTGTTATACTTATTTTCGAAAAAATAATAATATTGTGAATTTCGAAAAATTTTAGTACAAAAAAAAAAAAAAATATTGTCATAAATTAATGAAAAAATTTACAATTAATTTTTGTGATTTTCGAAAAAGACTAAAATTGTCGTTTTCGAATTTTTCGAAATTTTCAAATTAGCGGGGGGATTTGTGAAAGTCAATTGTGAGAGCACGCAGTAGAAAATATTAATTAAATTTTATTTATATAAAAAAATATATATATATATTAATTAATTAAAAATTAATAATAATTTATAATAATATTAATAATAATAAATCACTACATATGTGGTGGACTACATACCACATTTTGTGATCTTGTTGTTGTAATAATACCACCAACAATTTGTTGCTGTTGTTGCTGCTGCTGTTGTTGTTGTTGTGTTGACCATCTTGGCGGACTACAAAATTGTGGTTCACCTAGAACCGATATTCTTTTACTATCCAATAAATAATCTTTGGTAGTACATGAATTTACAACTGGTACAATACTATTACCAATACCACCGCCACCACCAACACCACCACTAACGCCACTTAATATTTGTGACGCACGATGCATTAATGATGGATCTGTATTTAATTGTTTTTGTGATTTAGCACGTTGTAATTGTTGTGGTACAATAATATTACAAAAATCACTATTAGCATTATTATTATCACTATAATTAGCACCACCATATTGATTACTTGTATTTAATATATTATCATCAACATTACTAACTGAACCAGAAATATTATTAACACTTGTTTTACTCCATGTATTTTTAATAATATTTGGATTTGAATTATCAAATGTTAAACCACTATTTGATGAACCACGTTGTTGTTTAGATGATGTCATTGTTGTACCATGATGTGCTGTAGCATTTTGTTCATTTTGTTTACGTGCTTCAGCATCATCTTTTTCCTGATCACGTTTACGTTTACGTTTCATACAAATAACAACACATGCCGCTATTACAGCGACAACTGGCATTGCTACAGATAATATTGCTATAAGTACAACTTGACCACCAGTTAAACCATCTGAACGACCTTGTAATGTACCATATTGATGTGCATCAAAATTTGCTGCAAATATTAATTCTTCATCACATTGTTGACCACCATAACCATTTGCACAATAACATTGAAAACTATTAACACGATTAACACATGTTGCACCATTTAAACATGGCGCTGAACTACATTCATCAATATCTATACTACAATCTTTACCAGTAAAACCAGGTCGACATTGACATTTATAATCATTATTTAAATTTGTACATTGTCCACCATTTGCACATGGTTTTGTTAAACATAAATCAACTTTTTCGGTACATAATGAACCAATAAATCCGGGTATACATTGACAACGAAATTGATTTATCATATCAATACAAGTACCACCATTTTGACATGGATTACCCTGACAATCATCAATATTTATTTCACATTTTTCACCAGCATAACCAGATTTACATTGACATTGATATATTGAATTGCCGCCATCTTGTGATGATATACAAAATGCACCATTTTGACATGGATTTGGTGTACAATCATCTACTTGTATTTGATCACAATTAACACCACTATAACCTAATGGACATTCACATTTAAAACCTTGTTGTAAATGATCACGACATTTACCATGTAAACATGGTTTATCAGCACATGTTATCAATTTATCTTCACAATGCCGTCCAGACCATCCCTGTTTACATTCACAACGAAATTTCTGTTTATATGTATCATCTGTACATGTGCCACCATTTAAACATGGCATATCTTTACAATTATTTATTTCCGTTTCACAATCTGTACCCATAAAACCGGGTGGACATTCACATGTATATAAACCTTGACCAGTATTACGGCATGTACCACCATTTTGACATGGTCGATGATTTGTACAATAATTTAAATCTTGATTACAAAATAAACCACCCCAACCTTCATTACATATACATTCCCATGGTTTTTTACATGTACCATGTGCACAACCCGGATATGGTTCACATTCCTCACAATGTTGACCTCTATAACCAGGATGACATCTGTAAATAGAGGAATAGAAAATTTAGATAGAAAATAATCTAATAAAATTTTAAAATTCAATAAATTTTTCAAAATTTTCCAATTCGCATAAAATCGAAAAAAAAAAAAAGAAACTTCACTTGAAAAGAAATTTTTGCAAAACTACTTTTTTTTTTTTTTATGTTGCCATGTCTTTTTTCATATACATAATTATTTAAGAAGAATAAATAACATTAAAATGACATAAATATACAAAAAAAAAAAAAAAAAATTAATAAGAATTTTTTTTTATTAATAATAAAATAAACAAATATAAATAAATATGCGTTCGTCTTGTTACCCAAAACCAAGTTATGCATACAAAATTGAATTTTTCTGATATATTTTGTGGATCTCTGAGAATTGCCAATCAATTTTCAATATTTCTGTTCTTATAGAATAGAGGACAAGAAAGAAGGGGGTCGTCGTACATGGTTTTTAAACTCGCTTTAGGTTCTCACGTGTTGAAAAAGTTTATTTTAAGAATTAAATAAATTATATACAATAAATTTTTTTTTTTTAACCATTTTCGATTAGTCAAAGAAATTTTCAATGTTGTGCATATTTGACCATTTTTTTGTTGTTTTTTTTTGGTAGACATAACGATCTGTCATTTAAAGAAGATTGATTTGTGACGAGAATTTTTCTTAACCAACAAATAAGAACAAGGGAAAAAAATATTGCAGCACACAAGAAATTTATAATTAATAAATTAAAAGAGGAAAGAAAATTCATAATTTCATATTTGATTTAATTAAAAAAATTTAAACTGGACTGGATGGATAACATATGTTGGTTTGGTTCGTTCATCAGGATATTTGGGAAAGAAATTCGAATTTTTTTATAATATAAACAAAAATGATGACGAAGAGTAAACACAATAAATTTGAAATAATTTTCAATTAAAATATAAAACAGAATTTATATTTAATGGAACAAAAAATGATTCAGTAATAAAAATATAACACAAATTGAGCACAGGATTAGAAATGAATTAACACAGTTTTTTGGACAAATGATACTCAAAAAAACTGTGACTATAACTTGGAGATTTGCATTTTCATTAAGTGAAAGGTACAAAAATTTATTGAAAATGACATTTAATCGACTCTATTGAAACTATAGATGACATTTCCTAAGTCAAAAATTAGTCTAATCTAATTGCGATTATTATGACTTTCTCAACTCAACATAAATTTAAGTCATGACATATTTGAAATATTTAATACTTAAATCATAATTTCAATGATCTCGTTCGGAATGTTATCATTATATAACAATAAAAATTACGTGCTTTTATCTTATTCAAAAATTAATGTTTGTGAATGAAGAAGGAGCCACACACACACAATAAAATCTAAGTTAGGTGCTAAATGAACAAAAACGATGCATATACGTGATCTACCCAGAATTATATTTAAATTTTTGTGGAGAAACAAATTATGAAAAAAAGAAATTTAATACAAAAATTATTTATTTTTTAGTTTATTTTTAAAATGTTAAAAAATTTTGCTACTGTTTTTTTTTGCTGTTGTAGATTTATGATCCCTGATTTACGTGCGGTGAATTTTTAAAAGTTAGTTTTATATTTTGTCAATTGCAGAATAATTAAAAAAAAAATTGTTCAAGAACAAGAAGTTTCCGGATATTTACTAATTTCAAAAGCAATGCTAATGTTAGAAATATCAAATTTTGAATTATTGTTAATTGAATAAATGAAAATTGATCATGGCGCTTTTATTGCTAATCATTCGAATTTAAATAATCTGATATTTTGTATCCAATAATTTTAATTAGTTGATTTTCATTTAAATTTTCATTTACAACAAAAATAACCAAATCACAATCATGAAATTTCCCTCATCTTTTTTTCCCCCAATTTATATTTACAAAAAATTAATTAATTAATTTTTCTCAATTTTCATTATAATTAAGAAAAATTTATTTAAACACTTTATTTATATATATTTTTTGTGTTATATTCACAATTCGTAATTCAAGCTAAATCAGCTTCCGTTTGACGACCTTTTCCCACCTTTTCTTAACTCCCTCATTTTCTGTTTCAATTTCAACATAAATAACAAAAAAAAATATATCTCTTAGTTTTGTTTATGTGTAAATTTATTATAACTGCAAATAAAAAAAAAAAACACTATCTATAAATAATATAATTTTTCTTTTGGACAAAATCATGAATAGAATTTTTTTTTTCATTTCCATCAACTTTGATTATGACGTCGAATTCTTTTTCTATAAAAAAAATTCACCTAGGTTTGACGAGATCTTTTCCAAGTAAAATTACATATACTGTAATGGTTAGGGTGAGAGGTGTGGACAAGAGGATGTATTTATATAGCATAGAATTTTTAATATGTATTAAACAATTAAATTTGTGTTAAAATCAAAACGTCAAAAATTGCAATACGCTAACACGTACATAACAACAACAAAAAATATTACACGAGATTCCACAACATAATTTTAGAAAAAAAAAAGAGGGGCTTCAGTTGTTGTTTACTGATAGTTTTTAAATCCAGGTAATCTACATAAAAAATGTCCGCGATTGTTTGGATGATTTACGTAAAAGAAACACATAACATTTTCTACTTTTTTTTTTTTTGTAAATTGGAATGAAAAAAAAAAAAGAACAGAAATAAATAAGAAATTGTGTGGGAATGCATTGTAAATTCAAGACATAATGTCCCGTAACTTATATGCCTTATGAATAGGAATACGAAAAAAAAAATCTACATTTTTAATATGCTCTTCTTTATTCGAAAATTGAAGAAATTTTTTTTATTATTATTTATTATGGTTATTCAGCGCAGCATAAAATAATATAACTATACACCAAATAATATTATATACCAGTAACACATGATTTTGTGCTGCTAGTATTGCGCTGCTACTGTTGTGCTCTCTTAAAATGTGTTTCAAAAATAAAATGAACCTTTTTACACTTTTAACAACAACAACAACAACGAAATTGTTATGATTTTAATGATTTAAATTAGAATACAATCAAAATGTTATTTAAAATAATGATTTTATGGAGTTTGTTAATATAATTTTTGACTATAGCAATAGTGTTACACTATCAGCGATTTAATGAACTGGGTCAGTGAGCTCCTGATTATTGGTAAAAATGGCAAAAGGTTAAGTCGAAGGAATAGTGAAACTCACTGTAGTAGATTTCCAGAAGAGGATATTAGTCATAGAAGGTCTGTAATTGCCAAAATTGTAGCACATAAATTTATCATTACTAGAATCCACAATAATTTTAGATAATAGTTTTTTTTTAAAGGTCTATCAAGGAAATAGTGTTCTTACTGATAATTATCCTATAGTAATTTATCATATTTTTCTGACCTGAGATCATTTTACCAATAAGCAAATTAGGATAATAATTTTAGCTTATTTTGAATCGTGAATGAGGCTAACTTTCGTACTCAAAAACTTGAAAGATTATACGATCATGTTTAGCCCTATTACTAAATTTGAATTTCTATCATTTATTTAGTCATCTATCTGGGAATATAATTTCTGTCAGTACCACTAGATGGCGTAAAATTTACTATTAGTAAAAGCACAAGAAAATAGGTACACTTTTTTTACCTCAAATCAAAGATTTGTACCACTTTCCCATTCATAACACATTTTAATCTTAAAAATATTTAAAAATTTAAAATTGAAATTTTGTTCCCCAAAAAAAAAAATTCTAATTATACAATTTTATTTTTTTTAATCCATAAATCAAATTTTTTTTTTAAAAGAAAAAGAAATCCTAAAAAATTTTAAATCTGACCCCCCTGATTGCTACATAATAACAATAAAATAACAATTCATAAATTTTTTTAAGCTTAGATCAGCATACAAAAAAGAAAAACAATATCCAACATATAAATCATGTTTCTATTCATCCCTGTACAAAAAATATGAAAATTTGACGACACACTATAATACACACACACAGCAGCAGCGCAACATGAGGAATCAATTGCAATGCAAACAAATTTAAATTGTGGACGATTTTTTTTTTTTATTATAATAATCATCATTTTTTTTTTTGTGGCATTTTATTTAAACATTAAAAAAAAAAAAAATCGTGGGAACCGTCACCAGTCGCGGCTCAAACTAGCTTAAAAAAAAATTATTTATGTTTATTTTTTTTTTATTTCAATTCTTTTTCTCTCTTCCTATTACAATTTTTTTTTTTATTCATTTCATTTAATTTTCGAGTGTGTCTCTTGATTAAATAACTGCTAAAAGGTGTGTCATACCAGGTACCTAAACTCTATATCAAAAATGTGAATCGTGCAATGCAAGCGAAATGAAAATTTTTCGAACGACGAACGAGAAATTCATTATTATTATTTTTTATTATTATTACAATTTAAATTTTTTTTTTTATGTAGTTTTTTTTTGGTGATGATTTACTTTTATGCTAAGCATAATCTACTCTAGGTACTACTATTATGTTTTTGCTTAGTTATGCTTGGTGTAACCGCAAGTTGCTTAATGTGCGATTTGAAATAATTTATTATTTTTTTTTTAAATTGAGCTTTTTTTTTTGGTTGGTTTTGAAAGAAAACTCGTGGATTTTTTTTTATTATAATTTAAATTTCTTTTTATTAGATTAATCAAAAAAAAAAAAAAACGAAAAAAAATTTGTGGAAGTTTTTCGAGTAAAATTTAATTTTTTAATGATGATCCACGAAATTAACTGAAATTATGGATATAATAATAAAAGACTTGCTGCCTTCTGAATTTTACCAAATTGGTTAGTGTTTTTGGTTTTAGGTTGTTAGAAAAATATTGTAATAAATTTAAATTTCATGTTGAAACATAAAAAGCGATGAAAAAGTCATTTTTTTTTAAATTCAAATTTTTTTTTTTCTTGTTGAGTGAAATTTTTTTTATGTTTTTGTAGTAAGAACGAACACAAAATTAATGTAGATATTTTTTTTGGGTTAGAATTTTGGTTAAAGTTGATCTTAATTGGGTTAATTATTTGAAGAATACAAAATTTGTTAAAAATGCTAACAGGTGCATTAACATTAATTTCTGAATTAAACTGTCAACGACAATTGATCAATTGGTGTAAATATTTTGGTCCTTATCAAGTTTAATATTTCTAACTACAAATAATAGTAAATTCGCGTTCAATAAAACAAATAAAGTTTCTGAACGAATCTCAGTTCTCTGTAGAAAATATTGACAAACCCCCAACACAAATATGGCCACAATTTTGAATTAACATTTTGATTCCTTTTCATGTGAATTATTGGTCAGTTTGTTATCTCTATAACACCTTAACGTATAATAAATATTTATCAATTAATTGTCATTTAAATTCTTATTAAATAAGAAATTATTGAAGTTTCTTGTCAGTTTCAAGCTTTTTTTCACTGAAAATTCAAAATCATTTGCATTGACTTACAATTTTGTAATAAAAAAGTGATGGGAATTTTTTGATTGCCTTTTAAATCATAAAAAAAATAAGATGTGAATGAAAATAAGTATCATAAATTGACCTAAATTATAGAATTTTATTAACTCTACTACCAAAAACTTATGAAATATTCGATTTAGTATTGTAAAATCTATAATAATTCTAACCAACTACAAACTACACTGATATTTGTGTACATTTTTGTTAAGAGCTCAAGAGAATAAGGAGTACTTTTATCTGTTCAATCGAATTAGAAATTTACAGATTTCTACAATATTTCAAAAAATAATTACTGAGTATTTATACTATGCTGAAAAAATTCTGAAACAAAAATTCTCTGAAAAAAATTGTTTGCAACAAATTGTCTTTCAATGAAATTCCTTAATTAATTTTCTAATTTTTTTGTACAATAATTTTTTCCTTATAATATTTTTTTTAAAAAAAATAACAAATTTACTTACAGGCATTCATTTGGCTTATTACAGTGTCCATGCTGTTCGTCACAACCTTTAGTACATCGTGCTATAAAAAAAAAAAAGGAAAAAATTAAATTAAAAATTATAATTAAATTATTCTTAAGTGTAAAATTAATCGTTAATTGAATTTGCATAAAATTCCTAAATCTTGTCATTAAGATAAATCGTAACTTTAATTCCGACAAGTTTCCCAAAATTCTCCAAAAAAATAATGCACAGAATTTCAAATAAAATCAACAAAATAAATTTTCTGCAGGTGTAAAAATTTTATATTTTTTATCAAAAATTCAATTTTATTTGAGTTTTTAATAATATTTTAATGGAATTAAGTAAACAACAAAAAAATTAATTTGTTTGGTATATAAAAAAAAAACCCCAATTTTGGTTTTGTTTACAATTCCACCTGCCAAAACTTTGTACCCCACAACAAAAAAACAGGCACAAAAATATGATGCGAATTTTTTTTTTTTTCAAAAGTTTTTTTATTAAATAAATTAAAAATTCATAATTTTCCAATAATCTTTTTTTTTTTTTGAATAAAGTGCGGGTATCCTTATTAAATTTTGTTAACTAGATCTTATTTTTTTTTGGGATAAACACAACAACAACAAACGTGATAAATTGTGGCATGTGTACATAAGCAAAAAAAGAAACTCAACGAGTTTAATTTTCCAAATGTAATGACTGAAAAAAATTATGTTTTCAACAAAAAAAAAAGGGGTGTAAAGGAGTAGGTAATCATAATAATCATATCAACAACAAAAATTGTGACTTGATGCAAACAAAACAAAAAAAAAATATATTAAAAAATTATGATAAAAATATGAGGGACAGCTGAAAATTATTATAAATAGAAATAACAAAATTTTGCGCCAATATAAAAAAAAAAAATGATAAAAAAACCAAATAAAATTTTTTTAATTTAATTGAGAAATTTTTTTCCCATTTTTTACTTTGTATGACGGGCACACGCCAGTTTTACAAGCTTTGATAATAATGACCCTGTGGTGGAAGGGTAAAAAATATCATCACAACAGAATTATAGCACTAAGAAGTGTTGTTGCCTTGACACTTTCATTAAAGAAAAAAAATTTATATAAAATTGTTGCATTTTGTAAGAAAATCTCATCTTGCTTCGTTCACTGAGTGAATCAATATGGATGACAACTGTGCGTATACATATAACTGTGCAAGTATTATAATTAAGTGGTGCGACCTTATTAAGCATTAAAAAATTATTTTAAAATCATAAATAAAAATGGTTTTGTGGAGCCACGAGAAGAAAATGTGTGAATTTTTGACAAATTTTCTTGGGAGTAATAAATTAGCCAATAACATAATTTTTTGGAGTGAATAAATTACAGAGTAGTTTCAAAAAATCATTGATTGGTTAAATCAAAATTGAGCATCAAAGTATTTTCTGAATGACTTTAAAGTCGATTTTCTCCTTTCGTAGGATGTCTTTTAATGGAATTTACCTTAAAATTTACAATTCACTTGAAATTTACAATTTTATGGGAAAAGATTTGTGGTAATTTACGAAATTCATCATTCTTAGAATACGTGTAACATAGAATTTTACAGAAAAGTTAGCCCAAGCATCGGTATGGGTCTTAAAAACGCATTTTAAACAGAAAAATTATACAATAATAGTTACGATACTCTAAAATTTGCCTTTCCTTACCCTGACACATGTAAATTTTCAATTGAACCTTGTACTATCTCTTTGCATGATCCTAAAATTAAACTGTCTCACGACAATCAAATAAATTTATTACTGTCCCCGTTAAATTTCAACCTAACCCTGTCCAAATTATAGTGTTAAACATTCATCAACACACGTTTTCTTAACACGAAAAAAGTGTTAAAAGTCTTAACACTTTACATTGGAGCCCAGAGAATCAATAAATTTTCATATTTAATTTTAAATATTAAATCAAAAATAATTTCACCGCTTTTTTTTGCGTTGTTGATGTTCTTTTTTTAATTTAATTTAAGTAATTTGAAATTTATTGATGTCTTGTCATCAGAAATGTTTCACCTGGTCGTCCATGTTGATTATAGGGTCACAGAAAATAATAATCCAAAACCGTGAAAACCTTGAAAATCCTGTTTTTCTCACCCAAAAATTTGTTGTTTATGATTATTTTGGCACATTTTTTTTTCTTTGAAGAACACCTTTAAGGTGTTTCATTAGGAAACGCGAACCAGGCAAAACCGTCAAAAAAAAAAAATAAACAAGATTGTCAAAATCAAAAATATAAATTTCTGGTTCAAATTTCATTTTCCAGGAAATAATATTTAACCAAAACGAAGTATCATTGAAATTTACATATATTTTCGGGAAAAGGAAGAAGGAATTACACAATATTGAACATAAATTTATGATTATTTTTTTTTTACAATAACACAACAAATTTTTGCACCTGCTTTGTGTTTTTTTTTTAAATGGCGAGTAAATTTAATAAATTTCATTAAATAACAAAAAAAAAAAAGGATTTCTTTTCTCAGCAAAATTAAAAACAAAAAAGGTGTTAAAAATTATTTATGTAAATGATGAAAGAAATTTTTTTTTCTTATGTAAAATCATAAATTTTAATTATAAAAATGAGATAAAAAAAAAATTAGGTTAATTTTGTTGGGAAATTTTAAAAATTTTTTTTTAAAAGGATTTTGTTCTCTTGTGGTAAATAAAAATTATTTTAACATAAAATTTAATTTTATTTTTTTTTTTTTTAATTTAAACCAGGAAAAATTTATTAAAACAAATTGTGCATAAAATTTAATTGCAGTTTTTCATCTGTGTTTAACTTCATCAAAAATCCAGGAAGATAAATTAATAAATTCTTATTTTTATAGTCGAGTAATTTGTAATTTTCAATTAGTGTTATTTTTTGTGATTGTTTTGTTGTTAATCATTAAAAATCAATAAAAACTATAAATAAAAAAATGTAAAAAAATATTGGGGAAAAAAAAAGATTGTTTTACATGTTTTTTTTTTTATCAAAACGAGATTATAGAAATCATGTGTAAAATGGGGTTTGTTACATCAAACTAATATAAGAGTTCATACGAAAATGTAATTCTTGGATTTGTAACTTCGAAATTATTACCAGAAAAATTGGAAATTTATGATTAAATTCATTTTTACTTGACATAGGTCAATAATTTCTCATATTCTGTCACACTTACTTGGCCATAATTTCTACATTTTTCATAATTTGTACAAATTTCTTCTATATGGGGGGGGGACCAACGAATGAGTAATTCCATTTAATAGCCCAAATATTTATTGAAACTCTTGGTACTAGTAAAGGAAGAAATTGAAATAGAATGTCAAGTGAATATCTATGAGGAATGATTAAGGGCTACAACAGCCTTCCCAGATAAATAACAAGAAATATGACAGCAATTCTGTAAAAATTTTCTTAATTTTCATCATTTTTACTATGAAAAAATGATAAAATTACGAGACTAAATCTTCATATTCCTCCGCAACTCTCCTTCACATATTTTTCTTAAATAAATTTATGAAAAACTAAATTTGTAATTTATGTCACGAAAAAGTGCTTAACCCCATGAAAATATTTTCAAATCTAATAATTATTATGCGTAACCTACAATTTGACATTTTTTTTTAACTTATGGAATTTTTTTACTTTTCTTCGTTTTTTCCCAATTACTAATAAATTTTAATAAATAAAATTTCCTTTTAGAAAGTCTTTCAATTCAAACTTCAAATTGCAATTGCACAACAACAACAGAAAACATGTCTCATTACTAACATTAATAATAAGATATATAAGAAAAATTGCTTATTACCAGCTGCACAAAGTGCGTCAAAGCATAAAAAAACATAAAAATCATTAAGATTTATTTTTTTTTTACCCATTTTCTCGGAGTCTATGAGCAAAAAGTTACAAAGAAAAATTTCGTTAAAAGAAAATCGGTGTCACTTGCAAAAAAAATGGAATTTTCCTCTTATCTTTTTTTTTTTATTTCTTGTTGCAACAATTTTTGACGACAAAAATTATAATTTCTTTCATGCAAAAATTTTTTTTACATAAATATCTAAAAGATAC
The DNA here is from genome assembly GCA_949752835.1 of Empis stercorea. NCBI lineage: Eukaryota > Metazoa > Arthropoda > Insecta > Diptera > Empididae > Empis > Empis stercorea. Next base: position 7,067,563 of record OX457086.1, on the reverse strand, counting down.
TTTTACCAATTTTTATGAGGAAGTAAAAAAAAAAAAAAATTAATAAAAAAAAATACGATTCAAGTTTCAATTAAAAAAATGAAGGAAAAATAATGCGTAACGTTTCCTAAATTCCTCTCAATAAAAATGAAAATTTTTGAAAATTTTACTCATAAAAATCTAATAAATATAATTTTTTTCTTTATGTTTTTTTTTATGCAAAAATTTAAAAATTGAAAGTTTTTTTTTTTTTTTAATTTAATTTTTGTGAACCAAAATTTTTCACTTAAAAGTGTAATTTTTTAAAAAAAAAAACCTGTGTAACACATAAAAATTGGCAAAAATTTTCTACATTATAAAAAATTTATTCTCATGATAAAAACACCACCGCAAGCATAAAAAAAAATAAAATAAATATAAATATAAAATTCCAATCTTAAAGAGTGTATCTTTTTTTTAAGCTTAAAAAAAATTGTGTTTTATGTTCTTGAAACATAAATCAGTATAAAAAATTGAAGAAAAATCCTTTAAGGTTTTTTTTTTTTTTTTTTGTGTTTGTTTCGATTAAAGAAAAACTAAAAAAAACACACACACACAAGAAAACAAAAATTGTAATAGACTAAAAAAATAAATACAAAAAAAAAAAAAGGTTAAGGTGAAAAATATTATTGTGATCTCTTTTATATTTATGTATAAAGACTAGATCACCTCGATCATCCAGATTTTTCGTATTGTATACTATTGCCCATTCCTAAATCCCCCCCCCTCCCCCCGGCCTCTGCCAAATCTGACTATTTTAAAATAAGAATTTTTGTTGTATCGATTTTGTTGTTGTTGGTCTACCCAGCGACCGTAAATGATGAGAAATCTTATTTCACGATCAGAGGAATAATAACAACAACAACAAAAAAATTGGTTTTCGTTTATAAAAAATATTTTTGGAAAATATCTTTTGGCATTTTTTTAGAGTTTTTTTTTGTCTGGCAGTTTTTTCTACTTCGAAGTTTGAACGAAACAAAAAATGAATTAAAATTTTTTCAATAAAAAATTAATCGTTTAATACATTTTTTTATTGATTTTTTATTATATATTTATTAAATGTTATAGTTTAATTTTTCGACCTTCAGTTTAATGGGTAGAGAGAATTGCATAACCGCACGAAAAAAATATGAGGAAAATAAATTTGTATACAGTGAGAATTGGAATTCGTGTTAAATAAGTTTTTCCCCGATGAGATTATAATTTAATTTAGATGAGAACTTCCAAAAGGTTTGGAAAAATGCCAAGAAGAGGATCTGCTGAATCAAAGTCTGAATTGCATTTGACAAATTTAGAGAAATTCTATGTGTTCAATACATTCAATATATCTTCAATGCATCACATAATTTGGTCCACACATTTGCTCTACAAACAAATTAAGTTCAAGCAATGAGAAGGAACTTTCTTTACAAGGAATTTTATCCAAAAATGCTTCTACAGCTTTAAATTTATAAAGCAAAAATTACTTCAGTAATTTAAAGATAAAATTTTCAATATTTTCAATAAATCCCTCAAAAAAATCACTCAAATTTAGGCTATTTACTAGTTTTCTCCAATTGAATTTTTTTTAATAGTATACTAAATCACGAAAATATGTTTTATAGTTCAGGAAGGACTCTTTAACAACATTCATTCTTAACAAGATAGAAACAACAAAAAACATGCAACAAAAATTCTTTGAAACTTTTTATTTATATAGATTTTTTTTTTCACTTCCCTTCCAAAGGCATGGCACTTCCATATTCTGTGTACAATAAAATTTCGATCATCACTTTTTTTATAGACTCTCTCTCTATGGGCACACACTACATAAATAATGATTGTACTTTTTCTGTAGCACTTATCGTTCCCGAGCATAAGAAAAATTTATTAAAAGTATTTTTCATCGTTTTCATCTCTTCTCGAGAATTTGGAAATCCTAAATAGTCGTCGTATAGGGGAATGAGGGGCACAAATAAATACAATTTAAATGAAAAATATACACAGAAGAAAAAAAATGCAAGTGATCGCGATCTTTTTTTTTTTTTGCCAAAACCCCCCACCCCCCTTTTTTTCCAGTGCATGTCTTATTTTAAGGGTTATAAGAGATTGCGGCGCTTTGTTGGTTTTTTAATTCTTTTGTGCAAAAAATTTGTTTTTTTTGTACCTTTTAGCCATCAGAGCAACAGAAAAAAACATAAATACAACAACAATAAGTAAAATTGAAACTCTTATGGGAAGAAACGGTGGGAACTCCTTGAATTTTTTTTTTTTTTTATTCTTAAAGATGTTTTGTTAACAAGGTTTTTTTTGTTATTAAATTTTATTTTTGTATCTTTTATCGCGACTATATAACCCAACATATCTCCACACAAAATAGCATTTTAGTATTTTATATACTGTATATATCTTTTGACTGGACGAGAACTGAACTCTTCACATAGTTTTGTGTGTCTGAACATTTTAAAAGGAAATAAAACAAGAAGACAACAAAAAAAAAACTGGAAGAAACATTTTATTAATTCGCAAAAAAACAAAAACGAAATTAACAAAATTGCCTTCGAAATTTCTTCAATCCACTTTTTTTGTTCCTGTTCTTCCACAACATGAAGAATCCAGGAGGGATAAAAAAATTTAAAATTGTTCTTATTATTTTTTTGTAGGTTTTTCTGTTGTACTTTTGTGGAGCAATGTTCGTCGTCGTTCTTCTTGTTTATATAAATTTAAGCATTGCTATATGAAAATGATTTGAATCTGATCTGGAAATTTATTGGGTATACGTGGTTATACTTGTTTTTTGTGTTGGAAATTTGTCGTCCAAATAATTTTTTTTTAAGGATATTTTTGAAGAGAAAGAAAAGTTCATGAAATTATTTCAATAAAGAATTAAAAATTGTGATATTTCAGATTCTACCATTGCCAGAGGCAATGTTAGAAATCTGAATACTCATTTAGTTTATTGAAACATTGCAATTTTGTAAGATCGTTTCTTTACATTTATTAAAAGTGGTGAAATAGAAAGAAATATCAGTGCCAGCAAATATGAGTGTCAGACTTATTGTAGTCCTCTTCATTTCTTTCTACTATTTGAAGAGGAAAATATTCTATTGCAATTTGATGACTTATTAATTTTCTATAAATTCCAAACCAAAATTCAATTACACACAACGAAGAAAACCCCGCAAATGGACACATAAGTCCTTTGAAACTGATCAAAGTACGAAAGATAGAGGCAACAGTTGAAAGATTATTCAGAATTTTTGGAAAATTTACCTTAATCTCTTTAAAATTTCTTTGATGTATTCAAATGAAATTAATTCAAAAGGAAAATTCTTTCTAATTAATTTTTTACCCAAAATAAATTCTCTCGTAATTTCTTATTATTATTTTTTAAAGGAAAATTATTCCAAAAATTCCAAAAAAATCTCAAAGCTAAAAATTATTATTGATAGACGCAGCTGTAACAATTTTTATTTCCCAAAAACAACCACAATTTTTTTTGAAAAATTATCAAACCTTTAAGGTTTTCAAGGAGCTGATAAATTATATACAAAAAAAAAATGATTTTTTGTTATTCATTTTGACAACGTCTAAAAAAAGAACAGAAAAAACGATTTACACAAAACCCAAAATTATAGAAGCCAAAAAAAAAAAAAAAAAAAAAAGAAGAAAAAACAACAACAAGAAGAAAAATGAAGCAAGGTGCATTTTTGTATCCTCTCTCTAAGCATAACAACAACAAAATTTTTAATAAATAAGAACCCTAAGAAAATTTATTATAATAGGTTAGCCAGGTTGTTTCCAGTTCTGGTTGATCTTCTGTGCTGTGCATTAAAAAAAAAAGTATTATATAAAAATTTCGGTAATAACACGAAGATTGGGAAAAAAAAATCATTATTACGCGTTCAAGATCCTCGAATTATTTATTTATTTTTTTCAGGGAGGAAGTAGCAGGTTTTGGTTTTCAAAGATTTTTTTTTTATTTCTTCATTTTACCAATATTCTAACAAAAAATTGTTGTGTACATATACGAAAAATGTTTTTCAGCTCAATACGACGATACCTTCAGGCGTGGGAAGATTTCTTCTTTTCACATGTTGTGTATAGAATTTTTTATATATATATTTTTTTTATGGTTAACTTCTTTTGTTTGGATATTACATAGAAAAGAGCATCAAAGCCAGCAGATGATCAACAAGAAGAAGAAGAAGAAGAAATCAGAAAAATAGGTTGTTGTTTCTGAAAAAGGAAGAAGGAATCGAGTTTGTTTTTATATATGGGACGATGACAAGAAAAAAAAAAGGTTAAATTACAATAAGAATTTCAGATTTTTTTTTGAGATTTTTGAGTGTCATTAGTTGGAAATTCTAAGATTGTAACTAATATATTTGACATATATTAAACTAAATTTTGAAAATAGTAAATTCAAATTCTTCATTTTACGGAGATTTCTTCGATTTTCCTTTATTAAATTGTAATTTTTGTTTATACTTAATAAAGAAGCAAATAATGAAAATCTCCATCTAGTCTAGCGGATTAAATTGAAATTTCCTATTTCTCACATTACTCCTAAATGCTAAATCTTTGAAGCTTTCCCAAAATTGCGCCTATCAGAAATTTCCGTGTACTATTATGATACTAAAGAGAACATTTTGAACTAGTTTTCGACACAGACCCAAAATCTGAATCAGAGGGTCAGACAATAAAATAATTTAATTTTAAAAAGACTATTTTTGAAGAACTTGAAAACTACTATATTTAACTTTACTTTGAAAGTGAATAAAATCTGAAATTTTTAACTATAGCATTATTTGTGTTGTATTGTATAATTCTTCACAGTCTATTTGGGAAATGTAAAAAAAAACTGGTGATAGAGAAGAGGTAAAGAATGAGGAAAACATATAAGATGACACATATATAAATTTATAGTTTACTGTTTTCTTATATTGTTTTTCATTTTATATGTCAACGGATTATAATTTTCATAATAAGATAGAATAAATTAAAGTAATAAGTGTTCAAAGAGTAAATTGAAATACAGTTTATTGTTGAATAGTGATATTTATTTGCGTTTTACAGAAGGTACATTAATAAAATTGAAATTCTCAGTAATTTAAATTATACTTTAATAATGTTAAGTAGAAAATTAGGTAAGGTAAATTTAAAATTTCAGTTTTTGGTATGAAATATTCGCCTTGGATAGAACTAACTAATTTCCCGACATGTCGTAAACTTTGTGCAGCAAAAAAACGCCATCATTAGCTGTACTCAAATTAATCTACTATACTTTCCTAAACGAAGCGACGACAAAAAAATATCAAGACAATTTAAATAGATTTAATCCCACTAAAATATTTCAAATATCCTCGCCCAATAATTTTCTCCCTTTTCAAGTCTTACCCAGTTAGAAAATGTGTCTTCAAGAAAAGTTAATAAAATGATATTAAAGATTAGGTTAAGTCATTTGTAATAATTGCTTTTGATTGGGGAATTAAAAAAAAATTAAAATCCTTTCCCATTTAAATATCTATTGAAACAAATTCATTATTTTTTCCGTGTATCTTCTTTTTCTTTCTTTGTTTTTTTTTTATTTTGTCGTCTTTGTGGAATGTAAAAGTGTAAAAACTAAGAGGATTTATTACCTTTTTTATTATTATTATTTATTAAATGAACAAAATAATTTCTTGAAAAAGATTATAATCATTTTTGATTGTTTATTTATACAGAGAGAGAGGGAAAATGGAAAATCAATTTAAACGTTTTCTTTTTAACGCTTTTTCAAATTTAAATCTCTATATTGGATGAGATTTTCTATATGTTAGGAAAGAAATTTCACTTAAATATACTTAAATCATCAAGTCTAATTTTAATGTACTGTATATATAATTATTTACCTAATTATTACTACTTAAGGTAAACTAATTTAAGTGTTATACAAAAACACACAAATTAATTTTCAAAATTACATTAATGCATTTTAATGTTTTTTAAGTGTTTTTCTCTATGTCAATTTAAAAAAATAGAAAACTTATATTTATTGCTAATTGATACATCGAAGAGGAGAAGCAGTTTTAAGATGGTAATCAACAAAAATTTATCAGGCCAAGTTCATAATTTTTTATAGACCTATTTAAAAAAAAAATCATTCCAAAAAAAATTTGCGGTTAAAGTAAGACAAATCCCCCCCCCCCATAAAAGAAGAATTAAATAGATCGAAAATTAATTGTTCAATTAGTTGATTTTACCTCAGCTTCTTCACTGAATGTCTTATTAAATTAACCAAAAAAAAAATCATGTTCTGATTTAACTAATAAATTAATAAATATACCAAAAAGAAATTAAATTGTAAAAAAAAAAAAAATAGTGATAAACATTTTTTCACTTTTCAAAACATTAAATGCCCAAAAATAATAATAAAAGACTAACAAATTTTTATAACTCCCCATTAAAGAAACAACAAAACTTTTTAATTATATCTTCAAAAAAATATTTTATGTATATAGAAGAAAAAGTTATGTTTTTGTGGAAATTATTTTGACCGGTGAACTCCAAAAAAAATATATAAATACAATTTTTTTTATAATATTATATGATCAATAAATTTTTATGCTTGGTTTATAATATAAAATTTTTTTTTTAGATTTTGTATGTTGTGATACACAAAAATATATGGTAAAAATTATATAAAATTATAGGTTTTCGATGAACCAAATATTACAGAAAAGTAACAAAATAATATAGTAGGTTGTTTTTTACTTTAAAAAAAAGAAAAAAAGAAACTAACAACAAAATAATATTATAGTATGTTGTAGCTATTTTTAGTATAATTAATAGCCAATTGTTATATAGTATAATTTTAGTGAAACATAAAAGTTCGATGTTCTTTAAAAATTAATGTCCAAAAAGAAGAGGAAAAAAACAAATGTTATAAACCTAATTTACTAATCAAATATCAAAAGTTCATAAAAAAAATATCAATCAAAAACTATATAATTTATATTCGAGTATATATCAATATCATTTTCAAGACTCGATCATAAAACTTATTAAAATTAATATACAGATGAATAGGGAAATTAAAAAAAAAGTATTTTAGCATAAATTATGACAAAATATGAAAATATGTTTCGAGACTCGAACGCAAAATTAATTGAAATTGATCCAGATTTATTGGAAATGCAAAATATTAACACTTAAACATATATTACGGTCGATACTCGAAATATTAATTCGATACTCGATTGTAAAAATTAATTAAAATTTATCTTAGATTAATTGGAAATGCAAAATATTAACATTTAAGGGTATATTACGATCGATACTCGAAATATTATTTCGAGACTCGATATCAAAAATGTATTATTTTATATAATTTTTTTTATTAAACTTACGTTTTTCACAATAATCTCCTTGCCAACCCGATAAACATACAATTTCGCCAACTTCTGAACATGTATAATGACCAAATTGATCATCTCTTGGTCTACATAAATTTGCACAACCAGCACCATAATAATGTGCATCACATGTTACCCGAAAATCATATTGTAACCATGAATTTTGTGCTTCATATTTATCTTCTGTCCAATCTGATGATACTTCTAATACTCGTTGAATTGATAGTCGTGATATTAATACACCTAAAAAAGAGAAAGAAATGAGGTAAAAAAAAATATATTTTTATTTTATTGAAAGATTACAATCTTTAATAATATTTAAAAAAAAATTTATTAAAATTATATTATTAAATATTTATAATAAATTTTTTTTGTTTCCCAAATAAACAGATAAAAAGATTAAAATGATTTAGTTAGTTTTTTTTTAATGTGAATTGTACAGCTGCTAATTAGGTTATTTTCGTTTTAAAAATGCATTGGTGCGCGGCAAAGGAGACTAAATTTTTGGTTTTCTTGTGTGTTGCATGAGAAAAAAATTAAATAATAAAAAAAAAAAAGGGTTTTTCTTATAATTTCTTAAAGCATATCTAAATATATCTTTTGAAAAAAAGTGTTTAAGACAATCGGAACCAACAACCAAAAATAATTTTACATATATAACACAAAGAGGTATCCCATCATCAGAGGAACTTGGATTTTAATACTAATAAAAAAATACTCTTAAAGATAAGCGCCTCGAAAATTATTAAAAATAAAATTAATTTGAAGAATATCCAAAAAAAAAAAATTAAAGAGCGTGAGGTGGGCATTAAATTATTTTCAAAGATACCAAAAAAAAACAGCAATAAAAAACCAAAATTCAGGTAGAATTTTTGTTTATTTTTTTTTAGATGAAAACCACATGAATTTTTGTTTCTGTTTTTTTGAAAATGTGCGTAAAAGAAAGAAGAGATAATTTTCATTTTTTCCGAACAAAGAAAAACGATTATTTTCCCAAAAACAAAAAACTATGAAGAATAATTTTCAGCAAATATTTTTTTTTTTTGAAGAAACAAAAAAATTTAAGGCATTTTCATTCAACTTTTTGTTTTTTTATATGTTTTTATTGCAGAATGCAGTTTTGTCGGCAGGTACAACAATCTCCAAAATACCAAAAAAAAAAAAAACAATTTTCGTTTTCAATTTATTTTTATATTATTTTTGTAGAAGAGAAAAACCATTGCATTGCAGGTGTTTATTTGGCATATAAGTAAGTATACAGAAGAAAAAAGTTCAACTTAACACGCTACGAGATATATGTGTATAAACTTTATATAAAAGATATATTCTATGTTACACTGTTTGAAAAAAAAAAATTAATACCAATATTCAACACGCTTTACCATTCGCTGCAACAAACAAACAAAAAAATTTTTATTTAATTGTATTTGTAGAAAAATCGGTTCAGGCATGCGCAACAGGTATTTTTTTTGCTGGTGCAACATGATTTCTTATAATCAGCAGTTTATGTAAAAAGCAAAAAAAAAAAAAATAGCAAAAATTTAATTGCATATAGTTTTATAATCGGATGAACGTAATAAAAATTTATGGAAAATAATTATTATTATAAATTTATTCAAAAATTATGGAAATATTTTTATAATTTGAAAGTTAAATAAGCGTTGGAAATATTGTTAAATAGTATTTTAGATTTTTTACAATACAACATTTCAAATTTCTATAATTCCATTTTTTCACGAGCCTTTTTGCAAGCCTCTTTAATGATTTTGACAACCGTTTTGACATTAAAAGTCATGAAATTTTGTAAAATTTTAAAATTTCCAGGACTTTTAGTGTCTATTTTATTTTAAGAGTTTTAGACAGAATCACACAAGAAGCTTGAAAAAAGTCTGGCAAAAAAGGCTCGTAAGAAAAGGGAATTAGAGAAAATATTTTTAAAAAGTCAATCGAATGTCAAATAAACGTCAAATATTTCTTCCTATTGCAATAATTTACTAATTTCTGCCTTCTATGGTTGAAAAATTGATTTCTTGTCATTTTAAGTTCCGGCTTGAATATTCATTTCTATTATAAACTGTAATTTGTTTGTCAGGGTCTTTTTTTTCTAGTTTATAACCCAAAAATTCCTACTATAAATTCCGTCTGACGTCTGATTCATTTTGCTAAAAAACCTTTAAATTTGGTTTTCAATTAATAAATCAAAACACGAGAAATATTTTTATTGCATGTTGCGTATACTTGACTTTGGTGACTGACTGTATATACACTGTTTCCAAGAGGGATCACATAAATTTTTCGTTGTTGCTCGAACATCATTTGAGATTGAGATGGCCTTCCTCAGATTAGAATCATTTTAAATTTTTGTGTTTTATATAAAAAAATTAATCGAAAGTTTTATTTATAGCTTGGAATATTCATTCACCTTGCTTATACTTATATTATTATTTTTTATCTTTTCATCTTTGCATAAGGAAAATAAAAATTAATTATTTTTCAACTATATGGAAAAAAATTGAGAGTAAAAAATTTTTTGGAGAGGAATCTATAAAGGAATGCAATTAATTTTTATAAGATGGAAATCTTTCAACTTAATTTGTTATAAACTATTTAAAAATTTAAGAATTTATATGCAAAAGTTTTGATTTGAAAATAAAAATACCTGAAATTTTTTTTTTGTTAGTCGAATTAATAAATTTTTTAGCAAAAATATTGACAATCATTTAAATGTTTTTTTTTAGAAAAAAAATTAAAATGTCTAGAAAAAATGCATATTTTTGTACCACCGCACAATTTAAAATTCCATTCAATTAAAAATAAAAAGTTAAGGTAAAGTTGGGGTAAAAGTGAACAGGAAATTGGATTGAAAATTGTAAGAAAAAATTAAATTTCAAATATTTTAACAATGAATATTAAGGTCAAAATAAGGTCTAAATGAGACTATATACATTCTTTGATAGTTTAATTTTTCAACTACTAATTCGATCAATATCGATACAAATCTTCGATATGTGCACAGCTAACGACTATATACCCACTATACTACTTTGAGGTCACTTACAGTGTTAATGAGATATCGAGACCATATTTTCGATTATTTGATTTGTATTAATGTGAGTTGAAAGTTCCATTGAATGCTTACAGCCCTACTGCGACCCTTAATAAAGTGAATCAATCGATATTTCGATATTGTTTAATATGGATAGGCCCGACATAATTCAATTATACTCTGTCAAATGTCTGAAATTACCCCACATTTTCCTTTATAATTTCAATTCTTTTTTCTCTAATCTTTCAAATTACACGCATTTATGTTCAATTCATAGAAATACATAACGTAAGCTACATAAATTTTATTGAGAATTGCAATATAATCGAATAAATATGCATACATAAATTTGTGTAGGTATTTAAAAAAAAAAAAATCTAATAAAAAAAAAAAGAAGAATTATTAATAATCTTATAGATAGATTTATGCTATATAAAAAGCATAAATAATACTAATATGTTGTTGTTATTATATTGAGATTTATTTATATTTATTATATATATAGAAAACAACATTTCAAAATATTTTAATAGACAACTTAGACAGTTTCTATATTTCTCTATATATTTTCCATAAATTCGAGTCTCCACTGTTTTTGTTTTTGGTGAATAGTATCGAGAGCTAAACAAGGTTCACATATTTTTTAAGTATTTAAATATTATCTTATATTATTATGCTTATAAAAAAACATTATGCTAACATGCACAAATATGCACTTCAATTTCATATACGAGAAAAGTGGTTACATATATTGCTATGCTGCGGTGGTAATTCTTAAGAATAATTTCGACGCAACATTTTGTTTTTTTTTGGTGTATTAGAAAATTTCGCCATCTAGTGGCTTAAATTTTGTTGTTGTGTAATAATAAAAAAATTCAAGTCTGTTTTTTTTTTCATCATCATTGAGTGGAGATTAAATTTATGTACACACAGGTTGATAGATTCTGTTTTTTTTTTTTTAGTGTCCAGGTGGAACACATATTTTTATGCATTCCAATAATAACTTGAAATTTTAGTCATTTTTAGTCATTTTTTTTTGTACTGCGCGCATGTCTCTTATATTTTGGAAAAATTAAAATGGTAAAAAAAAATTGTGTTTTGTGCAAATCCTGGTTAAAGTGTTTCTCGATCTCGTACACTTGCAGGGTGAAGGGTAAATATTTTTTTCGATATTTTTGTTTTTTGTAGTTTGGAGAGGTAAAAGAAGTGGAGTTCAAAGAGGTCATAAATTGTGAGTTAGAAGTAGAAGGTAGTAATACAACATTCTTTTAAATATGCACAATTTTATGTCTGTTTAAGTAAAGTTGACTATATTTTTGTTTTGCATTCTTGTTTTTTTGTTAGATAAATATTGATTTGAATAGTAAAAATATTATATTTAAATAAACATAAAACTTGATTTAAATATATTTAGAATTTGTCGAAAATTATTTACTGGCTTGCACACAGTTTTACTGGCTTCATATAGTAAAGTGGATTGTAGTTTACTTTATTTTAAGTATTTATTCTTGAGATTATGAAATTTATGTGCAGAAATAAAATGCAAATTATTTTTCATTTATTTGTCCTTTCTGTAAGGGAATTAAGTAATTGGACAAGAGTTACCTCTGTAATATATCCTTTAAATTGTAATAATTTGATAGAGAATTTTTCAATGATTGTGTTTTCATTTACTTAGTAGCTTTAATTAATTTTTGGTGATGATATCTTCATCGCGCAGTGCCTGACGATTTTCTATAATGATACCAAAGAATGTAAAACGAGAATATTAATTGTTACAAAATTTTTAATTTTCCTTTAAAAAAAACCATCATAGAATTTTTAAAATCCCAGCAATTATAAAAAAAAAATCTTTGTTATACCATAACATAATTTTTATCATAATTAAAATTTCCTCCAAAGATTGTAATTTTAAACGTTTAAAATTAAATTTTATCGCTGTAACAATTTTTTCGTTCTTTCATTCTCATTAAATTCTTGTGTTCTTTTTTTTTTTTCTGGTAAATTTTCACAGAAAAACAAAAAAATTCTGCACACTTGAAGGTTTAATTTCATTTAAAATTGCTGGCAGAAAAAAAAAAAGATCCTTCCTTGCCTTTCGTTTTTCAGGATATTATTAATATGTGCTGTTGTGTTGTTTGTGTTAATCTTTCCGGTCAGCATGATCGTTTTAATGTCCGACGAATTATTTGTATCTATGGTGTCTTACTGGTGTTAAGTATATAAAATTTTGATTGTGTCTTTGGGTTTTTGCGAAAATTAACCATAAAGAGAGAAGAAAAACGAAAGGAACAGAACAAAAAACGCGATGTTAATTACGTTTTTAATTAAAAGATTGTTTTTTTGTTTTTCGTTTCTCGCAGATTTTTTTTATGGGAAGAAAAACTCTGAACATTATGGTAAAAATATTATAAATTTTAGATATGGAATAAATAATAATTATTATTGTAAGAATCATAAAAAACTTATATATATAAAATTTTAAGGTTAATTTAGTGAATCATTTTTGATAAATTAAAAAAAAAACTGGTTTTTTCAGATGAGAAAAAAATTATGAAATAATGAAAATAACTTTTTACTTTTATTTACTTTTTTTTTTTAGTTATTTTTACCTTAAAGTATAAATTTGTTGCTTATGTTGTTAAGATTAATTGTAAATTTACAATATCATATAAATAAATATTTTGTGACAGTAGCTAAATGAATTTTTGACAGTTCAGAAAAGTGAGAATGTCAGGAAGTTGGTTTGCTTTATATACTGATTAGTAGCATACAAAAATAATTTAAGGAAGTTGTCAATGGTTCAATTAAATAATGTATTTCTCGTTTGACAGTCAGAATATTGATAATGACAGAAACTGAATTTATTTGACAATTCATGCCAATTAAGTGTAACAAAAATATTGAATTTATAATAATTACTAAATTTAATCAGACAAAATTCTATTAAATCGAAAAAATTATTAAAAAAATTTCAATCAGCATTGAAAATTTGACATTTAACGACATCTGAATATGATCTTTGAAACTTATTGATGAAATCTCACTTCCAGAATTGAACTTATATCTCTTTTAAACCAACTATAATTCATTTTATTATACTTAAATCTTTTAATTTTCAACTACTAAAAAAAAAATTTCTAATTTTAAACAATGCACAGTCAACATAAAAATTCATAGTTTTTTGGGTGTGTTCAAATCTCTGGTAAGATTCCTCATAAATTTTTGATTGTAAACCATTTTATTTTGTAAAACTTTTAACATTCGGAATTTCACAAAAAAAAAATTTTTTAAATCCAAAAAAGTATTTTTTTTTTATGTAATAAAAACATAAAAAGAATTCGACAAATTTTTATATTTTTATTTGCGTTTTTCAAAACTCACAGCAGCCACAACTGCAAAACGAACACAAAGTAGGCAAAAAATTTCCTTTTATAAATGTAATTGGAAATAAAAGAAGAAGATGCAAAAGAAGAAAAATGTTAATTCTTGACCTTTAAGGTCCACCTCATTGGTACGTTTCAAAAAAGAAACACTGTGAATTTGTAAGATTTTAATATTTAACATTGACTTTTGTATATACGCGACCGTTGAGTATTTAAAAGGTTTCATCTATAAAGAAGTTTTATTCACAAATCTTGTCAGTGAGTAAAATACGAAAAAAATTGTTAAGGATTTCTTTTTTTCATCTTCTTCTTTAATCGAAATAATTCTTTCGACTCAAAAACAACACACACAAAAGGAAGAAAACATGAAAAACAAGAATTCAATAAAAGAAATTAACAAAGTAGTAAAAATTGTTTTTTTGAAGAATAGAAGAATGAAAAGTAGATGTGATTTTTACCTGGAAAAAAGGACACAGAAAATTTTTGGTTGATCAATCAAAATGAATGTAAAAACTTGTACATGATTGTAAAAAAGGAATAAGTATTTTTTTTATATATATACGTTGTAATAAATCTTTTGAAATTGTTAGTTATCCTTATGAAAAATTACAAGATCCTTTTCTCTATCTTGTGTGTTTTTTTGTTGCCGCCAACTTTTTTACTAAAGAATTTTTTTGGTTAAATGAACAAATGTGAAAATTGTGTTTTAAGGTCACAAGAGAATTCGACCGACCATTAATGGAATTTTTCTAATGTTCTTAAAACGTAGGAGGAGATATGGCAAAAAATAAATCTATTATTTGTGAAATTTTGTAAATTAATTTAAAATACAAAAGAAACAACACACACAAAAAAAAACTATTATCCTTAAAAAAAATTATCTTTTTTAGAGAAACTGTAGAAAAATTCCAAGAAAATTACGAGAAATTTATGTTGAAAAGGAATTTTTATGGTTTGATTTTTTTGAAATTCAGGATTTAATCATAAAAACCAGATGTAATCAAGGATATGAACAAAATTATGATTTGCAGAAAAAATTCAAAGTGATCGATTTTTCTTGCGCAAATTAAAATTTTGGAAGACAATTTTCTTCAATTTTTTCAATTTCAATAATCTTCCAAAATTTTGTATTTAATTTGAATTTTCAAATATCTACGGAGTCACTTACAGCGTTAATTGCTTCCTGTTCCTCCTATGTCACAAAAAATAAACCAATCTAAATTCTGTATACTCGACGACACATTTACATGGCAAAGTTTCTGAATATTAATCCGTCTTTTCCCGTAACTCTTCTCCGATTTCCAATGATTTGAGAATTTATGTTTTAATGAAAACTCTTTAAAGTATCCATAAAAATTCTAATAACCCAAAGTGGAAAATGAAAAAGAAAATTTCCATTTAATGATTAAACCGAGAAGCTATTAACCAAATTCAAATTATATACCCTTAAAAAAAATATTGGGGAGCACTTGAAAAGTACACAGAGAGAAAAAAAAAAGTACAATCATTAAAAATTGTTGATGGTTGTTTTTTTTTTTTTTGCTTCAAGTGCGCACGTAAAACGTTTTTTTAAGATTAGAAAATAAAAAATTTAATATTATAAAATATTTTCGTTCACTTCCGGTTAGAGTGTATTAAGTAAGTATATTTCACGATTGCCATTCTTTTTTTGGTAATCTCTTAAAAAGTGTATTTAATTTTTAAGGGTTTTTTTTTGTTTTTAAGAACGAAAAATTTTTCTACCTTAAAAAAAAAATTCGGAGGACAGAAATTTAATATAAAGTCCTCATTTTTTTTTTATGGATGTTACCGGAAACCAGTGCCGCCATGCATTCAATTTCAGCTAATACAGCACTTTAATTTTAGTTTTGATAATAAAAGGGATTCTTTTTTCGTTCGTGTTTGTGGTTTTTGTCTTTTTTAGGTTTGATTAAAAAAAAAAAATGTTGAATTGCTCTTCAATTTTTTGCTGTTGTTGTTGTTGTTCGTTGTATCCTCTTTATTATATTTTTATATCCTGCGGAGACAGGGGAATTTTTTTTGAAATTAAAGACGAACCACAAAAGTGTTTTTAAGTGTGTTACGCATGCGCAAAATAATTTCTTCTTTTTCGTGTCATTCATAAAGCAAAAAAACTAATTTTAATTTTCATCCTGTTTACGATATTGTCGAGTGCATACCCAAAGACATTACTGGTGGCCATGAAGGTATGGATTTTTTGTACAATAAAGAAAAAAAAAAATTAATATAAAAAACAGGATTCAATTTGATGCGTGTAAGTAAATAATTTAAGAGGGGAGAGGATCGAAGATTATTGTCCTTTAGTTTGTCATTTGAGACATATTTTTTTTAAGAAGAAAATTTGATTAAATTAATGGGAGGTTAAGTAACTACAGAGAACAGATAAAATGTTTTTCAAAAATTTCAGTTTTTTCACATCATTTTGTGAACGTAATCGTTTCGGTTGCGACAGTACTGGAGTGTTTACGGAGTACCAAAGAACGGATCATTGAAATGTCTACATTTTAACTTTTTCGATCAAATTTTTAGTAATTCGGAATTAAAATGATCATGTCTATTAAATTTAGGTGCCTCACATAATTAATATAGTAAATTTATGTTAAAATAATCTCGAAATTACGAAATGTTGTCCAAAAATAATCACTCCAAAAAGTAATATCGCAAATTTTGCTAAAATTGTGCTCAGAAAATCCATTTGAACTACTTTCGTAAAAACCGAAATATTTCATTCACTTTTTATATGATAATTGCATAGCTAAAATCTTCAAAAGCGAGAACAAAATTTGCCAGACAATTTGGAAGATCGCACAAATAACCAAAAAAAATTAATTCTTTAAAAAAAAATTTTTTTAAATGATTTTTGTGGCATAAAATTTCTGTTACCTTGAATTCAAATTTTTTTTTTAAAGTAAATTGTCGTGTTTTTAGGTGCGGGATGGGATGATAAAAACCAAATTATAAATTTTCAAATAAATCTTATTAAGTAATTGAATTTCTGTTAAACAAAATTTTTATTAACTTACCAGGTGATCTAACATTAGTTTCATTATTTGTATCATGCCAAGCTTCTACAATAAGTGTAAAAGTTCCCTGTAAAAAAATAAAAAAAATAATGAAATTAATTTTTAAACATTTTATTTATTAGATTAAAATTACATAATTTTAGAAAAAATACGAAAAATCTCATTTAAATGCAAAAAAAATTAAATTCAAAAAAATTTTCAAATACAAAATTTTTGCAATTTAAGCATAAAAAGTTTATTAATTTTTTTTTTAAGATTGTAATTTCATATTTAATTTATTGTTGTTGGTATTTCTGCTTGTCGTGGGATAATTAAATATATTTTCCGCTTTTCATTATTCATTTTACAAAAAAAATTAATATTGTTAGAAAATCTGCTGAAAAATGAAGCTTTTTTTTATGTAGCAAACAAAAAATATATATAATTTTTTAATAATCCAGTTGTCTGAGTATGTTTTTTATTATAAATATGCTGTAAATTTTCGATGCACCTCTAAAATCTACTCGTCATTTAGACTACAGTACAAGTGGTCCACAAATAATTGGAAATTTTTTATAATGGTTTAAGTATAAAATAAGGAAAATTTAAATTTGTATTTGACGATGAAGTCTCTGCACTCAAAAGTTTCACAAAATATGATTTTTTCTGTCAAGTTCTTGGAAATAATAGTCAAATTTTTGTATGACTTTGTAAGGAAACAGTAGAAATTTCTTAGTCATTTCATCTGTTTGGGTTACGTCTGTACTCCTATTAGTTTGAGTCCATGAAAAATAGGTCGAAGAACGTAATTAATCTCGAGACGCGTATCCCCTAAAACTCCTCTTCAGTAAATATACTGAAATGAGGCTGAACAATTCATTGCAAACGTCTATGTTAAAATCCAACAGAAGACTTAACAGTTGCTGGAATTACACAGTCTGTAACAGATAACAAATATCGAAGATACTACAAGTGATTCTTTAATAGACTGATGCAACTTAGACGCAATAGAATTTTCCCTCCATTCTGTTACAACCTACTAAATTTCTTGTAATATTTTTGCACAATGGTTTTTGTCTTGACTAAAATTTCATAATGTTGCTAAAATTGTGTAGCAGGTACTCAAATATATTTTTGAGACACCTTGTAATTTTTTCAATTTTTTATATATGTACTTTTTTTATAGGTTACAATTTCCACCATTAAAAAAAAATGTGAAAAATTGAAATAAATAAATAATAAAAAAAAAAATGTTAATTTTAACAAATCTCATTTTCAATTCAACTTTTTTTTTGTTGAAATAAAACTAAATATAATAAAAAAAAAGTGTCTATGTTACAATGAACAGCATAAAAAAAAATATTTGTAATTAAATCTTCGTGCAAATGTAATTAAATCCAACTGTGCTGTGCATAGTGCAATTCCCCCCCTCCACCACCTTTAACCCACCCATCACAATTTATTTTTATAAATTTTTTGTTGTTGTTGTTGTTAAATATGTGATGACGATGATCATAAGACAAAATAAACAATTTTATAAAAAAATTTATGTACTTTATATAAAAATAGGCACAATAAAATATGCTGCACATAATAACGAGACAAAACACATATAACATATAATAGTCATTGATAATCTTCTGTATATTTTATATACTCCTCCTAATACACCCCTCCTCCTCCTCCCCGCCTAATTCACTGATGTCAACCCAACAAAGCATAAAGCGAAAAAAATCTTCAATCTGGTAACAAAAAAACCAAATCCCCATAAGAAATTTTCATGATTTTGTGAAGCATAAATGAAACACTATGTTTAATATAATTTAAACAAAAAGTATGTCTCTTCTTTTTTTGAGGTTAAATTGGAAATTTGTGGTTGGGTGGGAGGTGAGGTAATCCCGTACATTTAATACAAAAACTGATTTTGTGTAATGAATTTTTTTATGTTTTTTGCATATCGAAGCATAGAAAAGGTAAAAATTTTACAAAAAAAATTACTGTAAAAACCTGCCTCTAACTTGAAATGGAAGTTTGGTATATTACCTATTTGCAAGTTGTTGCTGTTAGTATTATTATACCTGAGATCATGAATGACATTTAAATTGAATAGAGAAGCGAATTTATTTATTTATTTTTTTTTTTGTAAATTTCTGATTGTTGTTTTGAGATTTGAATTTTTTAAGAGCAGCAAAAATTTATAAGATTTGCAAAAAATATCTTTAACAATAACACATAGAAAAAAAAGCAGATTAAATTGGGTAATAGAGAAGTGAATTAGAGAACAAATAGAGACATTAATGGTATAACGACCCTGAAAATTGAATTTGATATTAATTTATTAAAGATATAAAGATACAATTTTATATTTGAATTATTTGAAATGGAATTGAAATAATAAAATTTTTATGGAATTTTATTTAGATTACAAAAATTGGATTGGAAATTGTCCGAGAGGAAAAGGTTTTTTTTTATTGATTGTTACTTTAATGAAATCGAAATTTTATGTAATTGACAATTTAAAATGTCAAGAAAATCTTCAATTTTTGAAATTTCTTTTTTAAGACTAAGTTGTCAGATGGTTTAGGAAATGAAAACAAATTTATATATACCATGAAATTACTTCTAATAGAAAATTGATGCCCTAGTATAAATTTAATAGAAACTTGCAATTACTTTCTAAGAGTCCTTTTTAAACCAATTATTTTCTAAGTATCCTTTTTTAGCTTGAATATGTAAAAAAAATTACATCAAAGAAATCATTGAAATATCAAATATTTAGTGAGACATAAAACCCAATTCCATTAAAGTTTGAAAAAATTATTATATAACTTTAAGTGCACATCTCACTTTTTACTTTAATTGAAATTATAATTTATATAAATTGTTTCCTGAATTATACGTTGACACTCCAAAAATAAATTTTACAATACAATTCACAATTCAATTTTGATTGCCCTTTTTTTGAAATATTTCATCCTTTCTCAGTAAAAATCATTAAAATGTGCATCTAATTTTTGTTGGTTCAATGCAAAAAAAATTCACTATTATATTTTTAACGAGATCCAATTTGCATATTTATTCAAGTGAATCAAGACTAGACAAAATTATCTTTAAATTTTTACATAGTCTCAATTATAAATAGAATTGAATTTTCAATGTTTTGTCCTAAGGGTCATGGTTAATAAACCAAAAATGATCAAAAATTTATCGATAAATGTTGCAGCATAAACTCCTGGAATTTTTTTATAATTTGTTCATGATTTTTTTTGGGTTTGACAGGAAATTACTTAGACTTTAAAATAAATAGTAAAATCGATCATTTACCATAGTGTCAATAGAGAACAGAATCGTTATTAATTTTTATCGGTCAATGTTAGTTTTAATTATTTAGTGATGACAAATTTTAAATGATTATAATTGAAAAATTAAATTTTCTTTATTGTCGTCTTTCAAAATTAAAAATGTCATGTGTTTATTTTACGTGTTGGTGGGCAAAAAATTCATCAATGGATCATAACAAATGAAATTTGTATAAACGTCTGGGGGCGGTAAATAATCAAATAAAAATTATGAAAATAAATAAAAGACTATATGTAAATATAATTAAATTTTATGTCGCGATGACCTTATTAAAAAATTATTGCATGATTTTTAATTAAAAAGATTTGAAAATTGAAATTTTCCATCTGAATTTTAAGGAGTTTCAATTTACTTGAATTTTATGAAATTTAGACCAAAATTTACTCAATTGTGGATACGAAATTATTTTGATTTTCCACCAAATTTACATTATTCGTAAAATATTTCCAAATTTCAATGCTGGAAATTTGAGAATAATTCTTTGGGAAAAAATGTAAATTAAAAGTAAATCCTTTCATTTTAAACTTCCACAATTTTCTTTCTTATAATTGCCATAAAAACGACTTAGCTATTAATTATTTACTTAAACTTCCATAATTTCTCAGACAATTAAATTTACCTACAAAAGATTTCAACAAGTCCTTTTTTTTTGTATAACAATAATTGGTCCTTATTCTCGTTTTTTTTTTGTTGCAAAAAAATGATTCAATTTTCTTCACCTTACAAAAATGACAATAGAACAATGAAAATTCTCAAGTATTTCAAGTGATTTTTTTCTCAGTTTTATGTACCAATTTTATGATTCGTTAAGGTAATTTTAGCTTTTTTATGAAACTTGAAAGAATTATTATTAAATTAACAAATTTTTCAATACAAAATGTGTAAATGGGGTTTTTTGGGTGGTTGTGAAAATTTTTTTACTAAGCAAAAAAGATTCTTTCAGAAGTCACAAAAATTAATTTCAAATTTTATTCTGTGGAGGCTGCTAGAAAAAATTGAAATTGTGTACCTTTCTTTACTATCTGGGTGGGCGCGGGATCATTTTTTTTTTTATTCTAAATTAATTAAATTTTTAACCGAAACAAAAACTGTTATTAAATATTAAGATTAGCTTTTTACGGAAAAAAGCTCAAAACTTATGGTTTTGTTATGTAATCTCTTTTAAAATCTACAATAATCATTAAAATGTGGACACAACACAACAAAACAAAAAAATTATTATGAATAATCAAAAAAATTATGATTTTTTATGATAATTTTTTTTTTTCAAATTTCAAATTTTCATCCCACATTTTTTTTGTTTTTCGTATAATTTTTCAAATCACTTATCAATCCTCCGAAAGAGTTGATGAATTTTTTTTTAAAAGACAAGTTTTTTTTTTTTCAAAATTTATTAGCCATTTTTTCTGTCTTGGCTAATCTTTGTTGATGCATTTTTTTTACCTAAAGAAAAATTAAATGAATAAAAAAATTACCTAAAATTTTGTAGAAAAAAAAAGTTTCATAAATAAATTTTCTCCTACACGAAAAAAAAATGAAACTAATAATGCACAGTTTTTTTTTTGGTCTATAATTTTCAGGTCTTTGCATTTTACTATTTTGTATGGTCCATAATTTTGATTTCGGAGGATGATGGCGCGGAGACGATGGACAAGACAAGAGAAGATTTTATGAAAAACCAGAAATTACAAATATTTTTTTTTTTAAAGATAAGACAAAAATTTTAAACTTACATATTTGATGACAAAACACCTCCACGATGATTAAATATGTTTTCTATATATAATGTAAAACTGGCGAAGATTTGTCGCAGGTGAGAGATGCAGTTTTTGTTTTTAATCGAAATTTTTTTGGAAATTTATGTAAATTTTTTTCAGTGATTTGATTGAGAAAGAAAAAAAATAAACAAACAAACAGAGATTTGAATTTGTTCCGGTCACAAGAGGAAAAAAAAGTATACTGTTTTTTTTGGTTAGTTTTTACATTTGGCGCCCACTTGAATGAATGTTTCTAAATTTTATGGAAGATTGATAATAAATATTCATTTGATCTACTTTCGATAGTTTTATTTACACTTTGTTTTTGTGTGTTTTCTTTTTTTTGGATGTTGTTAACCAATTTTTTTGGTTTCTTCTGAAAGTCGAAATTGAATGGACCAAGGCAAAAAGATTGTGGAGTAATCGAAGAAAGTTAGAGGTAATTTGAATTATGTTTTCTATCAATAAGAAATATTTTGGGATAGAGTCTAACTGGAATGGTAAATTAGCTAGATTTCAGTAGAGAGGACAAGATAAACAGTTTCGAATTTTAGTGACAGAAGTTAATAGCTGTCAACCATCTTCTGAAGAAGAAAATTGTGCACCTATGTCTATCAAAAATAGAAAGTTCAGATAGCCAAAATTGCACGAAGCTTGGAACAAGACTGTGTAGGGATCATTTGTTGATGAGACCGTAATTACCACGGAGAAATAATCAAATGAAGTTGGCTACACACCATTTTTAGTCTGTAATCTAAGAAAGAACTAGTATTTTAGATGTTAGGCCCTAAGATTTTGACTAGAAATATTCGGTAATTTCCATTAAATTACTCGCCAAAAAAACCAAAATCGAAATTCGAATTTTTCACATTTTTTTCATAAAAATTTCATCATTAATGGATTCTGGTTTCCGATGGGTTTCCTTCACTCCTAAAAGGTACATTAAACTTATTTTCTCATCCACATTGAAATATTTCTTTCAGAAATAACAAAAAAAAAAATGTTGCTTTTTCTGCAACACTTCAACATAGCACAAAATTCACGAACAGATGTCAAACATTTTAAAAAAAACTCTCTCTACATAAAAAAAAAAGGAAAAAAGTCAGACGCTTTTTTAAGAGTGATGTGGTCTTTAGTATAATGTTAAAAGAAAAAAAAAGCATAATTTTCGCTAAAATATCCGCGATATATGTTCATGATTTCCGCTATTTTTAAACATTTTCATTTATTTTTTTTAAGGAAAGCAAAAAAATAAAAAAAAATTGGAACTCAATTTCAATTTTTTAATGCTTGCACGTTTAAAAAAGAAGTTTGTTACATGTCTTCTCGCGTGCCATTATTTTTATTTTTATATATATGTTAAATTTATGTACTTAAAACTTCACAAATGTCCTTGTTTTTATTCATCAAATTTCATGAATTATTTTTTTTTTTTAAATCATACTAAAAAAAAAAAAAATTTTTTTTATGTTTATGAAAAACGACAAAAGGAAATTCTATTTTTGGAAATTTTTATAATTTTGTAAAAAAAAAAAAAAGTCAGGGAGCAGGGATTTAAAAAAAAGATTTTACATAAAATTTTCAATAAAAAAAAAAATTTCTTGAATAAATTTTCCAAAAAAAAAGAAATGTGGAAATATATTTTTGTGTAATTTTCAAATTTTGGCAACATAGCAAAAATTGAAATTTTATAGAGTAAAGACTTCACTTGTTCCACAAAAAAAAAAATATAACGAATTTTTTTATTGATTTTCTGTGTTAATCGCATGGTGCACCCTTAATTATAATTATAGCGTGCGCGACAGTCACATTCACCCTTAAATATTTTTATTAAAAAAAAAATTATTAAGTAGAGTTTGTTCGTCATGTAGGTTCAATATTTTTGTAACGAATATTACTTTTAGATAGACTTCGAGTATATAATTCATTGACGCATGCGATTATATACCATAGTTAAAAAAACTCCAAACAATTTTGAATAAGAAGGGGAAAATATTCAAGCAAAAGATACGAGAATAATCATAAGGGCATAACGGACGATTTCCTTATAGTTTCTATAGTATATTATTCATACATTTTGGTATATTTTTAATATTATTATTTAGGGTTAAAAACTGAAATTGGAAATGAGGGTTGATAAAAATATATGTAATAATAATAATAATAAAAACCAGTTCAACAACATTTTCGTAGCACACATAAATATTTTTCTAATTTAAATATATTAAAAATTGTATTTTTACAATTCTAAGGGTTTGTTGGATTATACAAAATTATCAAAAATATCAAAAATTTACCAATACTTTGATTAATTAGAAATTGAAAGTCACAAATTTAGATCAAATTTTTATTGGTTATGTCAAAAATTTATAAAAATGAATAAATAAATGGCATGTATACAAATTTATGGGTTTGTTGGATTATAAAAATAACAAAAACTTTTCGTAATTTGGTAGTTATTACTATAAAAATTCGAAAGAAAGGTAAATTTTTGACGTAATATCGAAAATTTGGACAAAATGAATAAAGAAATTGAATTTTCTTTTGAATGTTTTGACAATATTCAGGCAATATTTAAATTTGAAGCTGAAAAATCGAAAGGATTAAAATCAATTGTGATTTTAACAAAATTTGCATTAAATCTGCTAAGTATACCTTAAAATGTCCGTTAAACATTCAACTAGTCTCATAATTCTATACCCAAAATAAGTTGATTTACAACCAACAATTATGTAAATTATTCAAAGTACGAATTCTCGTCTATAGCAACATTTTGTTATCCAAAAATAGGGTTTAAAAAATGTTTTTTTTCTATTTTCGAAATTCTTTTAAAAGTAATTTTTCCAGTTTTTCTGATCCATTTTGCTTGTTGGTTTGTTCTTCAATTTAGAGAAAACATTGCTGTTAAAATTAATAACGACGAAAGAACATTAAAACATCAAGACAACAAAAAAAAAGGGTCGTTATACTATGAATATTATATTGGCCATGTCCGTTCCTCAAGAAAAGAAATCCACGTGCTCATCTTCATCGTCGCGTATATCTCCTCTCAACCATAAACACACCATATACCATAAGAGACTAAAATATATTCGTTGTAATTTACTTATATTAATTTCCCTTTATGTACCTAAGAAGAGGGAAATTTGCTATTCAAAAAAAAGGAAAATATTTTTTATCATCATCATAAAAATTTAAAAGAAATATGAAAAATCAAATTTTTCATAGCTCGTGCGATCTTCTTCTTCAGATTGAAGAAAACTAAATTTTAGAGGTTAACATTGAACTTTTTGAAGGGAAAGAGAAGGTAGGAGAATGAAAAATCTAAATGAAAAATTGTAATTTTTTTTTTTGTAATTTACATGAAAATTAATAAATGGAACGAAATGATTTTTCATTTTCTTATAATATTGGACATAAAAAAATATATTGTATAGATTTGGAGGGCATTTTAATAATAACTGCAAGAACAATTTCGTTACAGTCAAAGAGTTATGATAATTGGAAAGTTGAAAAAAATTGTAAAACGAAAAAAATTGTAAAATTACGACTTTTTCTTTTTTATAACATTAAAAGAAGATTCCGACAAGTGTTTTATAGTTCAATAATTTTCAATGAAAAATAATAAGAAGAAGAGATTTTCTTTTTTTGGCGCACACAAATTTGAATTTTACTCAACCCTAATTATTCAGCCCTGCAAAATATTAAATGAATTTTAATACAATATTTCACCCCTTGTACAAAAATTCATAATAAATACATATTGGTGATTATGTTGGAAAAAAATATAATGTACGGTTTGGTGGACGATGATGCACAAAACTCGTGTGTGAGGTGCGCGCGCAATTTTTTTTTTACGATGTTTTTTGTATAATTTAATTTTTTCGACAGCTGTTTCGGTAATGTTGTTGGTGCTTATGAACCATTTTTTACTCAGACAGATCACCTTTCAAGGATTTCTAGTTTATTTACTTTAAACCATAAACATTGAAAATTTACTTTATAAATAAAAATGTTAAGTAAAATTTGAAATTTTTGTATTAAATTTGTAATAAAAAAACAGGTCAAAATATTTCTTGCATTTTTTGTTTTTCTACAATTTTTAGGTTATTTTCGTTTTCATTGCAAGTTTTATGGAATTTTTGAACTACATTTGTTAGAAAATTGTCAGTTTTTAGTTCTTAGCTTTAAAAAAATTTAAATTCTCTTCTAGTTTTTTAGAAAATTATAAATTTTAAGCAAGTTTTTTGTAATTTCAACAATTTTAGTCTAATTTTCTTATAAAACTGGGCTTTTTTCCAAATAAGATTGTAAAATTTAAGCTACTTTTCTATAATTTATTATTATATATAATTAAAATTCGTTTCTTTTTTACTTACCGGCCATGCAAAATTAAATGGAAATGGTATTGGATTAATAAAACCATGATTATTATTTGTACCATTACCATTTTGATTATTATTATTATTATTAAAACTGCTACTATCCATTATATTTGGTCCATTTATATTTGTTAAATTAACAGAATTTTCACCTAATACTGGTGTTACAACATCACCAAATGTACATTGTGATGTTGTATCAATTTTAGCTTGATAATGTTTTAAACATACACGAAATCTTGTTTTACATGTACCTGTACATTTACCATTTATTGTATCAAATTGACCACTACAACATTTACCATCATTATCACGTCCCATGTCATTATTAAAATATTTTAATCTAAGCTCAAATAAACCCAAACTTTGAACCTGAAATGAAATAATAATAAAAAATTAAAAAATAAATTTCACATTATTTAAAATTTTCTAGAAAAAATATTTATATACTTAAATAAAATTTACATATTTTTAATATTTTGTTTGTTTATTATTATTTTTTTCAAGTAATTAAAACATAATTTTTCATCTATATAAAAATTTGCATAGAAATTGTTTTAAAAAACAAAACAAAAGCAATTAAAATTTTTGGAAGAAATTTCATATATTTTTATATTTTCAGTTTTGGTATATACAAAAAAAAAATGTAAGATAATAAAAATTAATATTTTAATTTACTGAAGCTGAAAAAATACTATTTGAGGATATTTTGTAATTATAAATCAACATAAAAAAAAAAAAACAGAAAATGTTAAAAGAATGTCGGAATAAAATTTATGATCCAAAACATTAATAAACAAAAAAAAAATATTCAACAGATAAATTTTTTGTTTAACGTTTGAAATTTTAACATTTTCCAGGTCAAATTTGTTAATTATTGTATACAATTCAAATTGTCGTTTTCCCCCAAGTCAAATTCTTCCCATTTCAAATGTTCGTCCTTACTGTCAAAGAAGGACAAATTTGAATTGTTCAAATCCCAATTTGACTCGAAAATACTACAAAATATTTTACACGAAAATTTTTCGGTATGATAATTCCAATTAAAATTGATCATAAAGAGATGAGGCGCAACCCCACTTAATTTTAATCAAAATTCAATTAATCTATTGACAAATAATTATTATATAATTCTTTCGAATTCGTTTTTTTTTTTTATAAATTCAATAAATCAAAACAAAATTTTCATCGTACACAAAGTAATTTTTTTGGTTTGACCTATCAAAAAAAAAAAAAAAAAAGCTTTTTCCAATGCCGAAAAGACACATCACAGCTTAAATGATTCCCGTGTGTATATCAAACATGAAGATAAGATGGAAAAAAAAAATAAATTTTTTATAAGTAAATCAAATCAATTGGTCAAACTACAAGAAACTAATATGTTATACCCATTTTACGCCCTCTGCACGGTTCGAAATATAGGTTTGATTTTTAAACAATTCGTCAAATATCTGAGTTTAAAATAATATTTTAAACATGTACGTTTAAATTATAGAATCGATTAAGTTTAAACAAATTTTTTTTAAAATTTTATTATAAAATGTAAACTTTCTGGTCTATATACATAAATTTAAACCATTTAGTTTAATCGTGTCCATAAATCTACTTAAAAAGTAGACCTAAATATCTAAAAACAAAATATTATAGTTTTAATGAATTGATAAATTTATATAATCTTAAAAGTTTGAAAATTAAAGTAAAATGACTAGAATTTAAACACCAAAATTTGCAAAATAAACTTTATTAGTTTCAATTGCAGCAAAGAAATACCGTTTCTTTTCAATGGAATTAATTTTAAACATAATAGTTTAAAATGCTAATAACGTAGTCCGTACAGTCTAAAAAGTAAATTACAAATATCGATTCGGATATAAACAATAAAGTTTAAATTTTACACTATTGTGTGACTAACAGTTTAAACAGAAAGTTTAAAATTCAGAAATTTTGTTTAAATTCTTCGCCAAATAAACCTTTTAGCTTATCCGTTTATTCTAAAGGGTTTAAAATGATCGACTTGTTCAAGCATGTTGTTTTTGTTGATCTTTTTAAATATACAAATTCAATTGAAAAGTGAAATTTGTGAAGTGCGGGTGAATTTAATTTTTTTAAGTGAGTAATTTATTATTGTCGATTTTAATATCTTCGTATTTTTAAATTAAATTATGATTAACTTTAAAAATAATTAATTTTATTGCTGATAATTAAATGAAAAAATTGAAATTAAATTAATATTAGCAGTGTTTTTTTTAAAATTAAATTAATATTAGCAGTGTTTTTTTTTAAATTAAATTAATATTAGCAGTGTTTTTTTTTGCTACTTACTATACATTTATTGACATTAGAGAGAAAATTTTATATTAGAAACAAAAAAAATATGAAGACAATAAAGAATATCGGCATCAGTTATTATTGTTTCTAATATAAAATTTTCTTTCTGATGCAGATATACGTATATGTATACAGTACCAAAAAATCAAAAAATATAAAATAACAAAGTGTAATAGTAATTTTTTGAATATTTGAGTAAGTACAAACTAAGTAAGTGAATATAAATATAACTAATATAAAAATGTCATTAGTTGGACGTTATATTAAAGTACATTTTGAAACAGAAAATATACTTAAATATGTTTATTTAGAAAATAAATGTTCGGAAGGAGATATTTTGCAATTTGAAGATTTACTTCAGTGCGGTAATTTTTTATTTGTTTTTTTTTTAATATTAAATAGACATACACAGAAAAAAATTAAGTGGATTTTTCAAACAATCTTCAGTGTTTGAAAAACTTTTTATGATTTTACTACTTTTTTCTATGATTTATTTAAATTTTCATTGAAACGTAAACAACAAATAGTTAAATCAATAAAATTTTAGATAAACCAGTAACATATTTTCTTTGACCAACTTTTATACACAAATTTCAATGATATAAATACTTTTTATTTGACCAATTTTTTCTGTGTATGAATTTATTAAAATTTATATCATAAATTTTTGTTATTTAAATAATATTTTGAAAAATCTTAACATCAATTCCGATTTATCTAGAAATAGACCAATTATTTTTGGATAATTTATTCAAGCGGTCAAAATTAAGTGAATTTATTTCTATTTTCAGTACTTTGTAATACAGAAGAAAAAGAATTTCTGCATTTTAAAGATTCTCAAGGAAATATTTTACCTAACAACCTTATAATACCTCTGGTCAACCAATATATTTATTGTGCGTGCTTTTCCATGCAGTATTGCACAATTCCCAAGACCGTACCTCTAATAAGATGTGATGCTGCATTGGGACCTCTTATTTCTATAACATCCCAAGTAATTACAAAATAAAATATTTTTAAATACATAAATACTCGTTTTACTTAATTATGAACTTTTTCCAGGAGTTAAAAAAGTATATAGAAGCAAACGAAGGACAATATATATTTGAAATTTTTGCAAAAACTAATTGTTTGACGGATAAAATCAGGCGATTATTGGTCCGAATTTTGGTAAAATTTATAGTGTCGCAATTTGGAGAAAAGCCGTCCAAAAGGGAAAAGTATAAGGTAGCTACTTTAACTGTGGAACTTTTTCCGTGTTATAAAACCAACAATAAATACGGTGGAGCAGTAAGAATTAAGAATTGTGTCTATTATTATTTTTAAATACTAATTTATTTATACATTATAGGAAACGTTTTTCGATCCAGACAGAAATACTGGATATTTGGTGAGCCAATTGAAAAATAGTCTTTTCGCAAAGAAAAAATTTGAATCTGGTGAATCTTCTTCTTCAAATCACACCAGTGCAGATACACATCCGGAGGAAGATATCATTATCCAAGAGGATATTACCGATGAAACGTTGGATTTTTTTAAAAACGTTACTTTACCGGAACAAAAACTAAATTTAATAGAAAAACTTCGGCATACAGTTACTGCACGAAAGGCTTTTTTGAAAGAACTACGTAGTATTGGTGATCTATTTCCATTTTTCTTTTTGGATGTTGAATTGGTACTTTATTTAATTACTTCAAAAAATATGAACATAATTTATATATTTTTAGGTGTCTGTGGATTTCAACTTTCAATACCCTAAAATCAGAAATATTGCAAGCAAGTGGATACCTATAGAATCGTCTATTCAAACGGTGCTTGAGTCGAAAGGGTTATCGATTGAGCCTTTGAATGGTAAATGAATTAAAAACCTTTTGAGGATATAATAATACTTTATAACTTTCAGATTGGTCACAATCAGTACAAAATTTCCTGGCATTAATTAAGTTATTACCAGCACCACCTGGACAAAATATTTCATCCAGATGTAATTTTGTACAAACCGTTGATAAATTTATAAAACTGCATGAGAACAATAAATCTATCAATGAAGTGACAACCAATTCAACATTGCAACCTATTATCATAGCAACTGGAACATCAAAAAGAGATATTCAGCAATATTTTATAAGTATTGACAAACAACTATTACCTATACCGAGCCACTATTCATTTGTGCAGGTCTTCGACATTTTTTTTAAAGCTTTTTATATATTTCATATTCAGTATGACAATGATTTAAATTTGTTTTTCCGATTTTTTGAAAAATATATTTATGAATTTGAAAATATTAAAGCAACACCCCGAATGTCTGAAATTTGGTCTTCGTTGGTCAACGTTTCTGACAGAGAAAACTTAAATTTTGAGAATCTTCTTATTTTAAAATAAACTATGAAAAATTATTATTGCTTTATATGTACAAAAATATTTCGAGAAATAAAATTTGCAATATGTCATTTAAAACATTTTCATAATCTTAAAAGCACCAATAATCTTAAACTAAAGTGTATTGTTTCTTTAAAATGTACACGAAATTTTAATACATATTCCGGGTTAAAAAAGCATGCCATCAGTTGTCCTCAATTAGCGTCCAGCCTTGGTAAAATTTCAACAAATAATAGTAATAGTAATTGGTTAGAACTTCAAAAAGAAAATAATAATAATTGCAATATTTTATCTGAAACTGAAAATTTGAATGAAACTGAAAATTTGAATGAAAATAATGAAGTAATTAATACCAATTTTGTCGATTATAAAGTTTCTAACGAAAACGCATGCGAACACTTTCAAATAACAACACCGTGTATTAAAAACATTTTTCAATTCTTATCTTCCATTTATGTAGCCGAATCAAATATTGATAAATTTTGTGTATTTTTGAATGATTTAACTGAACATATATTTTCTGAAATAAATTTGTTACCAAAAAACCTTTCAATGTGTAGTGGTATTTCAGAGATACGTTTAAATATCATTAATGAATTAAATAAATATAGTTCGTCTTTTAAAAGAAAACAAAATTACAAAGAAAGTGTAGGCTATGTTTTACCTAAAGAAATGACAATTAATTTGCGATGGGAAAAAAAACTCAATAGTAAAACCAATTTGTATGACTATATTAAAAAACCATGTACATTCCAGTTTATTTCTATATTAGAAACACTTAATAATTTATTTAAAAATCCGTATTTTAAATCAATTTATTTCAAAAAAGATCACTCATGCAACACCGAAAACTTATATAGTTTTTGTTGTGGATCAAATTATCAAAAAAGTACTTTTTTCTCAGAAAATCCATATGCTCTCCAAATTCAAATTTTTTTTGATGATTTCGAAGTAGTTTCTGCATTAGGTAGTAAGACCACAGTTCATAAATTGGGAGGAGTCTATTTTTCGTTATTTAATTTGCCATCATATTGTCACTCTAAGCTGGAACACATTCATTTAGTTGCCTTGTATTTTTCTGCAGATCTTAAAGGCGAACCAAACCTAATAAATGAAATTTTAAAACCAATTTTTAAAGAAATTGATTACCTTGAAAATAATGGAATAGATATTGACACAAAAAATATTAGGGGAACGCTGGTATCCCTTGCCCATGATAATTTAGGAGCCAATACACTCCTTGGCTTTTCTCAATCATTTAATAGTAATTTTTTTTGTAGAATTTGTGAAATGCATAAAAATGATACCAAAATTACTCCGATAGAAAACCCGGATTTATTGAGAACAACTGAAAAATTTTACGAGTTATTAAACCAAGAAAATATTGATGAAAAACAAGGAGTAAAATTTCACTGTATGTTTAACAACTTAAAACACTATAGTATGTTCCAAAACGCTACAGTAGATATAATGCATGATATTTTAGAGGGGGCTGTTCCATTTGCTTTAAAAAATTTTCTACTACATTTAAAATCACTTAATGTAGCGCCTAATAAAATCAATAGCAGAATACATTCATTTAATTATTCAACTTTAGATAATAAAGATAAACCAACTTTAATTTATTTAAATAAAATATCCAAAACATCAATTGGTTTAAATGCTTCACAAAACTGGTGTTTAATAACTTATTTGCTATTTATTTTTAGTGAATTCGAAGAAAAGGTTGATAATCGAATTTGGCTTTTCATAACAAGTTTACTTAAAATTATGATTATTATTTTTTCTGACAATATATCAAAAAATACAATACTTTTATTAAGAGATCATATTAAAAGTCACTTATCCATTATTTTGGAATTGGGACATACATTATTACCGAAGCACCATTTTATGACCCATTATTGTGCGATACTGGAACGCCAGGGTCCATTAATCCGTCAGTGGTCAATGAGATATGAAAGCTACCATAGAAATTTTACCAAGCCTGGACGCTATTTAAATAATTTTAATAACATAGCCAAGACTCTTTCACATAGACACCAACAACGGCAGGCTTCTCTGTTACAATCTCTAAATTTTGCACCAATAAAAAAAACGGGTCGTGCTGAACAACTAGATATTTTAAATCATAAATTCAAATGTTTGCTGCAAGAAAACCTGCAAGGACAATTTTTTTATACTTCTTTCGTAAATCTAGGATTTTTGTACAAAATAGGGTTATTTTTGGTTGTTAATGAAAAAATACAAAATAATCCAATATTTTGTAAAATTAAGGAAATTTATTTCAATGAAAATTGTGATTTATATTTTCTTGTTCAAGAATTTAAAACAATAATATTTAATGAAAAATATATTTCATATGAATTAAAATGTACAAATAATATAAATATAATAAATTTAAGAAATCTAAAATGTAAAAAATCTTTTGATGCTCTCAAACTTGGAGATAAAATATTATTAATTTCAAAATCAATTATTAATTGAATTAAGTAGTAATTAAGATATTTATATGTATATTATTTTTTTCTTAAAAATTACATAATTAAATATTTTTATATAATTATCATTTGTGTTTTACTTAAATTAGAAAGGATTGAGACTTAATTGTAAACCCAGACGGGTTTAAATATTATCCTGAATGAAACTTAAAACGTTTACAATTTAAACTGGTTAAGTTTAAAAAAATGATATAATTAAACCCTGATATACTTATTTATAAACGGTTATAAATAAAATTTAAACTTCACGGTTTAGTTAAAGGACATAAATTATTTTTTAAGTTTAGAATTTAGAAAAAAATAATTTAATTGTAAACCGAAAAGATTACAAACGGAATTTTTATAAACTTGCATGTTTAGTATTTAAACCGTATTTATTAAATATTTAAAATCTTGGTTTAAAATGTAAACAAAATAGTTTTAAATTGTATATAATAATTAAATTGGTACGTTTTGATTTCAAACAATTTAGTTTAGTTACACAAAAATTTAATACATAAACAAATAAGCTTAGTTTTTAAACTCATTTTCGTTTGGATAAATATACAAACTCTTCCAGTTTAAAAATGAAACCTAAATTTTGAACCGTGTGTAAATCTCCTCATTTGATTCAACAAAATATTTTTTGGTTAATATACTTTATAAAAAAAAATCTTCTTCATAAAAAATCAAATTTTGGTTGTTGTTGGTTTATGATTCAAATAAGAATTGAACCAAAAGGCACAAAAAAAAATTACTTGTGATAATGGTACTTATTTGCCGCTTAAAACTTGAATTAATTTTTATGTTTTATGATTGGGAAAACACTATATATACAAAATATTGATGTATTTTTTGGCCATTTAAATTTTTTGTTGGTTGAAGAGTTGAAGAAGACGAAGAAATGTGGACTATAAGAAATAATATATATATTTTTTTTTTTGATGGAATGACAAAGCGCAATAATTTCCGATTCCCGCGCCAATCCACATTAATAATAATCATTTTTTTTTTATTTTGGGTGGCTAACAAGATTGTGGTGTTTGGTAGTAGGATTTGTTGGAATTTTCATCAAAATATAAAAATGATCTATTAAAAAAAAAAAATTAAATTACACTGTTCAAAAAAATTTTTTTTTTGTGTTGTCGAAAAGTAAGAAGTGCAGAATTAAGAGAGTAATTGGGTTCGATTGTCCTCCTTTTTCCCAATAACTGACTAGTATCTAAGATCTAGTAACTAGATTATATAGTATTTCTACATTTTATAGCAAAATCTGCTAAAAATTGAAGCAGTTTTCTACTAGTGAAGATTCATTCTGATTTCAATGTCTCCAAACTCAAATTGCACCAACTTCAATTGAATTAAAGTAAAAAAAACTATAGACAAATCGGAAATTTATCTTATTTTAATCATAAATTCAGAAATTTGCATAAATTTCTATCGAAATTTCAAAATTCAAAAACTTTTTGAAGATACTTATAAACTAAAAAAAAATTTTAAACAGTGTAACAAATCTTTAAAGATCTAATTTTTTTCCTTATTTAGGAAAACGTAGGCTGATAAATGATTTAAAATTTTATATAAAAATTTGATTAGAAATTAAATAAATATATGAATTTGTTTTTGATGATGAAGAAGAAGAAGAAGCTCTCTTCATTTTTCTAAAGAAAATTTTCTAATTTTTTTGATTAAAATTTATATTTTTCTTAAGAAGACAAATGAATAATCTCTAAATTTTTTTTCATTTCTCGATTTGATAAATTTATTTCTATTAATATAATTTTTTTTTTTTTGTAGAAAAATGATGAAGAAGACCCCATGGCATCGCCACCGTTGTATATAAACCACCACCACAAAAAAAAAACAATATTCTCTTTATTAAATTGTTTATCACAAAAAAAAAAAAATGATGCGGCTAATGCTGGTCGGTAGATAATTTCATTTTTATTTCCTAGAAATTTTTTTATTAAATTCTCCAAAAAATTGGTTTCAATTGTTGACTAAAAGGCGTAAAAAATTAACCGAAAAAAAAAAAAAAAATGAAATAAAATCTAATTTCATTTAATTGAATTTTATTTTGTGTTATTCAGTTTACAAATGATTTTTAATGGACTTTCTTTTTACTATTAGAAAATATATTATCCTATCCTCCTCCTCATCCACAAAAAAAAAAAAAAAAAAAAACGAAGAAAGATTAATTTTTAGTATCAATTACTCATCACATTAAAATATAAATAGAATTTTTTTGTATCTAAAAATGGATTTTAATATTTGGTTCCCTCATCGTAGTGTAAAATTGTCCCTCATAAATTCAGTTTTTACTACTTTAAGTACATTATTTAAATTTGTAACATTCCCGAAAATCTATTTTTGGGGGCACAAAAACAAATTTTATTTTGGAAATTTTGTGATGAATTTTAAGAATTTAACATAGAGAAAAAATTACTGAATGTAATCAAAAAAAAAAATTTACGATATTTACCTGTCAAGATTTTATAGTCCATTTTAATATATATAATTTAAATGATGGCAATGACATTGAATAAATTACTGTTTTATTTTTTTATGTTTGCCAAATTGTCCGAAAAATAATTCACATAAAATTTTTATTATAATGCAAATGATCTTGGGGTTTTCAATCAAAAATTATTGGGTAGAAAAAATACTATTTAAATTTCCGAAAAAAATCTTATGGGAAGTGATCGATAATTGACATTTCTTAGCGATCTGTTGTCAATATTTCTTGCAATTCCTATTTTCTGTACAATTTTTGGGCTATTTTCGTTTTTAATATACAAATTTTTGAGCTACTTTTGTAGAATATTGACTATTTTTGGTTATTACTCTAAAGTGAAAGCGAATTATCGACCCTACAAGCTAAAAGATTATTTGTCAATATATGCCTGCAAATCATTACTAATAGTCAAAGTACAAGTTTCTGTAGAATTTCAACATTTCTCTGTAATATTTGCCGTCCAAGGTTTAGAAACGCTGTCAGTTCTTAGTGATTTTTCATAGTTTTTGTGCATGTAGAGATCCAACTAGTATTAAGATGAGTTTACGCTGACACCATTCTAGATTTATAAACTTTATCTAGCATAAAAAATTCAAATTTAGACAAATCTCTCGCTTGCATAAAAATGATCTCCATTATTTTATGACTAAAGAATTGATCTCAAAACTCGTAAATTATTCTTAATTCAATTTTCTATTATTATTGCGATCGTAAAAACTAATTTCCATTGATATGCTAAAATTATTGGTGATATAATGACCATAAATTATATAAAAACAACTTTTAATTTTCTATGAAAAAAATGAACGGAAATTTGTTGTTGTTGTTGTTATTTACGATCCACTTGCGATCATGTCAAACATTTTTTTTTTCTTCTTCTTCTTATTTCTGTCCAAAAACAATTTCGACCAATAAATTTTCAGAAAGATGACAAAAGATCTTCTTTAGCAAAAAAAAAAAAAAGCTAAAATTTATATATTCGATAAATTATGCTACAATATAAAAAAAACGGATTAGCTTGTAAAGCTGTTTAAATAAATTGTTTATCAATCAAAAAAAAATAAGAAGGAAAATGAAGAAATTCTCCAAAAAAATAAATAAAGTAGGCAAAAAAAAAACAACAGATACCGACCGACGCCCTTGTTTGCGGAAAAGATTTACGACTGACAATTTTTATAAATGAAAAAGAAAAAAAAAATTCAATGAATTTTGGTAAAATGGTAAAGAAGTGGGGCGGCAGGCTGGCTATAAATCTTCGAAAGAAAAAAAAAATTCTAGTTTTTATATATTTCTGAAAGAATGATTTTTGTGGAAGATTTGTGGATCTTCAAATTTAAAGAAATAACATAATTCAATTTTGTAGCATTTTCAATTGTACAAAATTTCTACAAATTTCTACAAAACTATAGAAACTGAAAGCAACAGAAATGTCAAACATTTTCTAGTGTAAGCTTTATTTAATTCTTAACTAAGTAATTGAAAATTAAAAAAAGTAGGTCAATTTTGACCCCAAAGTTCAGATAAGATTAAATCTCACAAAGCTATTGAGTTGCAACAGAATGGAAATGCTAAATTTTTGACATAAACTTTATGCTTAATGTTCAAGTTGTAATTGACCGATGTTGAACTCTGGTGGCTCTAAGAAGTAGGCCTAGTCCCACACACCAACCCGGTGACCCAAGGGAAGAAAAGGAATAGTGGCAAATGCCGCAACGACAATTTTTTTTTTGGATTATTTATAATTTTTAATGCCAAACTTGAGCACTTAAAGTTCCTAATCAAAAAATATGCTCAAAGAAATTTAATAATTTAGCAAAATTTAAAAATGCTCAAAACCAAATTTTCTTTTTATAAGTTCACTTTTTGTTTCACTTTAAGTTTACTTAAATAAAATCCAATTAGCAAAAATTTAATTTCACTCTTCTTTATTTTACTTTATATTATCACTTGTTTTACCGCATGATCACTAAAAAAACGAAACGATAAGAAAAACAAGTAATTAAAAAGAGATTTTTACTTAAGTTATAATAATTGTTATAAATTTTCCATAAATCTATACGCATTTGTAAAACTCTGGCGTCTATCGGAATACCATAGATAATCAATATACACATTTTTTTTGTTAAATTTTTCATTATCTAGACGCCATAATTGTAAATTAAGTGAACGATCTATAAAAAAAAAAAAACAACAACAAAAAAATCGTGATTCAAAAAAGATTAAATAGATTGTTATATATTATTTTATCGCCATTATCATCATCATCATCATCATCATCGAAAAACATGATTAAAAGAAGGAAAAGTTTTATCGGGGAAAAGAAGAATTTATAAAATTTATTGGTTAAAAAAAATTACAAAGAAAAAAAGCATTTAAGATAAACCAAAAATATCATAAGTAAATAGATTGATGAGTTCACAATAATTATTTTATGATTTGGCGACAACATTTGAGATTGTTGTTTTTGTCGGAGATCGATCACATCTGATATATAAACGGGATTTTAATGTAAAACAGTGGGCAGGTTTTTTAATATATATCATTTTTTTTCTTCCCGAAGTGGCGACAAAGCTATAACCTCAATTTTTTTTTTTTTTTGTTACCAGAGTCCAATCTGCTATATACAAGAAGAAGAAGCTGGGAAATATCGATCAGTATAAAAAAAAAAATCTAACTTTTTTATGATATGATCAAATTGTAAAGATAAAACCATATGATCGTGGTTATGTGTTATACCAAAAAGAGAAAAAAATTGCGATCATTCTCTGTGTGTATTGTATAGCATAGATCGTTAAGCATAATGTTGCAAGTGCGCGCAACTTGAACACGAATTTCAACAAGAAAAATAATGAAATAAGAAGAAATATGCTTATGGTGTACACAGTATATTGTAGAAAAATTGATATTGCATGGTTTAGTGATCATGATGATCGTGTGGATTATGTTTTATGTATATTATTTCTTCTTCTTCATTCTTTTTTGTTTTTTATATATGAATTTTTCTGTTTAAGACGCACATGCGATTTTTTTATTATTTATTTTTTATAATCAAAAATTCTGTTTAGTGCACTTGTCTTTATGATGTGATCAATGATCGTGGTGCGGTTTCGTATATAGTTGGGTTTTCTATTTTCAATTTGATGATAGTGTTAGTGGTGACGACGATGATGATGATGATGAAGAAAATTATGATTATTTTTTCTAGGTAAAAGAATATTTAATAGTATAAAACCTGATTTTTAATTTCTATTAAAACTATATAAAGTATATAAATTCTCACAACAAAAATTTTTGAACGATGACCTTAGTTTAATTGGAAATCATGTAAATATTATTTTATGTATTTTAGTAGATATAACTAAAAAATACTAAACTTCTTAACTTTATAGACTATTTATTGTATACAAACCACTAATAAGTTTTTGCGAAAAATATGCTCAACTTTTGATTAAAATTTTTCGCATCTTTAAGGACTAACTATCACGCACATTTCCGATTCTTCTTTTATCGCAACAGAAATAAAAAAATATGATTGTATAAATAATAAAATTTAAAATTCCAAGCACATTATCAATATTTTTTTTTTGAACTTCAATATTTCTGGTGAACAGCACAGAGAAGCAAGCAAGCAAGCAAAAAAAAATATTGGTTAAAGGATAAGATCTTATACAGGAATTATAATACATTTCAAAAGGATGAAAAAAAAAAATCGGAAATGATAACCACTTTTTATGAAAATATAAATATATAATTATTTCAGATTTTCTTTTAAAACATTTTTTTTTATTGATTGATTTTTGAATATTTTATATTTTTCTCTAAAAAAATAATTTTTTTTATGAAATTTTAATTTTCATCTTAAAATTTTCTGAAATATTTTATAGAAGAAAAATACGATTTTAAACCAAAAAAAAATAGTAGAAGAGAAATTTTCAAGAAAATATTTAAATATAAAATTTTTTTAAAAAGATACACGCGATAGATACACTTGAAGAGTTTTCCTGTTGCATTACTGCCCCAGACATGTAAAAATATATTTAATATGTATATAAATAAAATACTTAAAGTAAAATGTGCAATTATGCATTTCAGACTCAAGACTTTTTTTTTTTTTTTTGAAAAAAGTAAAATAAAATTTTTGAATTTTTTTTATTAAATTTTTTTTTTAAACAAATTTTTTGTTGTTATTTTTAGAAAAAAAAAATTAAATTACAATTTCAATATGTCATGTTTTTTTTTATATATTATTTCCATTTTAAAAGAGAAAATCTGCTTAGTTTTTTTCTTCATTTTCTGTCTTTATGAAAATTAATGGCTAAATTTATTTTACTTTGAAGATTTATGTATATTTAATTCTCGAAAAAGAAACAATTATAAATATATATATATTTTTGTTCACTTTGATGAATATCCAAATTTGGAAAAGGCGACAAAGGATCAAATGTCATTGGTACAATCATCATTTTTTCAATTTCAATAAATTTACAGATTTTCCTCCAGACAAGATATTTTTGGATTAAACGAAGAAAATTATACCAAGTAAATTTAAAATTATTTTTTATATATATTAATTTGATTTTCGAAAATTCGAAATTACAAAAACCTCATGTAAAATTCACTCAAATCGTATTTAATGTCTCAGAATTGTCTATTTAAGAAAAGATTTAACCGATTTTCGAAAATTCGAAATTAATTTCGAAAATTCGAAATTCAATAAAATTCAATAATATGAAAGAAACAAAAAATCAATTAAATTATCATTACAAGAAATAAATATCTAAAGGTAATAATAAATCAATTTTTCAATTTTAATTTTTAAAAAAATATTCAATCAACATTTTCCGGTGCGTGTAATTGACCATTCAATTTAAAAATCTTCAAAATTTATATTTTACGTTTAAGTATATATAAATGTCTCTCAATTTTATACCTTTAACAGCCAATCTTATTAAACCACTTAACATTTATACATTTAATTCTCTTTTGAAAACCCTTTTCACGGTTCGCTTTTTTTTCTTCTTATTTTTATATATTTTTTTTTTGTCTGTCCAAATTAAAGTTGAAATATTTTTTTTTTTTTTTATTTCTTGATAAATTGAATTTACACTTTTGCCCCCCAATAAACCTTTTTGTAGTTTATGTTAAACTATTTATAATATTTATTATTTGTATGTTTGATTGTTGTTGTTGTTCTCTTTTCTTGGATGATGTTGATCACATTCTGTGTTCAGGGAATAAAGCACCCAATTAAAAGAATTTTTGTGTTAAACTTTGTTAATTTTTTTTTTTTCATTTAAGTAAAATAAAAAACAACAACAACAATTTTCTTTATGTTGGGCTCCCGTTCAGATCAAAAAAGAAAAGGGACAAACAGAAACAAAAAATTTTTATTTACCAAAATCCAAAACTTAATTCTTTTTAAATTTTTTTTGAAAATATGTCAGAGTAAAGTAAATTTCGAAAGATAAGAATTTCAACATTTTTTTATATGGTTTTTTTTTTTTGAATCTTCATATACTGAAAAACACCTTTTAATAATAAGAGAAAAAAAAAGTAAATTAAATAAGTAAGATACTTTTTTTTTGGATTTTCGTTTGTTGATCTAAAGAATTAATCTTTATTTCGTTTTTTGGTTTTGTTTTGTTGAAATTGAACAGTGAAAACGTGTTAAATTAAATATATAAATATAAACGGTTTGGTTGAACATTATGAGGCTGGTAAATAGCTATATTTAACAGTAAAATAAGATGAGGTTAATATAAATAAGACAATAAAGGAGGAGAAAAGATGCAACCCTATTTTAATATGAAAGGTTGAAAATTAGAATTTAGTTATATACATATAATGATTTAAATTAAAATTCTTTTAATGAAAAATATTGATCTCTTTAGTTAAGATGATGGATTTAAATCATACTAAAATTAACGTAATGTACATATATACAAAGATCACATTTTCCTAAGAAGGTTGATCGAAAACCAAGGTGATCAATTTAGTCATATAATATAGCTATATTTGTTCAGATCTAAGTATTTTCGAAAAATTAAACTTAATTTCGAAAATTCGAAATTAATTTCGAAAATTCGAAAACTAATAATTTTGAACAAAAATCAAAATCTGATTATATTTGAAATAATTGCAAGATCGCAAACGCCTCTAAATCACAGAAATTTCGCAAAGGATCATCATAAATTAATGTTGATAAATAATCGTCTGTTGTTTATAAATAAATATGTCAAAAGTCAAAAGTGACACTAGTACAAGTATTTATTTTGAATAACATCTAATTTATATTTAATTCAAATCCGGCTTGAAAATTTACAATTTTCAACTATTCATAAAATGTATTGTACCTAAGTACCTACTATAAAAAAATCCTCATGACAAAATCACTATACATATTCAATTTATTTTCAATTATATATATCACAAAAAATAAACAATTTAAATGTTTCTATCATCATCAATTTAATTATGCTAAGTATTGTGGCTAAGTGCAAAAATATATTTCTAATATATTTATAAAATGACATCATAACCGGTTTTCGATTAAAATATAGAAAATATAAAATCAATTTCTATTTTGCACTAAAATAATTAGTTACATACTCGTGTATATGTAACTACAATAGTATTAGAATAAAGTTACATATCCATCTAATTATTATTAAACCTTTTTCTTCTTTTGCTTTCCTCCATAATCAAAATCAAAACACCTTTAATATATTATAAACCTTGCTAACATATGAAGTAGGTACAAAAATCTATTTATAAATTACCTTCAACTATTAATACTTCAAAATCCTAACCGATCCCCCCCCCCCCTCTCCTCCACCACCCTATTAAATCACAATCTTCTCTATAAATTACAAATTCAATATTTTTTTTTGTTATCCTCAAAAAAAAAAACCTATCTTTTACCTATCCTCAATTCTTAAGTATCTCGCTTCTCCAAACTAAATAATTTTGTGTGATTCATTCCGGACCCGTCGATGTTATTTCGATATTTTTTTTTTTTTATTATTTATTATTTATATCTTGTACCTATTTACTTCTTCCAAGCATATATATACATACAATTTTACATAAAATGTATCTGTAAGATATATGCTATAGTATGTATATAGTGTAAATATATAATAAAAATATAATCTGTGTAAGAAAAAACCGAATTGTTTCCCACGGCATGCGATTTGCCGGTCAATGTTTAAAAAACCAACAACACACAACAAATAATAAACAACAACAACAAAATATTAATAAGAAATAAAATAGGAATGAAAAAAAAAAACTAAAGAAGAGAGAAAAAAATAAATAAAAATAAATAAAGAAAAAAAAATTATTTATATTATATGTGCACACAAACAAGTTTCTGGTGTAAAGTTGTGTGTGTGTTGAGATTTTTGTTGTTGTGTTTTATTTAGTGAACCAACAAGAATGATCCATCCACCCAAAAAGGCCCAGTTGTGTGTTTAGAAAATATACAAGAACTGATCAATAAAAATTTTTTTTAATACATTTCACAGCTGGCAGCACCTTTTATAGTAAATTGCAGTTTTTTTTTTTGGTGAAGGTGTTAGAAGGGGGGTTTTTTTCGAGCATAGACAGAGAGAGTTGAGGGGGAATCAGTTTATATAGTTTTTTTTTAAAGTTAAGTTAAGATCACAAAAAAAAAAAAAATTAATGAATAAATTTATAAAAGTGCATTTTCATATTTACAGTGGCGGAGGTTTTTAATAAATTTATTTAACATTTTTCAGTGGCCGCAAATTAAAATTGAATGGAATAAAATTATAGGAAAATTGAAAGAAAATTTGCAATTTTTATACGAAAGCAGGAAGAACATTGCAAGTTTTTTGTGAAAATAATCAAAAAAAATGTAATTTTATGTGAAATTGTTCAGAAAGGACGAAAAATTAAAATTTTAGAATGAAAAATTGCCTCAAATTTAATTTCAATTTTTGGAAGTTCATAGAAAATTTTGAGTTTGAGGGAGGAAAGCGAAATTTTAATGAAAAGTCTGGTTCTTTAATCCAAGATTTTATGATCTTTAATGCACCAAAAAAATGTATTTTTATTTATTACCTTTTTCCAACAAATTTTTGCTTCTTGTGCAATTGGAAAAAATTAACAGAAAAGAAAATTTTTTATTTCATTTCTTTTTTCTTTTTTTTTCACTTTGGTGAAATACGGAAAAGAATTTTTGTCTTATTTTTTTCTGAAGAGCATAAAGGTTTATTACATAGTTGATATATTATGGGAAAATGGGTCATAAAATATAAAATTTTATTAGTTTTTGCTTTTTTTTTATATCTTTATTTAAGAAGAGAAGAAAACGTTTCAAAAAAAAAAGCAATAAGATTTTTTTTTTGTAGAATAAAATGAATATGGAAAATGCACACTTTGTTTTTTAAGAACCAAAGAGAATTGTTAAATGACCTTTTAAAGAACTCATTAGAATATATTAAAGCACGTCACAAAATTTTATTAAGTATTTAAAATTTTAATTTCTCGATTATTTTTTTTTTCGAAAATTTCGATTTAAAATGCAATATGGGATTTTTGAATTTTTTGCTGGGAAATTTTTAGTTGTTGGTTGTTGGATTTTATCAATTAGACACAGAGAAAAATTCGATTTAACATTTTGATGGGACCACATTACATGGAATAACTTTGGAAATAGTGAAACTTTATACAAAAAAAAAAGACTTAATTTTGAAATCATTTTTTTCGTGTAGAT
The DNA here is from genome assembly GCA_949752835.1 of Empis stercorea. NCBI lineage: Eukaryota > Metazoa > Arthropoda > Insecta > Diptera > Empididae > Empis > Empis stercorea. The sequence continues at coordinate 7,022,770 of OX457086.1, read as the reverse complement.
TTAAAAATATAATAAAACAATAAAAATTGTTAATTATGTGAATAATTTTTTGTAGAATAATAATTTTCCATGACTGTCAACACAAATATAAATAATCAAAATTGGGTCTTAAATATATTTCGAAGTTATATTAATTTATATACTTTTAATTTGGTTAAAAATTTTATTAGTTTTGAATAAAGTAAGTAAATTTTAAAATTGTTAACAGAAATTAATCAAAATTGAGTCAAAACCGGCTCAAAATTTTCAAAATTTCATAAATTTCAGTACTTACTGAAGAAATTGAGAAATTTTGTAAGAGATTGAAGAAACGAAAACTATAAAATTGTAAACGAAAGATTGAAGAGATTAAAGATTATTCTCTCGAAAATCAAATTTTGCAAAAATTTCTCAAAATTTTACAGGGTAAAAAATTGAAAATTCTAAATTTAACAATTTTGCAGATAAATTTGATCTTTTTGTAATTAAAATTTGTCATTTTTCAAAATAATGCAAAACCTTTTGAAGAAGGATAAATTCGATTGATTGAATGACAATTTCAAATTTTGAAAAGACCAATTTGACCTACCATACATAATTTATCATGTGTGTATGGTATCCAAACCAAAATAATTTGTACCAAAATTTAATGATTTATATCTGCAGAAAAAAAGGTCAGTTTTTTTATGAAAATTTTAAATTCTTATAAGTAAATAAATTAATTTCTATATTTATTATTATCATAATTTACAACTATTTAATATAATTTTCAATTCTTTAAAAAAATTTTCATTCATAAAATGAATTTCATTTTTTTTTTCTTATTTATATTCATTCTTCCACATCTTCTGCCTCTTTGCTATTATTACATTTAATTTAATTTTTAAATATTATAATAAATAATTGTAATAATTAAGCGCTTATAACGCTTATAACTGTTATTATTATTATTATTATTTAAGTATGTAAAGTAAAAATATGAATAAAAATTCTATTTTTTTCTTATTTTAATTTTATTCACACAGCAAAAAAAAATATTAACAACAATAAAGTAATTTTTTTTGCTTTTTTAGATTTGTGGAACGAAAAATTATATTTCTTTGCTTGTTTATCAAAAATTCAATGAACAAACAAACGAAAAATTTTTTTTTTATTAGAATTTTTACGATATGAAAAGAAGAAAATTGCGTGATTATAAAAAAAAAATGAATTTACTTAACAGAAAAAAAAATACATAATTCCAACATTTTTTTTTTGTAGTAATAATAATAATTGTAATTAAAGAGATATAACAAGAACCAGCAAAAGAAAAGTGTGGTTAAATTTTCAGTTCATTTCTTGCATGTTTACAATTTTTTATGCTTAATTCAAAAATTCAGTAATTCAAATTTTTTTTAGGTTTTCGAATGAAGAATTGAAAAATTATAAATGAAGAATTTTTGGACTTGGAAACAAGCAAAAATACATTGTAAATTTCAATACATTGTAAATAACGAAATTGTTAAATGCAATTTTTTTTTTTTTTTTTTGAAAGATTTTTTAATAATAATTAGAACGATTTTCGAAAATTTACTAAATTTGAAAAACATGATTTAAAAAAGTAATTGAGATTCCAAAATAAATTATAAAATTTTGAATATTGGGTCAAAAATTTAAATTTAACAGTAAGAGATAAACCGAAAAAATTTATGGTTTTAAAAAATTGAATTTTTGATATAATTTTGAGAAAAAAAAATTCAAATAGAAAAATTGAATGTTGGTCTAATATCGACAGAATTTACATTAATATCAATAAAAGAAGAATTATTCTGTAAATCAGATTTTCTCCCATGCAACACAATGAAATGTCAAAAAGAACCTCTGACAGTTTAAGTATAGTTACAACACATTTTCCAGAATATCCTGAAATCCTATAAAAGGCCATGGACCATTAAAATATTCTCTCTTTAATAGTAAAATTAACGACTTTTTCGTTATTATTAGTAAAAAAAATACTTTTTGAAATTAATACAAAAATCAAAAATTAATAATTCATAAAATTTTTCTATACTTTATTTGATTTGCAATTAATTTTCCTTTAACTCTTAAATAAAATAAATAAACAATTTTTATTATTATTTATATTATAAGTAAAATATAAACAAATTAATAAATAAACATTAAATATTTATATTTAATTTGCAATTTTTGCTATCCCACAGAGGAGAATCGTCTTTTTTTGACGTAAAGTAAAGAAAAATGCAATTTATCAATGGCAAAATTGAAAATTAGCAAAAGAAGAAGAAGAAGTTTTTTTTTTTTGTTAACCATCAATTTTTTCATGGAAACTTCTTTTCAATATCAAAAATTGAAATTGATTAAGAATAAATTCAATTTAATCTCGTATTCGTTTCGGCTCAATCCTCAAAACAAAAACAAACAAACAAACAAAATTGTAGTTGAAATTAACAATTCTTTATTTTATTATTTGTCTTTTTATTATCATCTCATTTTTTCTTCGTCGTTTTTTTCTGTTGTTGTCCATGTGATCATATCAATTTACCGACAGTACAAAAATGCACTTGAATTCTTGATTCTTTGGATGATGATGATGAATATAAAATTCTATGGTGGACACAACAAGAATATACAAAGAAATGAAAGAAAAGTTGTTATGCAAGTGATCGTCAAACAATTGTTTGAAAAAGATCAATAATAAAAAAAAAAAAAAATGTTGGGGCTAATAATAATTTAAGTCAACAAATTACGGCGTACACCAGGCAACAAAAGCACAAATCCTGAATGAGTAATTTTCATATTTATGGGCATTTTTTTCTGAGTTTCTCAATTATTTATTTTGTTAAATTACAATATGAGGCTTGAAAGCGCCATCTATTGAAGCAAAATAATGATTTATTTCTAATCCTTACAACAGTTTTCTATTCAATGGCTAATATGGATTATATGGTGAATATTTAAAAGGAAAATCTTAACAAGGAATAATTTCACCAAACTGAAGTAGTTTATTTGACATTTATTAACTGTCAATTTGAAAATTTTAAATATGAATTGGAATATTTGACGGTTTAATTGTCAAAAATACTCAAAAATTTTGGTACAAAAACAAGAATTATATTTAGGAAATATAGAAATTGTTAAGTGATAAATTACAATTATGGTCAAAATTAATATCACGCCCCCTACCGGATGAATTACAAACTACCACAATTTTAATCTAATATTCTAAATCTTTGAAAATGTTGAACATATCAGAAATTTGTATTTAGTAAATTTAAGATAATGAGCAGACCGACAGACAGATATAAATTCTAGACAAAAAATGATCTGTTGCTTCAAAATTAAAAGCCCTAACAAATTATACAAGAAGAAAAACTGAATAAGTTAAATGGGTACATTAAACGAATTAACTGAGTATAATATACAAAAAAACTAATATACTTTTTTTTTGTTTCTGGTTATTAAGGTAAGTTACAAAAGTAAATAGATTGATACAAAAAAAAAAGTAATAATATAATAATAATAATGATTAGAGTCTCTTAAAAGTCTTATACAATTTTCTACAGCCATAGCAAAAAAAAAAAAGATCAACTTTATGGTTCTTTGATTTAGTAAATAAGTTGGTTTTGATTTAACAAAGTTAATAATGGTAAAAAAAATCAAATTATAATTTTATATAAAAAAAAATAGAGTTTAATTAAATTGTTAAATGAATTGAGAATAATTATATATGAGGTTTATTTTTCTTTGGAGAGGTTTAAAAAACCCAAACAATAATTTAATAAGATTGACAAAAAAAACCAACAAGCATTCATTCAAATTTCAAGAGTTTTGGCCTTCAAAAAATGATCAAAAGTTTTAATTTTTTTAATAACATAATTTAGGTTTTATTGCGGATCTTTTAGTAACTGAGAGATCTTTACAGATTTTGTCAGGTAAAATTTTAGGAGAATTTTTTATGAAAATTTATTTAAGACATTGCAATCTTACGATTTTGTATATTTAAGTAAAAATTCATGAAATTTGTGAACAAATTAATTTAAAAATTAACAACAAATTAAAAACTAATGGAAATAATTTATCAAATTTTAATCTTTTTAATCAATTTCTTTGATATATTTGCAATTAAGAAGCATAATTTTTCTTCAATAATATTGAAATTTTCCAATTAACTATATAATAATACATTAAATTATAGCTAACAGAATGTGTAACGAATAAGAGCCCTGTAGACTGACTCTACAGTGGAGAACAGACTGTAATGAAGATTAATTTGAATATATAAAAATTATGCGATATTTATAAACCAGATAAGTATCGTGTAATTCAAACTGCAAAGGATATCAAAGACGAAGGAAAATATTGAAAATTTAATTTCTATTAAAAATGTTTCCTGTTTAATTTTTCATCAAAATTCAAAATAAGAAATTTAAATTCGATTTTTCTCAAAAGATTTTGCTAAAATTTGCCTTCTTAAATTAATAATTTTCTAATAAATTCAAAATTACTACAAAATTTAGGACATTATTCAACTAAATTTGAATTATTTCCACTAAAAAAAATTCATTTTAAAATGAAGAAAATTCTTATTTAAAAAATAAACTTTTTCCAAAAACTCTTTTTTTAACCTTTGAAAAAGACTTTGAAATAATTTTAATCGCTGCATGTTTAATTTTTATGTTCATTGAAAAAAATATACAAAAATTCTAAAAATATTTTTATTTTAAACGAATTATTGGCAAATTAATGTAATGAACATTTTTGTGCATATGTTATGCGCCCTTAAGGTCTCTCTGGTTTTGTGTGCATAATTTTTGGTTTTACAAAAATACAATTTTTTCAATATTAAATAAAAAAAAAACGTAAGTAGTTTAAAAGAGCAAAAAGTCAGAGTCTTTAAAAAAAAAAAAAAAGAAAAAAATCCGTAAAAAAAAAACATCTGCTCATTTTTTATTATTTGTGTTCGTTTTTGGAAACCCTCAGCGTAGGTCACCATGTTTTTTATATATTTTTACAAAATACAAAATTTTTTTTGTTACCCTGTGTTCATTTTCTGTGTACACTTCAGCGAATTTGTACAAGAAAAAAATTTATGTTTTGTAATGCAAAATTGCATTGGGTGCACTAGCAGAACTTATAGTAGGGTTAGAAGGGAGACGAAATCCGAGGAGAATTACAGGGTTTTAAGTAAAAAAAAAAATAGAAAATGTCAAAATAAAATTAGAAAAGTGTGCTCAGTGCTCTACTTTTTTGTTTTGGAAATGTTAGGAATCGTAAGAATGCAATAGACGAGGTTAAATGTCATTGGGGGGTTAAAATTATTACATTAAGTAACCTATAAGTAATTACTAAAAAAAAAAAATGAACTTACCTGATTAACTAGTATCACTAGAGTTAAAATCCATGCAGACAAACAAAAATTAATCCAATGCATTGTGAAATTCTTTTATTTTTATTTATTTTTTTAAATTAAAAAAAAAAAAATTTTTTTTAAATTTGAAAAAAAATTTTCACTAAATTTTACTAAAAAAAAAAAAAATAATAAATATTAAAAAATAAATTTTTCTTTTTTATTTTTTAACGAGATCTTTAAATATTTTTAAACAGTTTTTTTTTTGTATCCTTTTTTTTTGTGTTTAAATTTTCAGTTCGTCATTTTTAAGATTTTTTTTTTTTTGTTATCCACTTAATTTTCTTAATTTTCTTTAAATAATTTTTTCTTTCTTTTTTTTTCAAATTATTAAATCAACACTTCAAAAAAAATTCTCACACTTTTTTTTCACTACCCAAAAAAATTTTTTGACTAAAAAATTTTTCGACTTCTTTGTAAAATTTTCTAATTTTTGGTGGGAAAAAATTAATTAATAATTTTTATTTTTTTGTTGTTTTAAAGATTTTTAAAATAAATTAAGAAATTATTTTTTTGAAATTTTTTAAAAACTTTTTTTTGGTTATAGAAATAATATAAATCCTTCTTTTCACTGTTTTTTTTTTCTATGTTGTGAATCAATTTTATAAAAATATGAAATTAATCCAAAATCTTTTAAATAATTTTTTGGTCAACATAATTTTTTTTTTTTATTATTATTAATAAATTTTAATCCTTATGAGAAGCACATGTGGTGATGTTTTGTGTGTTTTTCTTAAAAAGGTGACACAGAAATTTGTAAAATTTAAATTTTTAATAATTCCAAACTTTTTATAACGGTACACGGGGTATTTTAATTTTAATTATTATAAAAATATAACCTCACTAATTTTTTGACATTTCTTTTCTTCCAAGATTTGTAGAAAATTTCTTTTTTTCAAATTTTCCCAAAAAAAAAATTAATCACTAATTTTTTTTTGGTTGTTTTAATTCATAATTTTAATTTGTTTGAATTTGTTTTTTTTTTTCAACAATATCTCCACCAACAAACTAAAAAAAAAAGAAAATTTACAATTTTCTATAAAACGCGCGCGTTTCTAATCATAATTTTTTTTTGCAATTAAGTTTTTTTTATTCACTAATTCTTTTTTCTTCTCTTAAATTAAATTTTCTTAATTCACTTTTAATTTTTTTTTTGTAATCCTTTTTTTATTTGGTAAAATAAGAAGAAAAAAAAAATTGTTTATTTGAAAAATTTGTTTTTAAAATTTGCTTTTGTTTATCACCAGAAAAAAAATAATACGCGGAAAATGATTTTCATTAATTTTTTAGAAGAAACTCTGTCCTTGCAAAATTTCAATATTGCTAAATTTTTTGTTGTTGTTGTTGATAATTATTTGTAAAAATAAAATGTTCAAAAATATAATTTCAGAAATAATAAAAAAAAAAATATATATAGAAGTTAATTTTAAATCCTTGTATATTTCTGCGGACAAAAATTGAAACGACCGAACCGCAAAAATCTTCATTTGTAACTGAAACACACATCACACAAAATTTTATTTCATTGCTGCTTGGCTTGTTTTTTTTTATATTATTTTTGATTTCTTTTTGTTCCTCTTTTTTTGTTGTTGTTTCGTTCTTGTGAATGGTAAAAAAAATATAATGTGTGTTTAGTGTTGCCAATATTGTGTTTTTTTATATATTTATGAAACTTTTTGGAAGATGTTCGTTTCGTTTCGTGTTCTCATTCCCACACACACTTTAATAGATTTCGTATCAAAAAATTTGTCCGCTTTATTTGTGTTGGTTTAATTGAAACACAAAATGATGATGCTTTCCAGTGCATGGGAATGGAACAGAATAGAGACGTCATCGTTGTAGGAACGGTATGAAACAATGAAACAGATTGTGCATTTTAAAAATATGTGACGTAATGGCCATCTGATGGAGAAATGTAAAAGTGTCCATGCATTTTAGTTGGATTTTAATTTTTAGTACAGTTTTGAAATGTTTTATTAGTGGAATTGGAAAATATAAATTAGGTTTTGTTTTCAAAATTTTGTAGTGCAAAAAATTGGATTTCTGTAGAATTATTAAAAAATGTTGACAAAATTAATAAACAAATAAAAAACAATTGCAATTATATAAATAATTACGAAAGGAAGAAAAGAAATTGGAATAAATTATAGAAGTTTTTCAGGTTAGTTTTTATTAGGTTAAAACCCGCCAATTTTATTTTCACTAAATTTTTAATAGATGTAATTTAATATTATTATATTTTACTTATGTTCTTATGTAGTAAACTAGGAAAATGATTTACATATCTATACTGTTGCATGCATAGATTTAGCATTGCTTACTAATATAATAATTTTAGCAAAGTTCTAATAAATAATTTTTATTTTTCTTCTTAACCCCATTTCTTTTTCGTTTCCCTATAATATTTTATAATAATAATAATGGTAATTTTTGTTAACCCATTTTGATATTTTTCCTTGTCATAAACTATAAACAACAACAACAACAGAAATAATAGTTTTATGCAAATTTTTATTAATGTTATTTAATTTTTTTAGTGTGCCAAGGAATTCAAAGTACAAACGGAATTTGTCTTCTGTCTTTTTGATGTTGGTTGGAATTAGGATTAAGGAAGGGGTTGAATTTGATTTTTCGGGCGAAAATTTTTATGTTGATTTTACATATTCAGATTATTGTATGTAAATAATATCTGACTGTGATTCTAAATTGTCGAGATTTATATAGAATTGTGGGGATGTTTGTACAGATTAAAGTTCAATATCCCTGGAACAAGTTTATATGATTTTTGAAACTTTATGTATGCTTATATACAAAATTAGAATATTCAAATAGAAAATTAGTATTGCACCCTTAGTCCTTGTAGATCATTTGAAATATGTAAGAAAGTATTGAATCATATTTTAAAAGCAAAAGGCACTAACTCATAAAAAGTACTTTTTAGATTATTTGATTAAAAGGCACATGATTTTAATTCAGCTGATACTGATTCAACTGAATTTAAATCATGATTATGATTATGTGGGACCTTATATTGTTTTCTCATTAGTAAATAGGTAGAAAACCTATATGTAATTGCTCAGTTTACATAAAAAAAATTAAATAAAGTAACTTAATTTTAGTAACTTTAATTCAGGGTATTTCAAATTTAGACTATCGAAATTTCTTCTTTAATTAAAATAAATTCATCTAAGATTTGTGAAGTATATCTACAAATATTTTCAATTTAGTATATAGACAAGTAAAGTTCTACTAGTGTAAAAGTAATATTCGCAATGGTGTGATAATCTGGTTTCGGAGCATAATTCTACCTGTTATTTTTCAGCAATTCTATTATAATTTTAGCCTTACTAATTATAGGATTTAAAACTAATAATTATATATAATTAGTCATTCTTTTAATCTGCTCATGATATATAAGTATATGTATTAGAGATTATTGTTATATTGCTTTAAATGTAGAGACCGGAACTTTAAGTATCGAAAATGTAGACAACATAAATCTTAATTCTAATTTTCTCAATGATTAATATTTTGATTCATTCATTTATTTATTTTCAGCACAAACATGGATAAAAGGACAGTAGTGCCAGCAGGAGCTGAATGATACCGAAATTTCTTCCTTTAAATTCTAATTTTTTTTGCATTTTCTAGAAAAAAATCAATTTAATAATATTTCGATACTTTTTTCATTAATTTAAATTAACTTTATAATATTTTCAACAATTTCAACTGAAATTTTAAAAATTTACATTTGAAAATTTCCTCCATCTCCAAAATATATTACAAAAAAAAAAAAACTAACTATAAAATGTTGTTATCGCGTCCGGAAGTAAATCTTAAATTTAATTTATAAAAAAAAAACTTCTACAAATATTATTTAATATCCTGAATTTATATTTAAAAAAAAATCTATTTTATCTCGAGCACCTTTCTTCCTACTAAAAAAATCTTCACAAATATAAAAATTCTAAATACAATATTTTTCTGTTCTACTTCCGTTTATTTAATATTCTCATGGGATAAAAATCTGCATGTGTTTGTTTGTTTTTTTCGTATTAAATTTAAAGTAAAAAAGAAAAACATAATTTTTTTTATATATCCTTCCTGAAAAGATTCTCTTGTGTCCGTATACCAATAAAAAAAAAGGATCCTACATTTTATTTGTTTGAAATCGGAAGTTGGTAAAAATACAAAATAAGATTTATCTTGAAATAAGCAAACAACAGCAAAGTGCAGCAGTTCAAATCTGTTGATATATTAAATATACATATTTTTTTCTCCATATATTCAGGTGCAAATCGTGGAATAATTTGTAAATTTGTCAGGGAAAAAAGAGGGTGAATATTTCTCACACTTATCTTGAATTGGGAAAA